>CM044547.2:10978297-11550797 GCA_024416835.2 Perccottus glenii | reverse complement strand
TCTTCTTTTAATTTTTTTACTAAAACTTAAACTAAAATCTATTGCAACCTACTTTTGTGTCTTACCATTGTCAAAGTGTTTATGCACAGGACACCACACACAGCAGTGTATCTTTGAGGCTGGTATGTGAATGTAGTGTCTAAAACCATTTATGTAAATAAGTCACATATTCGGGTTACCGGATTGTCAACCTGTTCCTCGTATGAAAGACTGTGTCGCCTGTGTTTGTGACAAAGATAGACCATCTCAAAGGCTATTGGCAAGTGCCTTTGACTCCCCGTGCCAGACCCGACACATTCTTACTGTACACGGTCATGCCCTTTGAGTTTGTAATGCACCCACTACTTTTCAGCGGTTAGTTTTAGGCTGCATTTAAGGGAAGGAGGGGGGTGCAAGGCATACTTAGACAACATTGTTATTCATTGTTATTTGTTTTGTTGTAGCCAACCAATCACCATCTGGGGGTGGGGTGTTACCATGCCTCTCCCATGGAACCTCCAAAATGGTCTTTGTATAAGGGCGCCGCCATACGGTGATTTTACAGCGAAATACAGCGATATACCTCCGTCCATCAGAGGGCAGGCTCCAAAAGCGGAAATATAAAAAGAAACCCAATGGTGACCTTACAAGAGTAAAACTCATGTTTACAGCCTGGTACAAAAGATGGCACCGGTCTCTAGAGCTAAGTTTTTACTACATTAATTTAATACATTTTCCCCAGGTCTGAGTTGGCTAAGCCGGGGTACAAAGCTGGAAAGGCAGATCGATCTCTCTGTCGCGTTGCCAGCCGCTGACACAACAAGGTATTCATTCCACATTGTCCGTTTTCTCTTGAGTTATAATTTTGGTTCAAAGTGAGGAGACTCATTTCCTTAGTTTGACTATTCCCTCCTTTGTTACTAGACTCCCCATTTCTCCATTTTGGTTAATTTGTGAGTAAATTTTGTGTTAAATAAATTATTGTTAAAGCACATCTTTTATGTTTTGTGTCTCTTTAACCCTAGACCTTACAACAGGGCCCATAACACCCACATATAACACTTGTTTACTCTAGAAATCCAGAAATAGCAGCTGCTGAGTCTCACCTTTGAGATTGACCTTGATGACATTGCTGTCGCCCACCAGGTATCCACAGGGCAGCAGCTCAGGCACTTCAGACGAGTGTGAGCGCACCACCTCGCCCATCCTGTAGCACACGATACTGTCCGAGCTGAGACCCAGGCTGGTGTTGGGGTCCACTCTGAACGCGTACTCCTGTAAAAAGAGGAGGAGTCAGAGGAACACATTGTGCATAAATATATTCTGTGGGACAGTTTAGATTTGAGTTTACCTTAAAGAGGCGTCTGATGACTCCATCAAGGACGTCCCACTTGGTTTTCCCGCTCACACCTATTGAGCCAATGAGGTATTCTTGACATAGTTTACCCTGTAATGAAATGGTAAAAAAAATACTCAGAACAGTAAACTGCTTATTGTTAGACTTGATTAGGAATCGAGTATTAAGGATTGTATCTTGGGCTATGTTCACACTAATGTCATTTCATTAAAAGATTGTGTTGTGAGACAAAAAGTTAACCACAAAAGATTTAAATACAAACCCGATTACCAAAAAGTTGGGACACTGCACAAATTGTGAATAAAAACTGAATGCAATGATGTGGAAGTTTTAAATTTCAATATTGAGAAAATGTATAATTTTAAGGGAAAAATAAGTGGATTTTAAATTTCATGGCATCAACACATCTCAAAAAGTTGGGACAAGGCCATGTGTACCACTGTGTTTATAACAGTCTGCAAACGTCTGGGTACTAAGGAGACAAGTTGCTCAAGTTTAGGAATGTTGACCCATTCTTGTTTAATACAGGCTTCTAGTTGCTCAACTGTCTTAGGTCTTCTTTGTCGCATCTTCCTCTTTATGATGCGTCAAATGTTTTCTATGGGTGAAAGATCTGGACATTTCAGAACCAGATCCTTCTTTTACGCAGCCATGATGTTGTAATTGATGCAGTATGTGGTCTGAAGGTCTTCCCTGTATTAGACTGTACTTGAGTTAAAATTGAATGGTTTAAAAGGGTTTTCTGAAACAATCAGCCAAGTCGTTTCCCTAATTTAAACACTAGTAATGTGGAATCTACATAAACAATGAGCTGGAGAAATATTTATTAAAAAAATTATTTCTCATTAGTCTGGACGTAGCCCCAAATCTCTCAAACTCCATATCTATAGACTTTCGTTTCCTGCAGCACTCTATAGTTAGGTGGCCATCCTAACAACAGATACCCAGCATCGTGACCATTTTATATAGTAAAAAATTTAATTTATATTGTAGGATGAGTTAATCTTATTGGGATGAGTAAACACGGATTAGAGGTGAAGATATTTAGGCATCTGGAGGAAATAAATGTAAGAAGATGTGAAGTAGTTCTACTTTCTAATCTACGCCAACACTTCTTTAACTATTTTATGATAATTTTGATGATTGATTATCTTCACAGACAAGTTTTTAGCATTGACATTATCTATGATTGACAGCCATTACAATGACACATGGCCAGTAGTCAGGTGACATTTTAATGGTTAGGCTTTTGGCTGTAAAGTATATCACATCTGGTAAAAAGTGTTAGAAGAAAACTGCTTCACAATAAAGAAATGCTAAGGAAGCAGCCAGTCAGGAGCACAAGTCTATGGACAGAACAAGTGTGGCGTTAAAGCATGTTAAAGATAGATATGAATTACACTGACCTTTCTTGTAGCGGGCCCACTGCTGATGGAGACTTGGATCCTCACGCTCCGTCCATCTTTTCGCAGATTGCCCTCGAAGCTGTCATCTAATAGAAAACTTTCTGTTAGGAAACACATAACCGGTTTTAATCCACCACAACAAACTCAAACTGTGCCTCCTGGCATTTCTGTGGACATTAAAATGGACAAACAGACTCTAGAGGAAAAGATGGCTAATAGCGTTCTTTCATGTGATAATTACTTTTGAATTTAATCAGTGAGAGCGTACAGAGAGATTTCTGCTCAGAATTTTAATTCAGTGTAAGATTTTTAAGGAATAAAAAGAGTAGAAAGAGATGAATGAGTAGCATTTTTAGAAGATAATATCAACCCAATGCAATATGCTGTAATGGAAATATATTTTAATATCAAGTCCCAATTCACTTTAAGTTGAGAGAGGATTCTGTCTGTGTACATCAATGGATATATTGCATTCATCAGTGGAGAAGTCAGCATGTAGTGTTATATTTTCTAGCACAAAACACTATCCCAGACAAGTTGATGACATTTCCTCTTCTCTGCAGTTTGTTCAATAAAACTGCACTACTTCAGAAAATGTGTGAGAAAGGAATGTTTTCCTTCCTGCACACCAACAATGCAGAAGCTATTCTGAAAATGAGTCATTCCTCTTTACATCTTTTGTAAACTCTTAGTGTTGAGTAGCAGCATATACAGCCCTTCATGCTTGTTGCTCAGCACTTTGACATAGTGTTGGACCCCTGCCACATCATTGACCATTGTATCATACAGTATGAGCCTCATTAGCCTCGGGGATTCAGTAATCCCTAAAGAGGCTTGTGTTTCCACTGGGTCCAGTAGCACATTAAAGTGCCCCAAAAGTTGTGTCTCTATCTGAGATATAACATATTTCATTTGAAGCAGACTTTTTAAAGCTCAGATCAGGGGTGAAGTTATTGACACATTTGGAATGAATGAATAAATAAATAAATAAATAAATAAATAAATAAATGATGTGTTGAAGTTTAAATTTGTAGCTCCAACAAACTAGCAAGGGATCTTCTGGGGAAACAGTACACATTCTTCTAAGCTAACATAGAACTGGAAACAGCTGTTGTCGGGGAAAAATGACAACATTTATCATGTATTTTGTTTGAATATGACCTTTATCACAAGAACAAGGTGACATTTATATGAAAAATATTTACATTTAATGTTTTTCCCTTTCTCTTTTCTTTTTTCTCTTTTTTTTCTTGATCGAGTGAGGATAATCTATTGTTCAATCAGCTGACAGCAGTGTTAAACTCAACCCCTCCTCAGGCTGAGGCGTCCCCAAAGTAGTACAGTGTGCTTTTTGGAGACCCTTAGAACCCTTTTTGGTAATGGAAATGTGCCTTAATAATGCAAACTACTATTTTGAAAGTACACCAAATTTTTCATTGCCCATTTACTCATATATTGGTTGGTTTGCAAAGGTTGGGGATATAAAGTCAATATCACACCAGTCCAACACTGCTAACTCAGACACTAACACTGAACTGACCTGACATGATGGTGTCCGTGATGTTAAGGTTATTGAGCGACAGCCCCAAAGACTGACGAGAGGATGACGAGGACGTGCTGGAGGTCTCCGATGGCGGCCTGGCGGTTTTGACTGGCGTGGCTGTCGGCGTGGCGTTTCCGCTGGACTTCAGACGATCGTTCTCCGCCTTGAGGGTCTCGATCTCATTCTGTTTAACGTCAAAAGAGGTCAAAACGTTTAATTTCAAAGCGAGAGAAGAAAAGCCATACAAGTCGGTGAGATATAATGTGCCAGAATGGAATCAGATATTCCCATTGTGAGTCAAAATGAGTGAACCTCAGGCAGAGCGGTCAATGAATATTCAACTAGTTTGACTCAAGGAGCCTTGGAGCAAGGAAATGTACAAAGAGATTCAAAATTCTGCACATTCATTCACAAAATAAAAAAATAAAAAAAACTGATTAAAATCATTTCTTGCATTCAGTGAGGCGACTGTTATTTTGTATCAGTATTACAGGAATTAGGGGCTATAAGCAGCTTTTTGATCTCCAAGACTGCCTTTGTGCTGAAGGTTAAGGCTCGATAAGAAGCCGTACATAATCCTCGATCTAAGAGCAGGCTCCACAGATAAAGAAATCGAAAGCACAGACGTTAAGGTCCTTAATACAACAAACAGGCTTTGAACTAAGCTTTTTGAAATAGAAGAAATAACGCAGCACACAAATCTGACTCTAATATTACACTGTGAACCCAGGCTTTTATATGAATCTTTTAAAAATATATACACGTTAATGTGAAGTCTGGGTTTTGCAACTGATTTCTAGTAATGGACCTTTTTGTGAGATTTACCACTTTATTTCTAAGTACTATTTATAGCTGTGCATGTGACAAATAAACTGTATCTTTTTACAATTGTATTTCCAAGTTTATTATGAAAAAATGCAGTCCAAATATTCAGTTGCAACAATAACAGCTGTAAAAGCACTGCCCAAACACACTCATTTTGTTCATGTAGTCCACAGTAAAGAGATTAAGGTCATTTAGTTGTAATGTCTGAATATGTAGTGGACAATGCATTGTCAAAGGTAGTGAACAATTGACGATCACTCAATGAGGAATATACTGTATAATTATACCTCGCACAGAAAGAAAAAGCAAATAATGAGAGTCCAAAAATATTAGCACCTTTGCATAAACTGTTAACTAATAATCGCATGGCAGAGAGCGGCTATATTTACTAAGACTGTTTGTGGCTAAGTGTATAATCAGGTCATGTCAATCCTAGTCAAAACTGTCCAGTGAAATGTATGTAAATATGCAATGCCTATAATTTCTGCTGTGGGTCAAGTCATTATACATTATTTATGCTACTCATTTAGCACAACTCAAATAATCACGAGATTCTCTGTGAACCTGCCGTGGGACAATGGAGGGACACAGCAAGACCATTGCATGCTCCTTAAATTAAATCTTTAATCAGTTAAAACGGATACTATGGATGTTTTGAGACAAACTTTCAATTAAAAGAATAAATAGAGCCCTACATCTGTGGAGTTAAAGAAGAGATTGAAAGAATTAAAGGTGACTTTTAGACTGACTTTATAAAAACAGTAGGCTATAATTAGAATTTCTGAAAGCTCCACAAAAGTAGGATTTTAATGCTTTTTTCTCTTTCTATTACAAAGGTCATCATTGTTAACTGTTCTAACAAAACAACACCATTTACCGTTGGATTTTGGATATTGGATTGATGCTTTTTTGTGGCATTCTCATAAATGTTGGTGCTAATCGCCCTGTTTTTGAGTCAAAAGCAATTTAACTTAAAGTAAATAAAGGAGACTGGCAAACATACATATTAAAAATGTTGTCAAAAGAATTCCTCAGCCGTAGTTAAAATGGCTGTAGCAGAACAACCCCTGGAATCCCCACTGATTAACTGTCCTGTCTTTTCTGCCATTGCCAGAGGCCTTCAGAGACAAGCCTGTATCTGGAGCTTGAAAGTTAACACTGTTTTCTTTCAGATAAAAGGATGGACAAGAAATGTTCTTAATAACTTTGCTTTTGCTTTTACAAGCAGTGGAACTTAGGTCCACCAGGCACCAGGGTCAAAGGTCACTCAGGACCAGGACCACCCCCTGGCGCCATGTCTTCTAACCATAAAGTTTTGGAGATAAGTTGCTGTTTCAGCCGCTTTATTTCCATTCTGATTGACAGTCGGAATGCTTTTGATCCTAACATCCAAGAACGATCAAAGACCGCCCCTGGTGGTCAAATGAACGAATGACTCTATCCAATCATCAAAAGACAATTTCGTAATTCTTACACTAAAGGAAAATGTATTTTTGATATTGTGTTTATACTGTTCTCTTCCAGGACACTGAGTTGTGACCAAATAACTCCCTTTATAGTTCATGGTTTCCGTTTTGTTTTAAATGAAATGTAATTAATGTTTCAACAATATTCTACATATTCATAATACTCGACTTTTCTTTGTATAATCCTACAAGTATAAATGTTTTGGTGTGTGTTATGAGAATATGGTGAAACAAAAGGAATGTTTTAAAAAACTTTAGTTAAACTTTAGTTTAGATGTTCCCAAGCAACTTCCTCTTCCGCCAGAAGAGCGCCCCCGGCTCAAAGTTAATAAAAGCTGGCTGCTAGCCAAAAATCGCTCTCTTTCCTCTTTGCTCTTGCCCCTTGGCTTCCAGCCTCGTCGGACCCTGCGTCTACGGACCATCCGCTGCCTGCGGGGACCGCCCTGTCCCGGCAACCATGGCAAAGGCTTCGAGCCTCGTGTAAGCACGAGTAAACTTCTTGGTTCCAAAGACCGTGCCTGCTAAAGCGCCTGCTCTTTTCCCAAAGAGCGCCCGCAGAAGCAAGTCTTAACCAGCAACAGCTAAGAACTCTCTCATGGACACTGCAATGACCTGCACAACCTCAGACTTTTAACGGTACACAGAAGCCCAGGTGCTTTGGACAACAACCGGACGACTCTCTCTACCCCCGGGCTGCAAACCCTCTGGAGGAGACACGCACGCTACGGCATCCTTGGTGTGGAACGCTTCATCAGTAAGCGACGAACTTTCTGGAGAACATTCAGGACGCTCGGACCGCTGATAGCAACCCACCTAACCAAGCCAGCCCCACTGACTACAGAGTAAGTCCGCACGTGACACAACAGCCTTGGTGTCGTTAAATGTCCTCTGCCCAGATTCGCCATCCCCTTCTCCGTTAAAAGCCACTTTGATTTAGTTTCCATCATTTAGATTAACATGTCTAAACATTCCTCTGGTTTCACAAACCCTGTGAAAGCAAATATTTATTCCTGTGTTTAACCCTGTGTTTATCCCTTTTTGTGTTTATCCTTTCCCTGTTCCAATGTCATTTACCATAATTTTTAATAAAATCCCATAAAAGACATTAATGTTTCTCTGTTTAAATTAAGAAATGTTCAAAACAAGAGAATTTAAAGATTAATGAGACTAGATTAAACAGTTTCTCTGGACCTGTTAAAAACCAGGGTGATGCCCCTTTTAATCAGAAATTAATTTTAATGAATTAATATTAATATCAAAATTAATTATTGAAATTATTAAAATTAATCTTCTATATGTTTATACAAACATACCCTTGTACGCTACAGTATACTTTGTTACCTCCGTGCGAGGAAATAATTTGTTAAGAAAAGATATTAATTGATAATTTACCCAAATTAATAAATTAATATTTCTTATTACATTATATTACATAGTACACTACATGGCGTATGGTTGATCTGTGAGTTTTTTTGGTCACAGGGTAATTGTAGTGAGTGTGTCCTGACCTGCATGCGGTTCATGGCCTCTCGGATCTGGTCGAGGTGGTGGGCGGAGCTCAGTGCCTCCAGTCGAATATCAGTCAGCTTCAGTTCCTTCTCCCTAAGCTCATTCTTCAGCTGCAGGATGATCTCAGCCTCAGCCTCGGTGCATTCACACAACCTGCAACAGGGTTTACCACAGGGACGAGCAGGGGTCACCTCCAGGGTTAGAGCCACACATTTTGGTAAAAAAACACACGCTTAGAGGAAAGAAAGTTAATGTTTAGAGGGAAGCAGGAGTCAGTGGTGAGGTTTGTGAGACAAGTGAGCATCTCTGACAGCAAATCCCTCCATTTATTAAAAGTAACTTCTCCAGTTTAAGCCAGCAACCTGTTTCCATCACTTAACTGCTCATGCTTTGTGGCAAACAAGAAGCCCAGTAACTATTCACTGAGTTTGTTCAAACTGGACTTACATCAAAACTACTCAACTCAAAGGGAAAATACAGTATGTAGAACAGCTTGACAAAGATTACTGTAAGGTACTGTTGTATTGAGTAAATGTAGTATTTTGGCCAAAGAGTCAACCTACTATGTGGCAGAACTCTGAATTACAACAACTTACTGTAGTGTTTACAGTAGCGTAGGGAAACAAGAATTTTCCTACCAACATCAAGACACACCAATAGGTCCTCTCACAAGAGGGTTTCCACTTTTATAGAGATATCTTTTCAGGACTTTTCCAAAACAAAAATCAGTCTGTTACACATACATTTCTGAACTGGATTGAGGTAACTTTGGATTATCCAATTCCTTCTCATTGCCTTATAATTTGCAACATACAAAAAAATATAAAATTGTAGCCACCCAATATGCGTCACTTATCAGATTTGAGTCAGTTCTGCTAGTTTGTTAGCAACATTCACTTTATATTTACATACAACATTATCCTTAACAAGAGCTGTGTAATAACTATACATGTTGTAATGAGCTGACAAATCAATTAAAAAACCATGAACAGTTTCCAATTAAGAGTATATTGATTATGAACATTGTAAAATTAAAGTACTGTAAGTATAAAATAGATTCAAGTGGATATTAAATATTGTTTATCCAAATAGTGCTGCTGTATCAAATCAGGTACTGACCTAAATCTGGAAGAGACAGGGCAGTCTGGAAAGCTTTGGCTACAGTCATGCAAACTAATCTAAAAGTTAAACCTTAAGAAAGACAACATACTACTCCCAGGATTTAGTTTCATACTATGATTCAGCTGATTTGTCAACGTTTCCAGGTTTTTGAGATTCGTCTGGGGAACGAATGAAGTGGCTATAATTCACAACTCCATCTAGTGGTACAAACTAATATAACAGGTTGAGACACATTCATCTTAGGCCAATTGACAAAACCATTCTTAAAACTGTACAAAAGCGTAATATAGTCCCTTTAAATAGAGACCTTTGCATATGATGAGGTTTATATGTGAAATATCCACACCATTACACCCACACACACACACACACACACACACACACACACACTCCCCGGGAGCACGTCACACCAGGCCTGTTACCGTGATCTGTGCTTGTAGACCACATGACCGCTTTGCTTTTTTTTGGGCGTCCAAATAGGAGAGGACTTGCTATCACAAACGCACTTTCTACAGCGGGGGAAGAAAAGGTGGAACGGAGAGGTCAGAGGCGGGATAAAAGAAAAACAAAGGTAATGGTTCAACAGAAATTAAAATGAGAAATGAACAGAAATAGGGATGCACAATTGTAGCAAATTATATATAATATGTATGTATGTATATGTATATGTATATGTGTATATGTATGTGACAATTTAAATAGCAAACGAACTCTGTAAAATGTGTCTTAAAGACGGTGATAAGGTAGTAAAATAAGTGAGCCTATAGCCCTACATAACAAGGATAAAGGTTTTCCGTTGGCAGAAGTGCATTTGGAATGAAGTGGTATAATTCTGATCTCCCATCAAGGACTGGTATGGCCTACGGAGGCTCGATTATGGCTAAAATTGTATTTCAGCTCATACTGAAATGTGTCTCTTTCACATGCTTAATACACTGACTGTAAATTTAAATATGACTTACAGTTGTTGAAGGCCTATTAACAATTACATTTACATTTAAAATTAAGTTTCTTTGTGTGCTACAGTGAGTAGCTTAATGGCTTTGATAAGCTCAAGGCTCAAATGGTAGCCTACGTATATGATTTTTTTTTACATTGTGCATTCCTACACAGAAGACACCGTGGAGGATGTTGTAGGCAGATGTGTGTTGGTGTGTGTTGAAACTGACTCTGTGGTGGAGGGCGAGGAGCGCAGTGTGGCGATACTGCCTTGCCGGTTGTCGTGCTGCAGTTTGGGCGAAGACGGTAAGGAATCACACATCTCCTCCATCTCATCAGGCGTCGACTGGGACTTTGTTTTCTTCTTGCTGAACGCTTGCTTGAAGGAGCTGCGTAACTGTAAAACATAAAGCACAAACACAAAGAGAGATGAGTCTTGTTTGTTTTTTCAGAGAAGTATGAGGCTATTAGGGACCAGGGAGTCAGTCCGTGCTGTATCCAGGCAATAGTCACTGTCCGGTTTTAGGCGAAAAGGAAGCAGAAGAAAAGCAAAGCAATAAGTAGATGCAGATGCTGAGGGCGACCATGTTGTTTTTAACTTGATCCTGTAAGTAGGGCTCAACAGGCATCAAAATGAACAGGGGCTGGTTTCACAAAGACATTTAAGGCTATAGCTTTAATATTACACATTACTTTTCCTACTAGTATGTGTATCTAATGCACATAACTAAACATTCTTATTTTTACATAACATATACACAGACTCTCATTATTTCTAAAATGCTAATGCAGACCATTTCAAGATTTGGATTCATTCTTCATTGAGGTTTCAAAAAGATGTGAAATGCCTTAGATCTATTAATTATTTAGATGATTTTGAATGTTGTTTTATACAAGTTTGTACATGTACTGCTGACTAGATACCGGCAACAAAACAAAAGGAAAAAAATACTCAGAATTTGTGTTTTGTCAATGATAATATGAAAAATGTGCAGCAGTTAAACACAAACTAACACAGTACGTGTGTTTCAAACGAAAGCAGCAGTACACCATGCAAGTCTCACTATAGGCATGAACTAAATCAGTGGTATATACAGTGCCTTTAAAAGTATTGGCCCCCTTGAACTTTGTGACCTTTTGCCACATTTCAGGCTTCAAACATAAAGATATGAAACTGTAATTTTTTTGTGAAGAATCAACAACAAGTGGGACACAATCATGAAGTAGAACAAAATTTATTGGATATTTCAAACTTTTTTAAAAAATAAAAAACTGAAAAATTTGGTGTGCAAAATTATTCAGCCCCCTTTAACTTAATACTTTGTAGCGCCACCTTTTGCTGCGATTACAGCTGTAAGTCACTTGGGGTATGTCTCTATCAGTTTTGAAAAACAGCTCGAGCTCAGTGAGGTTGGATGGAGAGCATTTGTGAACAGCAGTTTTTAGTTCTTTCCACAGATTCTCGATTGGATTCAAGTCTGGACTTTGACTTGGCCATTCTAACACCTGGAAATGTTTATTTGTGAACCATTCCAAATCTAAAAAATTACAGTTTTATATCTTTATGTTTGAAGCCTGAAATGTGGCAAAAGGTCGCAAAGTTCAAGGGGGCCGAATACTTTCGCAAGGCACTGTAGATTATTGTTGGACTCAAAGGTCTGTCTTTGTAAAGCCAGTCCCAGGAGGAGAAAGTAGGGATTATTGGGGAAAGGAAGGGTCGTTGTATCCATGCTGACCATTCTGGAAAAAAATGTGGATGCTCTGAGCGGGGAAGAAAGTGGGACAGATGACAAATGGGAGGGAAATAAATGACTGGGGGACATAAAACACAACAAACAAACAGCAGACAGTCTGGGACCACTGACCTGAGCCGGGATGGAGTCAGCCACCTGAAGAAGAACACACCCAACGTTAAAACATAAACACACCTCTGCTCATTCAGTGGATGTCCTTTTTTTTACTTGTCACTTGTTTAATAAGGTTGAATTTTTCTGCCTATTGACAGTTTAGTAGCATTTTATGCAGTTAGTGCAACCTTTGCAGATTTTTATGGAAACAGAAACTTGCAATGCATGGCACTCATATGTCAATATTATGTTGGAATGTTTAAAAGTGGCAACTAGATCTGGTCTAGTCTGTATAGAAGTTGTGAGAAAAATAATCATTGAGTTGGACTAAATATAGGCATCTTTGAACTGTACGAACTGATCTTACATGAGTTACTGGATACTGTTACTTTATTCAGTCCATTACTGTGTATTGTGTGTGTTTTTGTTAGTCTTTAGGCCTAATGCATACTTTCACAATTATAAACCAGTTTTCCTATTCTGCCCTTTTCTTCAAGGATTTTGTGATGTCACAAATGACTCTAGCCAAGACCATAAAAGGTTCAGATGCTAAAAGTAAGCGTGGATAAAGCATGTATTTTGAAACAGTTCTTTGAAATATAAAACATGTAAAACTTTTGACTTTTAACTGTAAATCTGTTTTATATCAAATCCCAAGACAGGCACTAAGCATAGAAAAGCTAAGAAATTCTCCTTAAACTACCATTTAACAGACTGTGGATGAAAAAGTAGCATCTCATTATTGTAAAAGTAGGCATGCACTGAAATGTCATAAGTATTTTGTATATACTATCCCTCTATAGTCAACCAGAAACCTTTAACAGACCCAGTCTCATGAAAAATGGCCATCTATTATGACCAAGTAGGATTCTAACAGAGCATTTTACAACATAATTTACCTGTTTGTCTGCTTCTCTGCATTAAAAACAACTGATAATCTTAGCTTTGAGCATAATTTAGACAAAGCTGAACAACCATAGTTTAAGTGCTACTGCCCTCACTCAGCCTAAATGTAAGTTAATAAATATTTAATTAGTGTTTAAATAAGGAATGATTTGTATGAGGCTGAAGAATTATGAAGCTGCATTTCATTTCATTTCTAGGACAGCCGTTTTGCAGCATAGTCTAGGCTTTGGCTTGTTTCTCTGCACTTTTTGGCAGAGGCTAGTCTTCTAATATGTCATGTGTCTGACTCTGGGGGCTGCAGCAAATAGCAGCTTTTAGTCTGGGCACAGAGCTGCTATTAAAGAAGACTGCAGAGTCGGAGAGAGGCACCACAGAGTGCAGTGTGGATGGATGCGGATTTGAGATGACTTCTGTGCTTTTGTTGAGTGACTTCAGAGACAAAGAATGAACCAAATGTCCAAGAATGTTTCAATGAGCTGCAAGGACATGTTAGAAGTACATACTATTTAAGCCACGAAGAACTACATTACTTGAATTGTCTGAACTGTCAGTGAAATTATCAAATTTAGTGTATTTCAGAGATTTCCGACCAAGAGTTTGAAGCTTATTGAACCTCTGTTTATTATTAATAGACACCTTTACTGACCATTAATACTTTTACTTCAATGTCAGTAGAGGACCACATGGCTCTATTACCATACATTTGGTAAATGATGCATTGCTTGAGCTGTGCTGTTGTCTTTTAGGGCCAGATTTACAAATGCATTGCCTCAAAACGTCCAAATTTACTAAAGCGTGTTGTGTTTTTAGAGACGATAAAGTTATACAAGATTATTTTTACAGGACTAATAATTACAGACGGACACGGACAGACACCAGACAGATCCTTTACAGAAACATAGCTTGGATACTATATAAAGAGGGAACACACTAAATCTGTGAAGGTGTATTTGAAAAGTCCAGAAACATACATGCTCAAAACATTTGTTAGCCGCTCTGTTAGCACTAGCTCATAGCTTAAACAAAAAACAATATGACTGTTGAGGGGACCTATTTTTAGTAAGACACACCTAATACTATAGACGGTACGTTATATCACTGAGCATTAAACTATAAGTACCTTTGTATTTTAGCCCTTAATTAATAAAAAACAGTGGATAAACTGCAAATAGGAAATAAATATTGATATGCTTGTTTTAGTGCATTTATTGTATAAAAAAGTGTATTGTTAATAGAGCTATCCACTTTGTAAATACAGTATGTCAATAAGAAAATTAGTTTGAGTATTGTGTAATCATTTTGACATATGTATTTTTTTCCCTTTTAGGCCCTTTGTCAGATGCTCATTATTGACTTACCCAGCTCTTCTTCTTCTTCTTTTTGTCCTCTGCGTCTTTGCCCAGGCTGCCCATACTCGAGTGACTTGCTGCACTGTTGATGCTGGACATGCTCTCCGAGGACTGCTGCCGTCTTATTCTCAGGTCTGGGAGAAAAAAAAGTGTTTTAAATAAAAACTGAATACATTTGTGATTCTGGTGTGTTCTATGGCTAATCAAGACTTTCCAACTCAGCAAAAAAAACACACTGCTATTACAGGCTTTACTCCCTCTGGGGCCAATCAGGCTGAGAAAGTATTTTGGTTTAAAGGGTTCTCTGATTTGAAACAGATTTAGTCCATTTCTTTCATCACCTTTATGCAGGTGGTCTGGGCCGTTCAGGGCCACTTGGATGGCAGTCTGAGCGTCTGTGTTCTGGGTTTTCAGCGTCTCTATGGTCTCCCTCAACTCGGCCAACTCCGACTCCTGAAAGGAACAGGGACACATTATACAGGAGATAACACAATCAAAATAGTTACTGAAAGTTCAAACAAAAACTAAAAACTTTCTGTCGTGACTTTCCAATGATAACTGGGGTATTTTTTCTGGAGAGTCTTCCTCATAGGTTTATGGTGTATTTGAATTAAGGACTAAACGGTTGTACCTTTTGCTCGGCCGTCATGGTGAGGCTCTGCAAACGGCACGTCATGTTACTGAGGCTCTTCTCAAAGGCTGCCACCAGATGAGCCTGAAAAGACACACCACAAAAAATTAGTTTCTGTCAGACAGGAGATATACAGCTCTTAAACCACCGCAGATGCAAATATTTCTTTTTATATCTTTGGGTTGGAAAAAAACATCTAAGCTGAGGGAATGGATGTAGAAAAAGGATGTAGCAGTACACACACAAGAGTCTAGGGCACCTTAAAGTCATTAAAAAGATAACATTTATCATACATTCACTAAACTAAGCCTTGCTTAAGCTGTACTTTGTGGTACAAGTTTGAGGCCATGAATACTAATGCATTGAGCCATTGTGAAACCCATTTTTATGCAAAAATAAGTCCTGTTTAGCAAATGAAAAATACAAACACAGGTTATTTTCTAACGGTCGTTACTGTCTATGTTAATGTTTATCAGTGGTGGAGATTAACGAAGTAAATGTAATTCTTTACTGTACTTAAGTAGTTTTTTCCAGTGTCTGTACTTTACTGAAGTATTTCCATTCGGGGATACTTTTTACTTTAACTTCACTACATTTCAAAGTCAAATATCTTACTTTTCACTCAATTACATTTTGCAAAATTAGTCGATCCTTTTTATTTATGAGTGGATAGAAAAAAACTGAAGAGGGCAATCACCACCAATCAGGATACAGGGCGCGCTCTGTTTTGAACCTGGTCTGATAACTCTGGTTACCGCTTATTTAGTGCGTCAGTGCAACAGCATCATTCTGAGAGTGCCGATTGTCTTCACTCTTCATTAGGATGGAACAATCACAAACTCCTGAATCTATAGTGCCAGTGCCACAACATCCGTGGCCTTATTTTCTGTGTTATTTTGAAGTTGTTGAAAAGAAAAAATAGTCCTTCATTTTTAACTGCCTTCTTTGCCTGCCTCGGAACTGTAAAATTTCTTCGTACTGGAATTCTCCTTCCAATCTTAGGAAACACATTGAGGTAAGCCATTTTCATTCTGGTGGTCATTTTTATTGAGTAATCTAACAGTAGCTCGCACCATTGTGTTTAAGTTTACGTTAGTTGCTGTTTCACCAACGTTTGTAGTATTTATTTTAAACTGAGTGATTCAATTTTGTGAAATGACAGTGGATTGATGTTAACACTTTTGGTAGAATATAAATAAAATTTTGACTAGTTTTATATGCAGCTTATGATGCTAAACAGTTGAAAGGTGGAGTGGAGTGCTGCTTATAAACCGAGATCGTTCTTTTCAAAAGTTCAGCTTCCAAAGACTGATGTACAGAGCCCTGCACATGGCATGCAAGAAAAAAAAAATATTGTGCACGACACTACTGTGTTTTCCCCCAGACTGATTTACTAAAACGTGCGCACAATTTACTATTTCGCTTCCTCAATTTATAAATTATGTGCATGATTTTGAAACTCGAGGGAACAAATTAGTAAATCGTGTGCACGATTTAGCTTATTTTTTTCCTGCATGTCATGTCTGAGGCTCCGTAGTGATCTACTTTAAGAATAATTTTTAAATATATCACTAGATTTATTGAAATCAATTACATCTATGACATGCAAAAAGCATATTCAATTATTTTAAGCAAGAGACTGACAAAAATTATAAGGGCATTATAGCCATAATAAATGATAGTACTTGGATACTTAAGTACATTTGAAGGCAAATACTTTTGTACTTTTACTCAAGTGAAAGCTAAATGGGAGTACTTTGGATTTTACTGAAGTAATATTTTACCTAGTGTATCTGTACTTTAACTCAAGTACTTGGTTTGTGTACTTTGTCCACCACTGCTGTTTCACAGCACAAATAGTGGAGAAGAGGGTATTTACATTAAAGTGGGTGATCTGTTTTACCACTGGTTTGTTACTCGGCAAATTAGCAACGTTTAGACCAAAAAAAAAAGCATCTGTGTTAAGTTTTTGCTTCAACTATAAGTCAGGCCCCTGAGTCAGCCAACAAAACTCACACACTTCATTTACAACCCCTGAAGGTTTTACATTTACATTTAGCTGTCGCTTTTATTACTTTGAGATTCCATTCACCAGTTTTACAGCTGGAACACCACTGGAGGCAAGGTAGGGTTAAGTGTCTTTCCCAAGGACACAACAACAGTATGAACTGTGGGGAGAGCGGGAATCGAACCACCTACCTTCCGGTTGAAGGACAACCACTCTACCACTGAGCCACCACTGCGTTTTATAACTTGACCAACACTTTCCAACACAGAATCACCACAATAACCGAGGCACTCCTTGTTGGCACCCTTGATCAGATCCGCTCTTATCCCAGCTTTCCTTTGATGGCCAGGTCATCACTCTCTCCTCAGTCACAAACCAAGGGTTCGGTTTGACCCCCAGCTGACTAATGACCACATAACAGCTGCAGAGAAACTTGTCCATGCTTTTATCTGCTTAAGAGCAGCACAGAGCCTGGTCTCTTTAAATGCAGGACTGCAGATCTTTTCTATTGAGAAATGCTTTTATGTGTTGATTGTTTTAATTACTCTGTAGCTTTAATTGTTTTTAGTCATTTTACCCTGTAGCACTTTGAGATTCTCTGGAATGAAAAGTGCGTTACATTATTATTATTATTATTATTATTATTATTATTATTATGTATGAACTGTTATTATTATTATTATTATTATTATTATTAGGTCAGGTCACTGAATAGACTTTTTGTTTTACATGGACTTCACTTCATAATACAGTATATTTAATTGTAACCATTGTGGTGGGTGTTTGTTGTTAAAGTGGTAATTGCACAATGGCCTGGACTTTTTTTTACATTAGCCATGTTTTGTGAGATCTCAGAAGGAGACTCATTTCCCACATTTGTTGGTGTTTCTGTAAAAAGCGTGTGTCTTTATGCAGTAGTGGCCAGCTCATGTCCCTCTCAGAGCAGAGACTGGGAGACACCTGTCAGACCTGCTGTGTCACTGTGAACCGGGCGGCACGCCACAGACATCACACAAACTCAGCTCTGGTCCAGAAAAGACTTGAGTTTGTATCCTCCAACAATGAGGAAACTCTCTGTTTCTAATTCAACATTTAACCAAAGATATTTATCTGTTAAAAATACTTTTGGCTCAGAAGTTGCAATTTTGAGATATTACGTAAACAAAACACAAAGCAGCAAGCTACTGGTCTGTTTAGGGATTAGCAAATACTTTTTAGAGCTGACAAAGTTATACAAGACTTAGAGACATACACTTGGCCCCAAACACCAGACAGATCCTTTACCTTTATCAAAATCTGTGAAAGTGTATCCGAAGCCTCTAAGTCCAGTAACAAACATGCTACACCCTCCTATTGCCTCCTCGTTTCTTGATCCCTGGCTGCGTCCTCAGAAGTTTACGACCTTTTCCAAATGCCAACTGCTTGAACACATCTCTTCAAAACCTTGTCTCCTTCCAGCTCCACCTGTGAGCTCGGCCTCGTCCCCCGCTGCCCACCTGTCGTCTCAGAAGGAGGTGTCCGGACCATCTGCCAAACCACCAACCACACCCACCCTCCTCCTCTCAGCCCCCTTAGACCCCTGGAGCCCTGTTTGTGTGGTCATTGTTTGGATGCCAGTCTCTGGGGTGAAAGCTTATAGAAGTGAAGCCAATGTGGAGTCAGTGCTAAGAGACACAGCAGTGCCAAAATAATGCAAGACAAGACCAAATATAAAGTTGCACTCTGTTTTTGCACTTTGAAAAGACTCTAAAGTTTCATCTGTGCATAGCTGTGTGAAGTACTGGAGCAAAGTGAAAACTAGTCTGCTCCTTCGCATGATCAGGCAGAGAGCTGTGGGTTTGACACCAGAGAGCTGGGTCCATTTATCTGCATCTTAGCACAAAGACGTCTCCATTTGGGGGCTGGAGGTCTCTCTGTCTCACTCTATGTTACGCCCACACACCACAGCAGTCTAGACTCACACAGACTCATCTTCCTACTCAAGTTTCTACCCATTTATCTCTATCAATCTATCAGGTTTGTTAGGGTCTTCTTGGCTGAGTTCAGGAGAGGTTCTTGTTCTTGTTTAAAGCCCACTGTTCCAAAGTCAGGAATGGACTAACACAGTGCAATGTCACAAGTTTAGTTGAGCAGGTCATCTTTTAAGATTCTGTGCTTGAGTTTTTAAAGCTAAAAGTTGGTTAGTTAATATGGAATAAGATCAGAGTTTGGGAAGTTGCATTTGCTATCTAGGAATGCTAATGACCAAAAATAGTATAGCGGAAGTTTATAAAGCACTATGGAAACACTGTCACGGACACAGATCATTTTTCAAAAAAAGACCCTTTGATGTCACTCAAAGTACAGCATATTCACTTCATCAGTTCATCTGTTGCTTTGTTCTTACAACAGTTCAAATGTCACTTTAAATTTGCTTGATATCTACAGAACTAGGAACTACAATCAATCAAACTCATAAAACTAAACTCTGACTTCACACACAGTGGCTTCAAACACAAAGGAACCGATTTGAAGCAGCGTCTTTAAGATGATTATTTCCTCAGAGCCTGGAGATAGTGCTCTCCAACAAAAGCAGCAACAGCAGGTTATCATGCAAATGAGCGGCTGTTGTGATGGCGTCTTTTTGAAGTAAACAGACTCACGTTGGCAGTGAGCTGAGACGTCAGGGTCGCCACCTTCTCCTGAGAGGCGTCCAGCTCCCGGCGCAGCTTTCGGATTTGCTTTTGTGGAAGAAAACAGAGAGGTTTAGATGCTTAAACAAGGAAAACTACAAGAGAAAAATGTGAATAAATGAAAAAGAAGTGCATTTACTGCAGCTTCCATAGTGTTGGTAACAATAAATGAAACACAGGGGTGAGGTGTGGAAATAGTGTGAGGGATTACCGTAGTGTTTGGGACAGTTTGGCCCTTGATTGAAAAAAAAAGAAGAGTAAAAATTAACACTATGTTGCTTGCTTTTATAGAAAAAGCATGAAGACACAGCATGAGGAGACATAGACAGGTTATTACAAGGCTCAGTAGTGGGTTCTTATCGTTAGTTTGACAGAGAAAAGAAAAGAAAGGCTAAATCAGACCTGGTTCCAATAGTATTTGCAAATACACAGAGATATCAGAGTCAAAGGTTTAGATAATATAAAAAGTAAAAGTAAGGCAGAGCAACCGAGGCCTGGCCTCTCGGTAGTCATTAAATATATAGAAACATTTTTCCTTTCACTTTATTTTTTAACATTTGACCCTGATGTGGCGCCATAGAATCATTAGAATAGCTCCACAAGTGGCTCAGAAAAATGGAAGCATACAACATACTGTATATGGCTAGTAATGAGGCAACATTTAATTTTGACAGGCTTTGTTTGCTTGCTTTAATATGATTATAAAATTGTAATGATTCTGAATACATATTTTAGATTTATTTCAACTGCAGCATCAGCGTGAAACAACGTGAGGTAATTGGTGTAATTACATTACTTCTTGCTTTAGCTATAACTTTTTATTTTTTTTGCAGTCATTAGCGCAGTGAGGAGTCACACTAAAGGATAGGACAAGATTATTAACCAATGATTATGGGACTTGAAAACAGTGAACACTCAACAGAACATCTGCCTAACCATAGATTAAGTCAAGACATATTCTCATATTTTGGAGTGTGCTCTTCTACAACCTTGGTGTCAGAAGGGAGGAGTCAGCTGTTGTATATCATAGACAGTATAAGATGAACTGAGGTCGGGGTTATTGTGAAAATTTTACATTTAGGCAAAAAGGAGGGTAAATGCACTACCCCAAAACCCCTCTAGTTTTCAGAGGAGACTGTTCTCACATCCTTAGGCTTTTACTGGTGTGTGGTGGAGAGGATACTGTCTTTCTCATCACTGCAGTGTGAGAACTGCTCTAATACTGACATGTAGGCGGCTGAATAACTCGTCCCCATTGCCCCCACTATACACGGCACAGTATATTACTAATTTAAAAAAAAGTGATGTATTTGCAATTACTAATCAATCCAAACCTTTAAAAGCAAAAATAAAAGCAACAGGCAAAAGGAAGACAAGGAAGTGAAAGATGGTGATGATGAAATCAAAGAAGAATCAGTGATAAACTGAGCAGTAATTCGCTGAATGAAGCCATATGAGAAGGGTCAAAGGTCAAGTTTTATAATGAGAAAATGTGTAGTTATTTATGATGAGGATTTAATACACAGAAGAGGGTTCACTGATTTTAAAAACAATGCAACATAGGGTTAAATTGCTTTATTGTATAAAAGTCAGGGCACTTTTATCCACAATCTTGTTTTACTGAATCACACATTTTCCTGATTCAGATGTCAGTTTAGATGTATCACTGTTTGAGCTTCGATTGACGTTTGAAAACAGAGACAGAGAAAGATGTAAAGATGCACAAAGCACACAAAACAGCAGAGAAAACCATGACTTTGATACATGCAATGCTCAAAACACACACTGGCCATTTTACTAAACTGGGTCTGTGTAATTAGTTGCTTGGATATGAGTTGCGGTGATCTTTCATTAATTGGAAAACTACTCATGTCTTATGCATTAATTATTTTAACAAAGTTAATGTAATAATGCTATGTTAAGAGAATATTTAGAGTGACTTTTGGATCCTGTGTCTCTGCTCTTGGACTACAGGGACAGTAATGTTTGTTCAGGCTCCAGCAGACTTTATGACATCTTCACTTATGCTGCACAAAATAATATTCTCCTGTTCTGGATCAGTATTAGGACCTCTACAAAAGTGCGCTTGCATAATCCCGTTCTGGAAATATACATATATAAAAAAAACTTGTTTGGTATGCTATGTTGAATTGAAGTATTGTATTTCTACATTTCTACATCATCCAGCAAATTAAAAAACAACAGTATTGGGTTGCCCAAGAGTGTCTTTGTGAGCATAAACTGTGTTATTCATGATTTTTATGTTTACACTAACACAAGTGAGAAGTAGCGCCATGCTTTTTGAAAGAGTTCTATTTGCTCTCCATCTCTGTTTTCATTGATCTATTTTTGCAGGTTCAGTTAAAGGGCAAAGTAAGCATTTATTAGGATCAGGTCCTAACCATGGCTTGTCTGGACCTCAATCTTTAGCAATGGTTAATTGCTTGTGTTTATTTAACATTATTTCATTTAGTGGCAGGTCTGAACAACCCTTGTAAGCAAAACACACTGAAGCATTCATGCAAATAAATAGTCAATCGTTACCCTTCTTACCTCTGAGTGTGCTTTCTCCTCCGTCTGTGGAAGAAACAAATGCACACATACTATACATCACACAGTCTTTAATCAAACCTCTCAAATAAATGATAATACACAAAGTGAGGTGCCTCCTAATGGAGAAGATGATGAGGCAAAATGAAAAGACCAAAACAAACCTTCCCACTGGAGTCGTACTAAACAGTAATTAAAATCAGATTAGAGCTGGGGATTGAATCAAACTGAATGAATAAAAAAATGAAAATGGCCAAACAAATCAAATCCATCTGAGGCTAAACTTTGTAAACTGAACTTTTCACATCATTTATGCAGGACCCAAATCTGGAAATGTGATTGTAAAATGGCAGGGAGGTTACTAATCAATTTTTCTTCCCAAAACTAATCTGTGGCATCAGTGAACATTAATGCAGATTCACTTTCTGCTACTTTGGAAAAAAGCTCATAAAATTTACTCTTTCATGACTTATGAATGATATGCTGTATATTAGAACTTGTGCAGGACTTTATTATTGATTTATTTATCTGTTTCATTTGGAAATCCCTGACTATGTAGGGACAAACTGAATGTAAATGTTAAAATCCGCATGGATCCTGATTTAGTTTGCTCAATATAAGGTTAATATAATAAAAAAGTGAGTTAGCAATAAACATTAAACAAGAAATGGCTTAAGTACATTTTACAGTGGTCGAAATAAAAAGTACTTCTTATAAAATACTAATCTTCCAGGTCCTCCCAAAGGTTTTGCAATAACTCTGTTCACTTTCATCTACAAATCCTTGGGCTTTTATTCATTAATATTCAGTTTAATCCAAGAGCTAAAATATATCAGTAATGTATTTGAGATCCGGAAAAACAACGGATTTGGCCAACAGCCTGTTAGTGTGACATATATATGCCTCCTAATCATTAAATATGCTTCTCCTTAGCCACAACTACAGCATTTTGGAAAGTTTTCTATAACTGAATGTGAGTGTAAATAAAAGTTTGTTCAACATTAGTAACCATTACATAACAGAATTATTGTGTTTAACTATTTAACTATTTTATGATATAAAATTTTTAGATTGACACATATTCAGTTTATTAAAATGGGTTGCTCTGTGCAGGACATAAGTATTTTACATTTTCTATGACTGTGAAATTAAGGTATAGTATATACCGTATATAATAACATATATAAAAACAAAAATGTATTATATGTCTGGTCTTTGAGGGAAAAGGAGAGTGTGTACTTACTGCAGAGTAGATCGAGGAGGTGCTGGAGACCAGGGACAGAGAGGATCCATGGACTGTGACCAGAGACAGAGTCATTAGTGATGCACAAAATTCAGAGACTTGTACCAACTGATTCAAACAATGCAACAGATCAAACCATTGGCTGCTGCTGCTATGAATAATAGCAGCAGCAGCCAGTCATTGATAAAACTCATCTGGCATAGTGTATGCAAAATGTTTGTTTGTTGAAATGTTTGGGTGTCGTGGTCTCCTGTATTGTATTTTTATGCTATACTATGCTGTTTGTCTATCATTCACTGTTAATGCCTCTTTGAAACCACAGACATCCCTTCCTTTGAATTCCAGCTTGGTAGAAATCCTGTTGAATAAATTCTAACCATTTTTCTCCTAAAGAAGGAGGCTTTATACAATGCTTTGTTTCTCTGATTGGTTATATGTCTCTCCAATTGTGTCCAGAGGCAGTGTTATTGTGTGTCTGTTGGTACTGCCCCATTACACTAATTCTTTGTATAACATGGAAGCCACACATGATACAACCCACCACCTATCCATCATAAAATAAAATATGTAGCAGTGTGGCAGTGAAGAACCTGATGAGTCTGTATGTTGGTATATTTATAAAACACCTATGTATCACTACTGTCTGTGTATGTGTATCCGTGTACCTTCATCAGTGCTGTCCCTGAACGATCCGGAGCGACTGATGCCCCGTGTTCGGTCTTCCAGGGAGGTTGCGCTGCCCCCCAGTGGGTGTCCATCTCCGTAGAGGTCAAAGGAGTCCTGTGCTGGGATACTGTTTGAGCGGCTCATGCTGCTGCTGCCTGGAGGCATGTTGTACTGGCACGCGTGGGTTGGACTCACTGAAGACAAAAGAAAATATATAACAATACTAAATAATGGGCCACTAAATCCTACCGGTAAATATTTGTGTACAATGAGAGACGTACACAGGTTGGAGTAGTGGTACTTCCCGGTGGTGGTGCACGCGGCCCCTGGTGGAGACATAGGCGAATGGCTGCCCGTGTCCTGAAGGCCTCCGGTCGAATGGGACCTCAGCCACTCCTTCCCTTCTTCGTGGGACGTCTGTCGGGACGAGGGCGGGTACCTGAAACAACCCAAAGGTAAAAGGTAAACTCATGGACTATTGGCTAACAGACAGTGAGGTGAGAACATTCATGTGAGTTTATTTTACTGTGCATTTAAAGCAACACTATGTAGTTTTGAGTATATGCACCACCTAAAGGCCACTAGGTGCAATGTCACAAAGCACATATGGGCCTGTTAATCAGACATCAGATTTTGCTTTTGGGTGTAAGGTGTGGCATGTAACAAGAGAAGCGGTTGAAAATGAATGAGTAAATATATAAAGCTTATATATATTTACTGTTAAATCAGTTTATGTTTGTGTAGTGAGTAGTGCCAATGCTAATGCTAATGCTAATTTCAAGCTCTGAACACAAAGAAGACCTAGTTTAGCAGTAGAATATAAATACCCGGAGTTGAGTTACAGACTTACAGGCATTGTTGAGGTTTTAAAATTGGATAAATTATAAGTATCTATGATAAGTGAGTACAGATGCAGCAAATAGTCAACTTTTTCCAAACAAGAACATAATTATAATTTGATCAATAAGATACATTTTCAGCTGATTATCCTTGTTATTTTGTATCTGAATGACATATTAACTTATTTTTATTCAAGCATGTTAATATGTTTGGTGATTGAACGTTTTAGATTTGACTTTTTTTAACATGACTGCTACAGGAACTATGTTGTAACTTGAAACGTGGAATCCAAATGTTACATAGTGGAATATCTGGTTTGTTGCTTTTTCAATTCACAGAACCAATGAATGGATTTTGAAGCTGTTATATTGTAAAATTGTTACATAATGTTGCTTTAAAGTAAGAATAAAACCATGCCAGATTAAGCAGAAGTAGACATGCAGCTACTTCTCACACTCATCCAAAAGCATTCATCGTCAACAGTCAGTCAGTGGTCGTTGCCATTCATGTGCTCTCCTCTCATCTTCACAGCAGCTCAGCAGCCGGGCGCCTCTTATCGAGCACATGACAAACGGCCATATTTAATCCTCGGAGGATCATAATTGGGTTTGCATTCATTCCTTTTTCGAGCACAGACTTCCTTCTAACACCCCTCATTACTGCGGCTGACACATCTGACCCCACTTTGTTCAACACAAGGCTTTGCAAGGTCCAGATGTGTGACGCTGAAGCACTTGTCCCTCAGTGAAGTGGGATGGGAACGTTTATTGCAGAGTGAAACTTACAAAGTGTATGGAATAAGTGTATGAATTTGACTAAAAGCCGAAAGACTGGACAAGCATGCTGATTTAAATGACCTACTCAGGATGTAATTATATGGCATAAGAGAGGAGTTTAAAAATAATGAGGTAAACAATAAGAGCATGACATGACTATCCTAACACTGCAGGAAAACTACAAAAACATAGCGTGTATAACAAACTAACAAAGTTTGAATTTGCAAAGGGCTGTACCAACAACCACAGAATCCAGTTTGTCTCTCCCTTCTTTGTACTGATGCTCGATGCAAATGAATAGACATTTATGATCTGGAATCTGTCCTGCTCCAAAACACACCAACATAAACAGGCTTTGAGTGTGCCGTCCATCAGAACTTCTTCTTCTCAAACGTGTTTATATATAATTGGCCCAATTATTCACATAGCGTATACTTCATGCAGGCGCTTCATTAAATCTAACATTAATTAAATACACAAGTGCACAATGAAGCTGATGAAGGCTAAACTAAGTAAAAGATAATTATTATAGTTAATGTGTTGTTCCTCTCGTCAATAATCTTAATTTAAGATTACGTTGGTTTAAATATTGGGCAGATGCTTGCATTCAGGGTAAAACAAGCCTCAGTGAAGTAACATCTGTTTGTGTGCATACAGTGTGAGTGCAGTCAAGTGGAGGACAGGACATGGCACAGATCAACTGAGAATGTATGGCCTGATAAATGGATATAATCTGAGACAAGGCCTATCTTATAACTATGACAAAAAGGACTGTAATTATTGATGCATTGTGAACCCTGCCCTAGATAACCACACTTTTGTCCATTACATGTAAACTTCCACACCATGCATCACACGCACCTCGATGGCCTTAAAATAAAATAATTCATGAAAATGTATGGCCTGGATAAGTCAGTGCATAAAAAAGCAGAGATGAATGTGATGTACCTCAGTCCCTTTTTGGGAAGCGTGTTTCTGTCAAGGGGCATGCTGTTAAAACACAGAGGATGAGTGAACTCAATGAACCCCAGAAACATTTGTATATGTCAAACATGAAGAAGAAACTTGGGTCACATTTAACACAAAAGACACTTTTACGAATGAATAGGACATTTACAAACACAGCACAGGACAATTTTACACCAAAAAACACTTTAATCAATTGTTTCATTTTTGAGACTTGTGCAGTTAAGTTAATGAGAAGAGTAAACTGTTTTTTTCTATTTCCTATAATCTTGCATGCAGCTTGACAAAACAATGAAAGACTTTTTATGAAAAAGAGTAATGTAGCTGTTAAACAGTCTTTGATCTAGGTATTAAACTGTGATAAGCTTAAACACTATTGGAATAGATAAAAACAGGAGTTACTGACAAAAGGACTGAGACATGGTGACAGTTTGAAACTATTTCTTAGATTTGACTGGCACAATTAGATTTTTGTGGATATCGATCAGTAGAGATAAGGTAAGGCTAATAAAAGGCTGCCACGTTCAAGGTTTGCTTTTAAAGGATAACAGTAATTATAATGAAGACTCTACTGTCACTTTCTGTGGCTGACCTGACCAGATACAGTGTATTATTTTACAAACCTCTGTTGTACTTTTGTTGCTGTTAGCATTACTAGCTAGTACCTCTGTTCGTCCTAAACTCTAACCTTGTTTCAAATATGCGGCTCAGTGAATTCAGTGTAAATTTGTTCATCCGTTGTTTTTTTACTAATGCTGTCTGTGAAAATCTGTGAAGGCGTTGAACTAAACCCCTTACAACTTCTTTTTGTTAAAAATTTAAGCTAAAACTGCCACCAGGCCTCTGTCCTAGTTTGGAGTTGCACTTGTAAAGCAGGCATTTTTTAGGAATATGCAACATCTGATCAACTAAGGCAACATCTGATCAATTACAAAGTTCTCAAATGAAACAATGTATCAGACCACGTCTAATCATTTCCCTGTTACTCACCCCTCGGACAGGGTGGACTTGACACTGCCGGTTCGTGTGACCTTAGGCCCATGGTGGCCCAGCGGCAGATCTATGGACTCAGAGCTGGTGTGAAGACTTGTCATACTCTGGCAGCTCAGAGTGTCCTTGCTGCCAGCCGAGGAGCTACAGGCAGGCCATGGCCGGGAACTGGAGGGCAGGGAGAGGCCGGAGGCCGGGCTGGAGACCAGGGAGTCACTGCACAGCTCTGGGGTTTTACCAAACAGTGGGCTGCTGCCACCGCTCAGTCCACCAGCGCTGCCCAGACTCCCGGTGCCAGAGGAGGGTGAGTCCAGACTGGCCTGCCGGGTCAACGTGCCATGAGGACTGCTCAGCACTGAGGGGCACTTCCCAGAGTCGGGTGTGCACGGGGAGCTGGCCTTGCTGCTGGCTTTGGAGCCAAACAATCTGAGGGTAAAGAGGTGGGTGCAGTCATTTACACATGCTCAGAGGAAGGAAGAGCACATGCTGAGCCTGGTTGAGTTTTAGGTTAAGAAAGTGAACTATGTGTTAGGTTCCACTATAAAGACAGAGTGCAGTAACTACAACAATGGTAAATGGTGTGCATTTATAAAGCGCTTTACGGTACCTTTCTCAGGCCCCCAAAGCGCTTTACATCGTGCTTCCACTCACCCCATTCACACACGTTCACACCTGGGGCAGACAGAGGGGGGCTGCTATACACACGGCGCTCAACCTTCTCCGACCACCACCAAACACACCTCTACAGTCACACACATTCATACACAGTGCTACGGACCCTGAAGGTATGGTGGGTTAAGTGTCTTGCCCAAGGACACAACAACAGTATGAACCGGGAGAGCGGGAATCAAACCGCCAACCTTCCGGTTATAGGACGACCGCTCTACCACTGAGCTTTTCACTCTTTTCAATGAAACTGAAAAAGTCCCATCAAATGTATTGATCACTGGACAAGTATCTCCTTTTACTTTAGATGCCCTTGAGTGATACAGTTTATTATATCATATAATAATGTGAATACCACAGAAACCACAGAAAATATGTAGTTACTGCACTTTGGTTTTGTAGGACAGGTTGTCTGAGCCAATTTTATGCATGAACCTCTTTAGCAAGGGAAGGTTATTATAATGGAATAAAATTTGTAAAAAAAAATGTAGCTGGAGAGGAAGTTCAGGGGAAACTTGCAACATTCATTACTCATTGAACTTTACTCCAGTAATCTATATTGACACATCTGTTCTCACAGCTTTGCCTGTTTCAACTTTGTGACTTCACTAAAGAGGATTTGTTAGGCCTCTCGAACCTGTCGTCTTCCACATTTCCCACTTCTCCGTTTACGCCTGTCGTAGTTTGTCACAGCAGTCTCAATTAAAAGATGGCTGATAGAAAATGAAGCTTGAAACATGCAGATGAAACAGGTCGGTTTGACAGATCGGATGGGACGATGTTTGGACACAGACTTGTAATGAGCCGGAGATTGGTGCCGAGGAACCTGTGCCTCCTGTCTGTTCTGATCTACTCCTGTAAAGTAGGTTGGCCTAATGTGAAAGAAAAGCCATTGCACTTTTATCTTGGGAGCTATATTTCATCTGCAGAGGCACATCATACACACTGGGGAATGTAATATCAGCCTCTGGCTGTGCATCAAGTAAACTCTCGACATCAATTTTCCTTGAAGGCACTGAAATGTGATAAAGTTCCTGCTTCCAAATATGTTAGAAATAGATAACAGTGAGTAAAAAAAAACTGCTACTGAAACTGCTATTACAAAGACAAAGACTTAATATAATATTTATATATTATAGTGATCTGGAAAATGAGCCTCATGCTACCTTTAAAATCTTTTTGGCAGTTTTATTTGCAATGCATACTAATAGCCCCTCACACTTAGTGTCATGTAATATCAACATGGAGTGGAAAAACAAGCAGAAACAAACATTTTAGAGACTTGTATGATGTTATGTTGATTAAACAATATTACATTATTTTAGGACTATGTATGGAAACTAATCATAATTTATCCAGACTGTAGATAATTAAGAAAAACATGAGCATTATCAGATAAATAACTCACTTTTAAGATGAACCCAGATGATCTCCCTAGTTAAACCTGGAATTCTTTAAAATCCTAAATATTTGTTAGTCAAAAAAACAAAATACTTTTGCTGCAACTTGAGGCCAATACAACAGGCCGTCATTTAGGGCAATAGTAGACGAGCTTCACTAGGTGTATACAGCTAAGGCTAAGTGATAAATCAAAGTAATTCATGAAAGAGTTTCAGTTTCCAGATTCCACTGTACACTCTGTGAAGGCAATACTGCTGCTAGCACCTTGAGCAGTTCTTCAGACAATATAGACACTAATAATCATCAGAGAAAGGGTGTCATATAGTTTCTGTAATACCTTCTGGGTGTGAATATAAACTCTTGTTACTGAAATGGAATCTTTTACATCACAACAATAAACAAAACTGTCTGTGGTAAATGTTGGACAGAAAACATAACAGTGGGAGACAGAGACAGACATGAGCAGAGTTGTGTTTAGGGACTGACCTCCGAAACGTTGGAGAGGCAATGTCTGGGTACTTGGACCCTGGTTGTCTCAGACCGGACTGTCCCGTGGAGCCAGAGGTCGGACTGGACTTCGGCGAGGTGGACAGTCCCGCTGCGTTTTCTTGTTCCTGGGTCTTTTCTGTTTGGGTAATGGTGATGGGACTGCAGCGGTCCGAGCCCACTTTACTGCCGTCCCTCCGTTTGTGGCCTGTCGTTGGTGCTCCTGCTGCTCCTCCAGATTTCCCGCTGACGTTGGAGTCGATGCTGCTGGAGCTGGAGCGGTGGCTGTTGCGGGCCACCACTCCGCTGGAGGATTTAGCCGGTCGGGGGAGGGAGCGGTACTGCAGGGACACTTTGGAGCCCCCACAGCTAATCAAAACTGCATCGTCCTGGGGCTGGGATCCATCCAGGCTGGTCTTACGCACCCCAACAACTCCTGTGCCTTTCCCCAGAGCGGCTGAGGACTTGGGGGCTTTTCCCAGTGTGGCCGAACCACTGGACAGCGTTGCGCCGCTGGAGGTGATCAGAGCACCACTGGGACCAGGGAGCTTCTTAAATCCAAATGAAGTGGCTGTAGGAGGGCGAGCGATGCCAGAGGGGGGCTTCTTGCCTTCATCTCCGCTGCTCTTCCCAGCGTCAGAGGGCGAGCGCTGAATACTAGAGGAGCTTTTGGAAGACGCCTTGCCTTTCTCCGAGGCCTTTGCGTCATCAGTTTTACCTGTCGATGTGAATAAACACTGATTAACACTGATACAAAACATTAGCTTCAGAAGTTTCTGGGCCCACACGCGCCATTAAAACAGAACGAGTGTAAAAACAGTTAGAGAGCCAAAACTGCACTGAAACCTAAAGACTTTTTATTGAAACAGTGGAAAAAGCTGCACTATGTAAAAAAGTATACCGCTGAAAATATCACTTTATGTTTTCAGAAGTGTTCAGTTCAGAACCCCATAGAACTGTGTAAGTTTCATTACTTTGTGTTAAGGACAAACTGAGCACTGGGGCTTTATTCTGCCTTTTCTCTTCTGTATATTTCTGTTCTATTGATTAGAACTTCTAAGTCACTGAGCAACACCTTCAGGCATACCTAATGCTAAAGGGAAGACACATGACCATAGATTCTCCATGACAAATATAGAGTGCCAGAAATTTGGGATAATCTTAGCAAATCCCGTTACTGCCGCAGGATAGTAATGCGAAAAGCTAGATGGCTATGTAAACAAAATCTCAATCTCAAATCTCTTTTTGCAACGCTGAAACCCAGTTGTCCTCTTTATCTACACTCTTGGTCCTTTGAATGCCACTAAAGTTGACGTTGCCTTTTTTTGACCAGAGTGGAAATTGCAGCCGATTCAAGCTGTAGATTGTGACTTGCGGTAATCTTGGAGGTAATTTGTTTGCGAAAAAATCCCAGTGTTACACTCTTGATTGTGACTAAATACTCTTATCCGAAAGCCTTACCTTGCGTTTTAAGGGGAGCAGAGGAGGTCTTGGTTCGAGGTGGTGTAATGCCCACCTGAGCCGACATGCCCCGTCTCCAGGAGCCCGTCTGGGACATCTGAGCCAGGGCACTAGCCTTTTGCCCTGGGTCCTCGTACTGACCCTGAGTTTGGGAAGAAGAGGACGATGAGGAGGGCTTCCATCGAGACGAGCCGCTGCTGGGGTCCATGTTCCCGTCCAGCTCCTCCTCCACCTTCTTCAGGTCCTCAGCTCCGGCCCAGCTGCTGCTCACCTCCGGCTCGGCATGCTTCAACCGGCTTCCTCTCTGGGACTGAGGGGGCAAACCCAGGACATGTATTAGACAGCAATAACAACACTTTTTATTGATTGGTTGTTAATTGTGTACATTTTTAGACCAAATATCAACTAAAACACAAATCAAGTGACTAAAGTACTCCTTAATTGGATAGTTGCTTACGTTACTGCTCCTTTTCTTGATTTGTGGAAGGGTCTATGAACGCCTGGTCCTGCATAATGATGAGGCTTTTGAAAGTATTGCCAAAATCTATTACTGCAGACACCATCATTTAATGAGGAAAAAACATGTTTAGAAAGGAAATATGTGTGATCAGATTCAGTTGGATGCAGTTTCCCATTCACTCTATTCCTATTATGTTTGATTTATATACAAGTCAGTCAGCCAGTAAAACAAGCTCTGACAAATGAAAACCAGTCACTATTCATAATGCATTAAGCCTAACAGATACACAACCTCGTTCTTTTATCACAGTTAGACACGTCTCTATTTTGCATAAACCCAAGGCCGGTTTGAGTCTGACAGATGACAGAGGAAGTGAAGGCCACAGCAGACCTCAGAGACTTGGTTTCTTTGGCCCCTTATGAAATACTGGGGCTCTTTAAAGAGAAGGAGCGTTGCAACGGAGACTGGCCATCTGTCAAGGTATAAGACTTATTATCAGCACCGTTCGTGGGTGTGTTTGTGTGCATATATAAGAGATCTGGATCCAAAGATAGCTTAACTTCTTTTCTTTGTAGCACCTGCTTTTTTTTTTTTTTTAGTTTTTTTTTAATAGGACTTCTTAGAAAACTACATAAGGGGATATTGATAGTATAGAATACATTTCACAGCTGGAAACACTGAAAATTAAGAAGTGTAATCCTAAGCATGTTTTGGCTAAACACTTGTATTAACGTAGCAGCTGAATATGTCCTTAGTTGTGCGTCACTTGACATTGGTTGAAGCGCTTGAAAAAGCAGCATCTGAGTGTGAAGAGAAAGGACCTTTCCATTCTGTAAAGGACACCGTTTCCCACTGTACTTTGTACTTTATGTGACTCTCTCTTGAACAAAGCATAGATGGCCACTTCCATGATGTAAAAGCAAGAAGGCAAGAAGCCTTTTGTCACTGCAGCAACGATTTGAAATATTTCTTTATTTAAAATATTCTTTATTTAACCAAGCAAGTCCCACTGAGAATACAAATCTCATTTTCAGGGAGTCCTGGCCCTAACAGGAACGTATCCACACAGAAAGAGCCCACCTGGCCCTGGGATCCTCCAAATAGAACAGTTACATGACACATTGTTAAGCAGCAGAGTGTGGTCAGTCAAATAGAAAAGGCTTACTTAAAACAACTAAAGCATGAACTAAAACCTTTTTTAAATCAGTCCAAATAGTTTTCAAAGCTGAAGCTCAAACCATGCTTGAATTGTGTGAAAGATGATTTTTTGGTAAATTTGTAACGTCACAAGTTGAGTTTTTCTGTCAAAACTGGTTAGTCCGGACTTTACAGCAGAGACCTGACTGGTCCTGTATGTTCTGTTGCTCCTCACCTGGGCTTCCTTGTTTTTGCGTGAGGTACTTGTGGCGGTGTAGGCTGGTGTGTTTATATCATCGGTGCTAATGTTGTCCAACGTGTCGCTCAGGCCACTGCTCACTGAACTGCTGTCGTCCCAGCTACAAACACAGAGAGACAGAACAGACGTTAGACCATGACACAGCTCATAGATTCAATAAACTCCCAAATCATTTTCATTTATTGGACAATTGTTCTTTCGAGCATGACTGACTTATAGGTATTTGCTTCAAAAATGTTGCTTATTAATCATCATCTCTTCTCATTTACTTAATGAGGATAAAGGGTCCCATCATTAGTGCTGTCATCATTGAGCCGCTGTCACGGAGCATACAGTATGGATCAAACACACGCCATTTCATTACAGCACAATTACACGTCAGAAATCATAATTCTCTGATCTACAAAGCCATTTGGTGCCATCAGCCTCAATAAATCAGCCCCCATCACGAGATATTACCAGTTGTTCCCCGTAAAGCAAGGGAATAATGAGTATTTCTGAGGCAGACAGAGACTAAAAAGGGTTTCCATGACAACGAGACAAGTCTATCAGCCTGACTCTTGGACTTATACAAATAGCCACTATAAACTCGTTTAAAAAAGATTCAACATGGCAAAGGCTTGTATACAGCTCTGTGAGTTTGTAACATTAATTAACCCACACTATCCAAATTGTATATTAAAGCACTTCCAAATCCATAGATAAGTTTAGTTAAAAAGGCACCTAAAAAACAGTTAAGGTCAGATTTAAACAACTCTAAACCTATCCAAATCAAGTTTTAAACAGGTTAAAACCAATATTAACTGGTTTTACAATTCAAAACCAAATTAGGTTATATCCATGCTTTATTTTGTTCAAAACCTCACAAGGCCCCATTTAAACCTGTCTAAATCCAGTTCAAACCAGATTAAATCCATAGTTAGTCAGTGTTAAACCCCTTAAGGACAATTCAGATCAGACTGAATGCATTTAAAGCTGGTTAAGGTTTGCACCAATCTATAACCACATAACAGCCACTCCAAACCAGATACAGTCAAAGTTATACCCGTTAAAACGAATCCAAATACATCTATTATTACAACAACCATTACTCAAAATGTAACTGTCGAGTAAAATGTCTTCCCTAAGCTTATTATTCTGTTTTAACAAGCCAGTTCACACCATTAATAATTCATCAGAGACAGAGATGAGACTCAAAGAAGAGTTGGACAAAAGTCTGTCTGAAGCAGAGACACAGGCGAGTCACTGTCTGACGTTTGTCTGAAGTTAGCTGATAAAAAAAGAAAATAAAACATAATCTTGTTAAAGTCTATCTAAGCCTATTTTTTTTAAATCCATCTGATGTTGGCCAAATTCATTTAACTGTTCTTAAAGTCCAACTCAGACCATTTAACATCTAACTAAATGTACCTGTCAAAGTCCAGCTAAAATCACATAAAACCTGTCCAAATCCATGTTCAAACTTAATAAATGAGATCGTATCTTTTCAAAAAACAACCAAAATCTTTTAAAGTGCAATAGAAAATCTGACTAAACCTGTTAAAAACACCAAATCTACCGAACAAAAAAGAATACTGCAGCAGTTCAAAGACAAACTGAAATAATCTGAATGCTGTTGCTGTTAAAACTACTTAAAGAGCAACAGAAATCCTCAAAGTATCACTGAAACCATTTAAAACTTGTGTTTTCTCTGTTTTAAATTTTCTAATTTTCCTGATTTCTTTTATGTTTTCCAACTAACCAAACCTATCCAACCAAACATTAAGAAAAATAAAGCCTGTTAGCATCAAAGATAATCCTGTGTGTTTGACGACAGACACTTAACGTCCCACACAGAGATAAACTGATTTTCTGTTATAACAGCTCCAAAATGAGTTGAATCTGTCTTTGCAGCCGACAAATTGGTCTTTGACTCACGTTAATACTTCACATGACAACAAACTGCAGGATGAAAGAACAGACCAAGAAAACAGAAGTCTTTATTTGTCTTTTGTACAGCTCATGTAAATTTCAGGCCGTGGTTCTGTTGTGTTATTGTAAACTGTGGACAATTTGTGATTTTCCCATCTGTTATGTGCCAATTCCTTTTCATTCAACAGGATTTTTCTCTGAGATTGATGTGTAATGCCTTGAAGAGACTGTCAGACAAATAAATCCTAGCTGGCTTTTTTATCAAATGGAGCTCTAAATGGATCTCGGACATCAAATATGAGCTTAACCAGAAAAGAAGAGCAGTGTTTGTAGCTAAAACCTGCAGGAAATCGATACATCTCTAAAAACATGGCTGACTTGTTTAGCTTTAATCATTTCCTCTTGTGTTTTTTCAGAGTGGTTCTAACAGATTTGACTGAATTGGAGAGTAAATGAAAGTTAAACAGAGGTGGTTCTGGGCTGGAGCCTGTGACAGGTCCTGGGTCACCTTCAGAGCTGAGGTGACAGATGGAAGTAGTCCCCTCTGGCACTTCCTTTGAGACAACATTAACACAGACCACCTAATGGAGTCTTTCTAAGTGACTGGATGGACTGTGAAAACAGACAAAAAAACTGAGTGAACTCAGTGGTTTCTTCATAAACATGTCTCACTGCCCAAATGCAGGAGGCTCTGGACATCATTTAGGAGGGTCCTCGGAAGTCCTACTATTTTTTCTGATATAAATGTTTTAAAGTTTAGCTAAACATTAGCCTAAAACAATACATAATGCGTAATAGCCATAATGCAACCATCTAAAGGACTGGGAAAAAGCCTGGATTAGACAAACACTGCCAGTGGATTATTTATACAGTCTGGAAAGTTACATTAAATAGCCCAGATAATTAGCATTAATAAATTTATTTACTGAATAGAAAAAATATATTATTAAAAGGACGCTGACAACAGTGTAAAATTTTCCCCAATTCTAAATGAGAACTGCAGTTAATGGGGTAGACAAATGCCCTGGGTAACACTTATACACTATAACATCCATACACTAAAAACTGGATTCCCAAAGACCTTTATCTGGTCTTTAGTCCGGGTTCCCTCCTTTTTCTGGTCTCCATTTCATGGTCTTTAGTCCAGTTTCCCTTTAAATTTCTTTCTGTATGGACATGTAGTATGTATACTGGTCTCTGTTTGAAGGTAATGTTTTGAGACAATTTAACTAATAAAGTGCAAAACAAAAATAAGCTGAAGATGACCTAAACCCAATAACCTGACGGGCCATTCTTTATTGTGTAATCTATAATGAAAGTGCACATAAAGAGTGATCCTTTTGGACTCGGTCTTGTTAAAGCCGAGGCAGATGGAGCCAGTGCAGCTCATTGCCTCCCAGTTCTTATCTAAACAACAGCATCGTCTGATCTCTCCCCTGACTCCAATAAATCACTCTGAGGGTGGCACAGAGCAATAATGAAGCGCTCACTGAGGAACTGGGAGTAAAACGATTCGAATTATTACTTAATCATTATTGCTTCGTTCACAAAATGAGCTCTTTGAAAGGCCCCAGGAGCTGTATTACAATGTATTACAGATTACACAGCACTGCAAAATGACACTCTTAGGTCTTACTTAACAATTAAAAGAAACAATAGTTACAGAAGTTACAGATATATTTCAAGATTTCAATCAATTTGGATTAGATAAATACTCTGGAGAACATCATTTCAAATAAAGTGGCAGAAAAACAAGAGTTATATGAGCTTGTAAAAAAAGAGGTTGAATCACTTAACAGCACATTGTAACAGGAATCATCTGTGAAAAACAAAACAAAAACTTGAGACGTCATCTAGGCATTATTATCAAGGATGTCAACTGATGAGATTTTCGAGAGAGAGAGAACGGAGATGTAACGTGAAACAGAGAAAAATACTGGCTTCAATAATGTTTAACAAGGAGGAGATAATTATTTTACTTAACTGGGTTGAACAGAGAAGATGGTGCCACAGCTTCTGATTAAATGTGAATAAATACAGTATCTCTGAAAGTGTTGGAGACCACCTCTACCAGTGGTCTGTCAGAGAGGGGAAGCTTATTTTCGGCCTACATCATAATCATGCCCATGCAACTTAATCTTGCACATGCACTCACATGTTCATTGCTCTTTTCATGTCTTTTATATGCCCTGTCAAAGTTAGACAGATCTCCAAACCCCACCTTTGACCAAACAACACATCCGTGAAATGGTTTCATCAAGAGGCATGGCCAGCAGTACATTTTATTTGTCACAGCACTTCCAGTCAGCCAGCTAACTTTGTCATACCAGGAGAGCTGAAAAGACCTGTTATTTTTCCCTATCTTTTGCACTAAATCAATCTTAGGTGTTGCTCTGCCCTGCTGTTTAATTCTAAGTTTTTCCTCGTAAGGAACACTTTCAAATGGCTTCGCCAAAATCAGGTCAACAATATTAGCACCGTCTGCCATCGTGCGCAGTTTCACCCACGACGCTAGCCTAGCCTACTAACGTTATATGAATGAATGAATGAATGAAGGAATGAATGAATGAATGAACGATCTAAAAAAAAAAATATTAAACTCTGTAAAACTGACACAAGGAATGTAGTGTATAATTGTGTGAAATGTATGATGAAAATCAAGCAATTTCGCCAAGCAAATATCAAACGAATAGGTTGCAGCAGTTTTTATTTCGACTGAACTTGAGAAATCCGCGATGGGACTGAGCGAAATTAGCTTCAGTGATTCCTTATAGTACAGAATCGCTGTCAGTCAAAAGGAGATGCAGTCTTTCGACAGGACCCTCCAATCATCACGCAGAAGCTCGGAGTCCGGGCCAGCCCACTCCCCATTCACCCCCAGAGACGCTGAGTGTCGCAGCGTTTATCCAATGACCGTCTAGTTTCGAAGTGCTGAAAAAAAACGTTCAAAGCAGCCCCATTGAAGTCAATGGACGCTGGGCTTCAATAGGGAAATGCACTGTGACGCTGCGGGAATGTATGAGAAGGAAATCGAGTCAGCCGACCTGCTATATGTAACTGATTCTGAACGAACTCGTCTTTGAGATGAACGTTTTCTAACACATTTTTAGTCAATAAAATGTTAATACAAAAGTACATATTTGACCATTAATTTTGTGACATTATAAGAGAAGCCGAGCTTCCCTTGCAGTCTTAAAGAAATCGCCTCTGACCTCTACGTTTATTACGAGATAAACCTTGTGTTAGAGCAAGTTCAAACCCATTTAAGAACCTTTCAGTGACCACATAACTGGACCAATACATAACTTTATTAAACAACATGCACTAACATATCATACATGTACAGCTTTTGCAGGACTCCCCTGCAAAAGAGATTTGTAATCTCAGTGGGACTATCCTGGTTAAATAAAGGTTAAATAAAAAAATGTACATTTTGCCGCATTTTCACATGCTTTTAAAGCTTCTGTGGCATTTTTGGAACAAAAAAAATGTGTTTGCTGCGATCATGTCATCTCTGATTGGAGAAAAACTGTACAATATTTTACATTATACATCAAAGGTTTTTAATATTTTCACTGTTAAAAGCCATGTTACTGTTTAGAGGTAGACTAATCAAACATATTGCAAGTATTTGTCATTAAATGGACCACGCCAAACTCAAGACATACTGTATACAGGTCTTTTTAACACCAGTCTTTCAAGTCTGGAGTAAGATTTTAAAGAAGAAACTTTGGTACTGTCTCCAAAACTGTGCCGAAAGGGCTCCTGTGATAAAGTCAGCTGTAAAAAACCTACTTCCCTTGTTCCCCTTAAAGCTTGTCAGCCTGTAATGGTCTGAATATTTCATGGCTGACTCTGTGGATGCGCTCTGACAGAACTGTGTTGGACCGCGCTCCTCCTCCCTCAGACCCGCACTTTCACATTCGCGTCATCAAACATCCTACGTGAGCATCCCCAGAAAAAGGCACAGGCAAACTCAGTAACCCTCCAGCTGGGGACGGCTCGGCACGACTTCCGATGTCGTAACTTTTTAAATTACTAATGAGCCACGATGTACAGAGCAGAGATAGAAGGGGGGTGGGGGGGGGGCTGCTGGGAGGAGACTGGCTGCTTTCCGTGTTTCAGAAACAAGCTGCTCAAATGGGCAGATGGCGCTAAATAAGTCCCCAAAAATCCTCAATGCTCCACCACATAAGCACAAGTTTAAAGGGCTATTTGTAAGTATTAACTATAGTTGTACCCAGAAATGGGATTAAATAGTACTGGTATAAATTAATGTTTTGTTGGCAGACTTTTTGGCAACATCTGGTGGCAATGGAAACCTCTATAGTAGCCCTGAAGAGGAATGTTGTTGGTCTGATGAAGAGGTAATTTTGTCGACAGATTTCCTCAGCCTTCATGCAAGATTGTGTATTCCATTATGAAATATGAAAGCACTTATCCTCCAACAGGGTCTCTCTTTCCAACATATTCAAATGCAAAGTCATAGATTTGATTTGTATGGTTGACATGTTCCATTTTTATTCATCTGCAAAATTTCACCTTTAAATAAGAACTTAGAGGTTCCTGAATTATTTGCAAATATGTGTTATATATATATATATATATATATATATATAATTCAATGTATTAACTGCCACAGGAAAAAAAATGTATAGTGTCCGAATAAGTCCATCTTATTGAAGCCTTATGTGGGGATTGAGGGGTAAAAGCTTAAGGAGAGTGGAAGTTACCATGTCCTTGCAGAAATATTTCCATAGGTTGAGCTGGTCTAAAAGGTGAAGGTATGTCTTGTTAGTCAAAGATTCATCCTACATTTTCTTTCTTTGCTCTGGAAGTTTTGCCCAAATGACTTGCTCCAGTTTTCTCCACTGTTGTGACAAAGGCAATTATTCATGTCATTATAATGTGAAGGCTATTCTCTTATAGTTTCAGCCCACTTAAAGGTGCAGTATGTGCAATATAATAATAGTGTATAATACATAATAAGACTGTAAACAGACATATAACGGTCATGAAATACATAATTATCATTTACTGTATTTGCTGAAAAGACTCCTTATTAAGCCAACTTGTGATACTGTGAAGGGTAGAAGCAGGTATACTAAACAATAAATCAAAAGAGACAATAAAGCTTCTTGTTTATCTTATTTAGATACTGGCTTGAGTTTAGTGCAGAAGTTTGTGATTTTAAGTCTAGTGGTAGAAAGCATGGACTGCCAAATCCATCCAAATTTTAATTCAGTCTGTAGTACCATGACATTGACATTCTTTTAAAGCAAAAATATAATAGACTGTCCCTTTAATGACAAACTATGATTATATACAGTGCCTAAATATAAAAGTGAGTCTATAAAGAGTCTTAAAAAAACATGACCTGCTTCTGAAATCCCAGGTTGGCTTTATTTACTGCAGCAGATTAATCTTTATTTGAGACTATAGCTCAATCTTAGGTAGGGCCCAAATGCCAGGTGAAGTCAGTTGTTCAGACCATCCACTCTTCGTAGATCTTATTTAATTGCAGACTTAATTACAAGCCTTTGATTTTGCTCCTGCTGTTTAGCTGTGTGAAGCCGGCCCCACACTAAGAACAAACTGCTCTAGCTTTGTTCGACCATGCAAACATTATCCCATGCAATATTCAGAGCTGTAGATCTCGTTCCTTCAACGGCTCATGGCAGCATTTACTCTGACAAAGCACATACCGATTTAGAGACTGGCAAATAGAAATAGAACTATGGAGTGCATCTACTTATATGGGAGAATAAAATATCTCCTGTTTGGTAGAAAATCATTTCAATTTGTTTAACAAGAAAACCCAACCAAACCCAGGAAAACACAAGTTTCACATGGCTATTGAAAACTGGATTTCAACAACGATTTTACGTCCAGCAATGAAATCACACACCCAGCGTTCTCATTCATCCAGGTACGCACAAAACGTTAAGAGGTAGATTTAGTTATAAAGTCTAGAGATTGATCGTATCTTGGATGAAAAGAAATAAGCTTCCAGATGCTTACATTTTAGCTACTACCGCATTCATCTAAAGAAAAGATAAGATTAGATAGGTTTATATCTCATTAGAAAAAAGCATTTTCTATTTACAATTTTCCCAGTCATTTCAAAACCTCCTGAATGACTTGATGATCAAAAACCAAGCCACAAAGTTTTTTTAAAGCTGTATTTTTAGTGAGACCAATTCATGACCGAGACCAGAGTGTATCGAGTTTCAAGTGCATGACACGTTGAAAAAGATCCCAGAGACAGATCTTTGACTAAGTCCAAACTCATAGAAGTACTGATACTGAAGCAGGCAGAGTTTTTTTATTTATTTTTTTAGTAGATAGGATGTAATAATTGAAATAAAGGTTAAAGCTTTAATCCAAATATTATAATGTGGACAAGTAAATCAGTGGTGGTCTTGGCCAGTGTCTATTGAAAATCCCAAGACAGAGACAAATATAAAGACAAAGACCAAGACCTTTAAAAAGTGGTCTTTAGATTGTTAGCCTTGCTAATGATAGGAATGGTAAAGTCAATGAGAAAATATCCATCTGTTTTTGCCAGTATCATAAAAAACATCCTTTCAATTTTTATGTTTCTGTGGCAACCAAAGCAGCTGGTCCACTGGTAATTTACTTTTTTATCTTTCAGAAACACAAAGGCCATCATATCTGAATAACCACTCAGACTTAAACACTCAACAAAACAATGCATCAATCAGCTGTTAGCATACCTCACATACTGTAGCTCATGTAAGAAACTGATTATAACCACAATGTTAATAAAGCTGCAAGCCATTCATAAACCATTAATAAATGGTAACAACACAATAATAAACAAGACAAAAGTGACATTTTTTTGCCAAATAGTGAGACAAGCAAATGATTGAACACCACACTTACTTAACTTACAAATTGTAGGCTCAATTGAAAGTCTACAGTAGATTTACTTTTAATAATGGGTCCCTAATGTTGTAACTCATTAATAACTCACTCAAGTCCAGTTGCAAAATGTTATTAAATAAATGGACCAAGAAAAGCAGGCTTAAGATCAGATATAGTAAAATTAAAGCAGGGTTAGGAACAGCACAGCATTTGTATCCAATTTATTACAATGAAATTCATGGCCAAATTCTGCACTTTTTAAATACATTTTTAGAGTAGTACAGTTTAAAAATGCTGTAAACTCACCTCCTCAGGTCTAGACGGAGCCTCTCCTGTTTCCTACCGCGCCCACTACCCTCCACCTGAGACTGAACGACTGAAGTGACACAACTGGGTGTCCACAGAGGAAATGGGAACGAGAGCAAAGGAAGAACCCCCTCTGCTGCTGAAGCTGGCTGCCGCTCCTCCCAGAAACGAGGGCCCTCTACAGCCAATCCGACGAGTCGACTCAAGGGTTAATTAAAGAAGGGTGACGACGCAGGACCGAGCGGAGGATGTTGTATGCCGACTGTGAGCTGCTGCTGATGCTGAATGGCTCTGACTGGAAGTGAGCTCATACATAATACGTGAGGTGGCTCAGAAAGTGAGGCCAAACAGCTTTGAGTGGGAATATAGCTAATTTTTTGATCTACAAAATCAAACGTATCTATGTTTTGTTTCCAGACATATGAATTTATGTATGAATGTTGTGATCATTTTTAGGTAGGAGCTACATCTGGTTAAGGTTATTTAAAGATAGAAGTGCACCATATGTTACAAAAAACATCCACAAAATATGATAGAAATACAATATAAAAAGAATTAAAGCCGCAAGCGGCGATAAAGGCCCTCGCCTCCCTTGAGACCGCGGGGACACATGCACTCGGAGGATTGCATTTCGTGCTTTAAAGTGTAAACTTCACGGTAATGTCAAATAACCGGGCCTGTGCTACTGCTGGGGCCTGCTACACCACCTTGTAACCTAACTTTAGAGTTAAAGGTCTCCACAATCCCTGGTTTTCCTGGGAGCTGTCTGAACCTTTGAAAATAATAGATTATGCTTGGGCTAAGGCGAGAAAACAAAGTACTGGCTGGAGATTTGAGATGACTCAGGAATCGCTGCACCCCCTGTTTAAAAGGCAAAATGCAAATATAACTTGTCTAAAAGTACAAGGTTACAAGTTCCAAAGGATTCTGAGGAGTTTTCTAAGACTCTAGCCTTGGCTCTGGAGGCCTCCTCTAAAGGAAGGATCCTGGCAATTGGGAAATGGCATTTATTTCCCAATAGTTGCCTCTTCACAGACTCATTCGACCACAGCCACAAATGTAACAAAAACAAATTGATAACTTTTTGGCACACGTGTTCAGATGAAACTCACCAAATTTGGAGCTGTTTAGATGAAAAGCCTTTAGCACAAGGGGTGCGATTTAGGTGGTCACGCATTCCACCCAACATAGTAGATTTCCTGTTGAAATTACGATATGGCTGTAATAAACTTTTCTGTTTGCCCTGAGGTGTCCTATGGATATACCAAGTTTCATTTTTTCTACGTTGGAAAAAGTTACTTTCACTTTCCATAGGCCCAATGTATTTTGACTTTTCTAGGGCCGCCACTGAGTCATTTTTCGTATTTTTTTCGGGACTTCAAATACATAATTTTTGCCGGGCTTGAAGTCTGGGACCAATAAAAATGACTTTTAGTTGTTCGTTTACTGGGTTAAATTGAGGATCATTTTGCAGAAAAATTATAATAAAAATATATACGAATTATAATAAAAAAATATAACTCGAGCAAAAAGTCTAGAAAAACACTTGTCTCTTTTACATACATGTGTTTAGCTCATTTTGCCCAAGTTTGGTGTCTGTGGAATGAAGCAGCTTTTTCTGTGTACTTTTAAAAAGAGGTGCATTTTAAGTCGGTTCACATTTTCAATTCAATATGGCGCCTTCCTGTGTGTGATAGGGTGTGGTCCCCATTGGCTTTTTGTTCATAAGCCCATGGTGGATGTGTGTACCAAGTTTTATTTGCCTACAACAAACTAAAAATTTCACTTCCCATTGACTTTTTTCACATTTTTGGGACGTTGCTATGGCAACACATTTATAGATTGGGGGTGGTTGTCATTGGCTTTTATGCTCGTCATGACATAAGAGATGTGTGTACCAAATTTTATGTCTCTATAACAAACTAAATTCTTGGGTCCCATTATAAGTTTGTAGGGGCGCTGAGAGCCATTTCTAAAGATAACCCTTTTATTTACATATTTTTGTGTTCAGGTCATGAATGTGCACAAACGCCTTTTGGGTCCAACTCGATCCGAGAAGGCGTTTGAGAGTTAAGAGACGTTTTATTTTCACAAAAATGGCCACCTCGTTACAGGCTTGCCACACCCATACCCGATAAGATATCAACAAAAAAGTCACAACTTTGGTTGGCACATGTGTCTAGATGATACTCACCAAATTTGGGGCCATTTAGATTAAAACACAATGATTTGCATCTTTCTGCGCAAGTGCGATTTTAGTGGCCGCTTCACCCCACATGGCGGACTTCCTGTTGAGTTTAGGTGTGGCTGTCATTGACTTTTCTGTTTGTTCTGAGGTGTCCTATGGATATACCAAGTTTCATTTTTCTACGTTGGAAAAAAGTTACTTTCACTTTCCATAGGCCCAATGTATTTTGATTTTGTAGGGGTCGCCACTGAGTCATTTTTCGTATTTTTTTTTTCGGCGACTTCAAATACATAAATTTTCCGTCGAGCTTGAAGTCTGGGACCAATAAAAATGACTTTTCGTGCATGTTCACTGGGTCAAATTTAGGATCATTGGGTCGGAAGAAAAAAAATCCGAGCAAAAACAATAGGCCCTCCCGGTCATCACCGGCTCGGGCCTAATTAACAGGTTAATAATTTAACGGCCTTCAACGGCCTCTGATTCACTAATCCAACATTTTTATCTCTTAAATTATGGCATAAAATAATGTGACAAACACAAGTTAAAAGATGATGACTAAGTCAGTTGATGTCAGATATTTTTCTATAAGAAGCTTGCAGTTTTACAGTAAGTTCTCAGTATTAAAGGGGAAGTGTCTATTTTTCTTTGCAGTGTTGTAATCAAATACTCCATTTCCACCTCTCGCAACCCCTCTACAGCCTGTGAGCAGCTATGGTAGCCCTGCAGGGACACAGTGTTGTATCTGATCAAACAAAAACAATTTAATACCTATAAATTTCAAGTTGACGACACTGAACTTGACCGACACAAACCAGTGTTATCTAAATGATAGCATCTGTTAGTCCTTCTGACGTTTTCAGAGCGGGTAATACAGGATAAACTTTTGGATAAACAGACTGAATGGCTTCTGTCATTGCTGAATCAATTCCTTCGGCTAAATTTTTTCCAAAGATATGACTCCATTCATCTTGTGACAGGCGTAATGAGTTTGCAGAGATAAGAATCGACAAAGCTCCTTTCATCAGCTAATTCACTTTTCAGACATGGTGCCTGACTCTGCTGTGGATAATAAAAATATAATCGGGTTAAATGACAAATGTAATGCTCTAATTATTCTGCAGTGCACTGTTTATGAAGCTCAGAGCAACTTTATATTGTTTGAGGCTTTTTATCTTTTCACTGGACTTTTTATTGCACAGATATTGCACAGATATGATTGGTTGAGTTCAGTGATGTAAAAGTAAGTGAAACAGTTGGTGAACCTCTTATGAACTGCCAGCAACTCCTCTTTCCCAGCATGCATCATGGCAAGTGCCAGTCTGCTGTCATTAACCCCTTCCTCTACTGTTGACACATCTTAATTCTTCTAATACCGCCATTATTTTATTATTTTATATATAGATAATGTTTTGTTTTAAATTTAGACATATCCAGAAAAAAATATGTTAGTCCAGGTCCAGACTTATGGAGGTCAGCGTTTGGTGAAGGTATAGTTAATTAAAAAGAAGGCCGTTTTTTTTATCCAAATACAAAAGTAGTGTGGATTAATAAATCTGTTGTGGTCATGGTTAGTCTTGACATTTGAAATCAAGACAAGACCAAGTAAAAAATGAGTTTGAGACCGAGATAAGACTAAGCCTTCTACAAAATGGAGTCATGAGCTACCATTACAGTCAATATGGACACTAACAAACTGTGAAGTTAAATGTGTATGCCTTGGGGATATTAAAAACAAAGTTCTTACGGGCTAACCCTCTACCTTTTATTTTGTGTTATTTACAGAAAAAAGCAAACTAGCAGCTGTTTACATTATAAAAATTATATTTTATGGGCGCTTCTTCTGATGCCTTTAGTCAGCGCTGGAAAAGACACAACTGTGTAGACCATTACTCAAGACATCCTTTTATGTGTCAAAGATCTTGTTTTTTCAGACATGGTTCCTATTACAATATGCTATTAGGTGATTCAACAAAAAATTCCTTTACCCTTTATTTTTTGTAGCTGGATAATAAGATCTCAGTGGCTTGTCTTGAGTTGTGAGCACTTGTCGAGCTGCACGCCCTCACGATCGACAGCTACAGATGTACTTGTCATGTTCACATTGTCGCATTGCAGCAGAAAGAGTGGATGTCTTTCCGTCCAGTCCAACCATGCAGCACTAACATTGTTCTTTCTGTCACTGCTTGGCAACAGTTTCAGACTTGTCCCTTCAAGGTCACTCTGTAACTGGCTTTAATTGAATTGTGCTGCACCGGAAACTGCAGTCGGTGACAGCTTAGATTTCTTTTTTGTATCAGAGCACATTCCTTTCTACCCATGTGTAAGTTTTATGTAGATGAAAAGTTGTAGGGGCCACAGTCTTGATAGAAATTTGAAACCAATTTAGTGTCACACTCAGTACGTTTACATTCATGTAGAATTAGTCCAATTATAACCAGAGTTTTAAACTGCTGTAAACATCATACGCCGATTCAGGGTGCAGTCATTTGACTTTCTCTTAATCGGATCAACACATCTGGATCATCTGAGCATGCTCCAGAGCCAGACAGTGGCTCAGAGTTACACTAAAACAGATAAAAAAAAACATGAAGGCCAGTGTTTAGAGTGATACTCATTTTAAGAACAGAGAAGACATACTGTATATTTTGTCTCACACTGCCACCGGCTCCTTGTTTGTCGGTTGTTTTGCTCTTTCTGTCGTAAACTGGAGCTTATGATGTGTTCATGTGCTTCCAAGTTATAAACACTTCAACCACACCTCTAATTTTACCAGAAACCCTTTTAATATCTGAAAAACTCATCCAACACTGTCTCTCGACCCCACTTTCCCATTCCCCCTTTCATTTTCTCTACATACATGTGGCGTAGTTCTTTCTAGTGAAAGTGAGAAATCCAGCTGAGAGGGTTTAACTGAGCCATAGTCACCATAGAGCTCTACATGTGAACATTCTCAATCTCTATCATCAAAATGAATTTGTCAGGTCATGTCCAACCAGCGTGCCAAGACATTAAAAAACATAACAAGACAGTTTGTAGTAGAAACAATAACAGCAAACAATATTAACAGTTTTTGTGAGTGACCCCATTTTTTTGAAACAATGGATACAATAAATCAAATCTGTAACTTCTAACTTGTCTTTTATTGTTGTGTCTCTTGTGGTTTACTGTATTTTGGTTTATTAACTGTGTGTTATTTGACGTTACCTGAATGGGGACAGCTGACGGAAAGGAGCAGTTCTGCAATAATCAGGCACATTTACAGCTGTGGAATTTGTTACAGATGTTCATTAATGTCTCTAAATAAATACAAATAAAAAATCCATTCAAAGGATTGTGAGTCAACACAGTCTGGGAACTGGCAAAGCATTAGACATAATCACAGTAAAGTGAACCATCCACAATGCAGGAGAAGGGCCGATACAACAAAACCTAACAAGTAATGCATTTATTTACCTTGGCATAAAAGCTAAACATGTCCGCCTTGAAGCAACATAACCAATCAGTCTAATAAATGAATTCCTAATCTCAGAAAACTCTCGAGGCCCAAACATTGTATCAGCAGGCAAAAAAAGGTTGCTGCTTTGTCTTCTGTGAAAACACCCAGGCTTTTACAGAAAACTTATTCGATTAAAAGTTTGAAATTACCTCTGAGTGTTAGAGACAATATCCAGCGTGCTGCTGGTAATTTAGGGATTGGCTGTTTGTCTGATACTGCACTACATCAATGTCAGGGATGGGACGGGGTAAATGAATGGAGTCAACTTTCTGTTTTATTCTTAATTTTGTTCATATCATATATTTAAAAGACAGAATGAGTATTTGTTTGTCATGGAGATGGTTAATTGTTGAAGTGTAAGAAAAACTTAATTAAGTCTAATTACGCCGTTATTAGCCACAATGGTCAAATCAAGATGTCAACATGTCTATTTGGAAATCTGACATAGTGCAATGGCATTTCTTCTTAAACAGTAAATGTAAAAATATATGACAGATTTTTATAAAAATGAAAATAAATGTTTTATGTAATTTTTAAAAGAGTGCTCATGTGGTATTAGAACATTAAGAGCAGCCTTCCTGTGTCTTTTCAGATCTTTCCCTAAAGTTGTTAAAAAAAAAAAAAAAAAAAAAGCTTTAAAATCTCTACTCAATAATTTACTTTAACTTTAACCCATTTGGATTGTTTTTAAACTAAATAATCTAAGCAATTGTGCTATATACTGTACATCCCTGTGAGGCTCCAGTACTTTTTATGCTGCCTTCCCCTGTAAAGATTAACATTGGCTTATCTTACAACAGATACAGTACACCTACTCAGTCATGCTGTTCTATTGCATGTGTATGATTTAGTAAAGTCAACATGCATTAAGTGACAGAGTAAATCCTCACCAGGTCATGCCCTTATATCTCCTTAACTTAGACCATGAGTAACTCTGCTTTAACCTGGCCATAATGGTGTTCTGTATGCAATGTATGACCTGTTGCATTATTCATTATGCTCCAAATTATCTTCACATGCCAGCTCTGTGAGTCATCTATAAGATCCCTCTGTTTTCCATAAATCCCATGTGATAACACCTTCAGCCTCTGGGACGGTCTGAATCAACCTGCACAAGACTCGATAAAGGACATTAACATTAACTCTGTGAGTCAGCCGTCAGTCATTGGATATTCAAAATTCATCACAACTGATTTAATTTATATTTCATTAGGGCTGATAAAACCTAATTATGCAGTTTCTACAGAGGCTGAATGAGTGAAATTGTGAGGTCAGTGGATCTATTGCTTAAGTGACCCATGAGAAAAGGTTCTAGACTGGACATGCGGCACTAATAATCATTATTTGCATTCAATTCACACTTAACATGAAAAGACAAGTGGACAGGTCAGGGTTAGGTCTAGAGCAGACTAAGGCCTGGGGCCCATGTGCTGCTGTTGGGCTGTTTCATCTGGCCCGCCAAACATTTACTAATAATGTACTGATAGTATACAGTGTCAATTGCACATTTTGTTTAAAAAAACAACATGTTTTAACTGAAAATAAGTGACTTAAGTGTGTTGGCCTGGGCCTCCACAAGAGTCCCATGTTCCAATGTGGCCCTTGAGGAAAAAAAATACCTACCCTGGTCTAGACACATCTTTGTATTTCGAGGAGTGTCATATTTGGTTTACATTCCACAATGCAAAGAAAAGTTTAGGATGTTTTGGCTCATTGTGCCACAAAGGATCACAAGCCAGTGTACTTTTGTGTCAGAAAGGACATCTGCAAGTCATTAATATTTATTGTATGTAGAGATGAAAGGAACTGTAGAGATAGCTGATATCTATGCCACTATGTTATTGCCTAATAACCTGACCTACACAAAACAAAGATTTTGACAGAAATACATACGATTACTGCATCTCAAACACAAGTGGTCACCTTCTTAAGGTGACTAAGCTCTCCCTTAGAGACAGGTTGGGGAGCTCAGTCCCTCAGGAGAAGCTCGGAGCAGAACCGCTGCTCCTCCACATTGAAGGGAGTTAGCTGAGGCTCTGTAATCCATTCCTGAAGCCTCTTGGGATGGTGTTCTGGGTGTGGCCTTGTAAAAGGACGTGTTGGAGGGACTCTGACTCTGAGCTGCCCTGGAAACGCCTCAGTATTCCCCTGGGAGAGCTGGAGGAAGTATTTGGGGAGTTGGAAGTTGGGAGTCTAGACAGTTCTGATTTGAGTGCTGGTCTGGGGATCTGGCCTGGTCTAGGTGGAGGAAAACACGGCTTAATTAAGTTATTTAAACCAATCTCTTTTACTACAAATACTTGTAAGGTATGGGTTATGCAACTTCCCAAAAATAAGCAAGCTACTTAACAACTTCACCAACAGGCACACAATTAAAAAATGTAACCGGATTAAATACATTTCCAGGACAATACAGATTACTTCCAGACATTCAGACTTTAGACTCCTGGTCATTTTGGTGACTCAAAAAACAACATTAAATTGTCATGTTTTCCAGGATGCATGGAAGCTCTATCTATTCTGTAAGAATAATATAAATACATAGAGGCAAATTCATAACTCAAAACATACCATACTATTATCACATCATTACATCATTTCCAGGAAAGAAATGAATGGAAAATTCAGCATGCCAAAACTTCCCCTTGAGCTTGTCTGAATCAATAGATCGCTAATTATCAAGCTTTTTATGCCGGCTGCAATTTGTCTGTTTCTGAAGAGAGCTATATCTGAGCAAACACCTGCACAAGTGAGGGCAGCTATTAGCATAAAAATGCACACTCAAGACCCAGCTGAGCGCTCCAACCACTGATTCAACTTCTCCCAATTACCATCACCAAGTTTAGACTGAGGAAGAATGAGCCAAACAAAAAAGGTGGCTGTGAAAACCGGCAAGTAGCAGTGAACTTCACAAAAGTAGAAAGCAGAGATGTGAAATGATTGCAGTTTTTGTTGCAAGAAAAGAGACTATATTTCCTTCTCGAGTGCTGCCTCGAGGTGAGACAAACTACACAGAAAGTTGTATAATGATTGGCTTTGTCACTGACGGCAAAAAAAATAAATTCTTCTAAATCTCCAGTGTGCTTACAGAAGCACAGACGCAGCTCGGAGTCGACAGTCAAGGCTCAGCCCAATGACAGCTACACAAACTGTACACGGGAGCCTTCACTTCTGCTGAGCTAAGTGACCCAGTCGGAAGGAATTTGGATGACTCTTTTACAAAGTACAACATATTCTCAAGATGTACTCTATAGCACTAAATAAAAAATGTAAATTAGATATAAGTGAGTAAAGTATACAATCATTTGCCTAATTTTTTCCAGATCTGTTGATTTTAAAGTAAGTACGCTTTCTAAGTAAGGGGCCACTTTTCATTGAGAAGCTAAATATTTATCTATGTATACAATTTATTTTCAGGCGAGGTCTATATACATTTTACAAGACACTTACACACCCTTCTTTATTTAAATGTAAAAGTACTAAAAATCTTAAGACAGTAAAACTTCCTACCAATGTTTTTTGATTTGGTTTTAATAGGACGGAATAGTGTTGCTAAGGTAACAACCGTTATTGATGAAGCTGTTTTGTCAGTGTCATTTTTGGTTTACCTTCAACAGAATGCAAAAACATGCTGTTGAGATGTTTTATTTTTATTTTTATTCATTCATTTATTCACCACTTTGTCCCGTTAGGGGTCGCGGGTGACTGGAGCCTATCCCAGCAGCTTTGGGCCTGAGGCGGGGTACAACCTGGACAATGGCCAGTTGGTCGCAGGGAAAACATTCAGAAATAGACAGCGAGAGACAACATTTCACTCTCACATTCTTTCAATAGGGACAATACACGGTGTATTGTCACCTTTAACATCAATGACAGCTCGAAGTCTTTTGTGGTAGTTGTGGATGAGGCTCTTTATTTTCTCAGATGGTAAAGCTGCCCATTCTTTTTGTCAAAAAGCCTCCAGTTCCTGTAAGTTCTTGGGCTGTCTTGCATAAACTGCATGTTTGAGATCTCCTCAGAGTGGCTCAGGAGACTGAGATAAGGATTTGATTTAACAAAAATATGTTATTTTGCATGTGACATTCCAGTCTTTCTCCATTTATTAGAGACAACCATTATATTTGTGAGAAAGGGTTGTTTATGGACAACAAAACCACATCACAGTGAGAAAACACAGAGTCAGCTGCTCCAGGCCTCACAGAGGAAACAGGGGCAAACACAGTGACGCTAAAAGCCAGGCCCTGACTTATTTATGTCTCAGCTGGGAGCCTGTGGTGTCAAAACACACTTTAGGCATCTTTCTGTGACAGTGCAGCTATGAGCAGCACTCATCTATGTTTCATGACAAGTAACACTTGTTCATCTTTGTATAAAAGAAGTTATCTTTTGAACATCTCTTGCGGTTGAACTGTGAGAGTTTGAGTCAAAGCTGCACTGTGTAAAATATTGTAGTGTATAGTAAATGGAATAAATCAGTCAAAACTATGTTTTCAGTCAAATAAGCTCAAAATAAATCATTTGTCTATCTTGGAAAAAAAGAAACTCCAGAGGACCCATAGGACCCAGTGAAAGTTTCAGTAGTCCCTGTTTCTGTTTTAAATTCAATGGACAATTGCTGTGAATGGGTCATAATTGACCTTGTAAATTATTCTACATTTCTGTTGCTGCAGGTTTGTTATTGAACATAATCTGGTGACAATGGACACATTGTCAGGTCATATTTTTTTTTTTTTAACTAAAAATTAACTTCCATAGTGTATATGTCTGTACATGTAAAAAAGACTGATGTCTAATGCAGTATATGTAACCCAAATGCACAAATAAGTGCACATTGTCAGGTTAACTTTGACTAATGTCATTTAGTGAAGCTACATGTCTGCCATTTGCTGCAATGCAATCAGATTCTCATCTTCTAACAAAATAGTCAAATGCATATTCACATGAGGTTACTAACTAAGCATCTTGTTTTTTGATGAGTCTGAATAAACTCAAATCAAATCTGAACCTGTCTGATCAGCTTTAATCCCACTGTGCTCATATGTGGCACACGGTTAACTAAAGCCAAGCCCACACTGGGAGCGCAGTAGTTGCTCCAGATGGTGTCACCTGCCGGCCACACGCCTCACTGTGATGAGTCATTTAGACGGGTTCCTCGGGGGACCGGGACGGTTTGGGATAAAGCTGCAGTGAAAGAGCCGGGGGAGTTGAAATGTCTGAGGAAGAGGCATGAAGCGTAATGAGCCACATGGGAGATGAGTTTTTGTACACACAGACTCACACTTTATGCCTCCAGGGTGTGTCGCTGTGAAAGTCGATGATCCAGCACAGCGGTCTAGGGAAGGATCCAAATGGATACTGTGTGTGTTTTAGCCAGGTTTTATTAACAATGATGTTTAATGCCCCAATGGCACATGCACCAATATTGCTCTATTTGTTCTTTAATTGGTTGTGTATTGGTACATTGTATCCTTAAAAAACATAAACTGTTCTGTATGCCAGCAAGCAACAGGTGCACTCTGAATATCTGTAGTGAGCATAAGGGACATTCAACAGCCAAGTGTAGTATGTCTTGGTGTAAGAAGGCATCCGTTTCTGTCTGCTCAGTGGCCATATTATTTGGTCTACAGATAAAGAGATGAGACACAACACAGACAGTACACATTAGGATTGTTCTGAGAAGGTGATAATTACAGAACGGCATAGTCTGATGCTGAACTTGGAGCCAGATGTATAAGGTAAACTACTTTGGTTTGATGAAATATATTGGTATTTTGCAATGGTAACTTAGTTCAGTTTAGCTTTTGTTTACGTAATGTTGCTTTAAATGTATACTTCTTATCTTTCCTTTTGCATTAGATACAATAGATTATTGTGTTATTTTGTAATATTAACATTATCTTAGTCAGTGTATTGATGTGGCATTATTGAGAGGTATCTAACCCTATTATAATAAAAGTCAAGTTGGCACCATTTCAATTGATGTATCCATCTGCCTAAAAAGCAATTGCAACATACAGTACTACATTCAGGAGGAATTTATTTTGACAATGTGTCTGTGATAAGCTCTAAAATGGCAGAAAAGTCACTTTGTCTGCTAACTTTGAAACCTTTTCATTTTCAATACACAACCTTTCTTTCTATCCCAGACAAACTGTTCCCCACGTCTCGTTTCTCTTAAAGCCGGAGGTTGTGCAGGAAAGATGACAAATGCTTTGGGGGATAAAGAAGGAACCAATCTGGGAATCCAAATCCTGTCCCACAGAAAAAGCTAAACCTGGGATAAGGTGTAAAGCAATTGCCTTGGAAATGAAATTTTTCCCTGAGCTTTGTCATGCGTCAGTGAGAAGTGACACCAAGGTCTGTGACACTGGCAGATGTCAGTGGGAGGCAGTGAAGGCCAGGGAACATGTGAAGGCAGGTGTGACATTTGAGACACTGTAAATGCTCCCTACTCTTAAGTATTTTAAAGATAAATGATGCAGATCACCCCGAAAAATAAAGCTAACATCCATCTTATTCGACATCAGTGGCCCCCTATTGTAAGATGACGAGAGCCTGCATCCTATATTGACACATTGCTAGGTAGACACGTTGTGCCCAGGAAACACAAAAAGCCTCAACAGAGTTATATGTGCATGGTTTGATGAACAAACAAAGTCAAAGTCAATCCATGCACAATGCTTGTGTTAATAATCAAACAACGAATCACAGCAAGAGGTTGGAAATACTGTATATGAACATGAACAGTATCACAAAACTACATCAGATGTCCATAGTCTGAATGAACAGCACATACTCACAAAGTAATGACTGACAAGCAGACAGAAGAATGAAATCTACTGTTTACATGGTACAGGTTAAAGTCAGTAGTCTCTTAATCAGTAAATGTTAATACAATGTAGACAAAGTTTTTTTGTCATATATGAGCTACTTCTGTTTATACAGAGCAAAAATTCATTCAATATGAACATACACATATAAAATAAGTAATGCTTTGACAGGATATTGCTTTACAAAGCTGCTTGCCAAAGTTTAATGCTTGCTATACTTTGACCTCAATCAGTTGTGCCACTTGTGCAGACTCTATTTTCACTTTCCACAGTATATTTGTCTTGTGCCACTGCAGCAGTTAGTTTGTTGTTGCTGATTGGTCACTGGGCTGTGTTTTTTTCCTTTATCCTGGACTTACCTACTCCGGAGCAGGTCATCTGTTCAGTGCAAGTTTCCGCGGTGATCATCCTGTGATACCAAAAACCTTGACTCCAAAGTCACCTCACTAACCCCCTAATCCATCTTTGCATGTCAGTTCCCTGGAGTCTTCGCCCAGAGACAAATGGAAATGTTACAAAGGAGTTCTAAAGCTCCTGAAAAGCCCTACAAGACAAGTGCTTGGGCCAAACACAACATTGCACAACACGTTTTGACATTGATGTTGTTCTTGCACCGACACATTGTTTGAAAAAATAACAGCCAGACAGGGACATCACTGCATTTCCAAATGTTTGCAGTTTTACACAGACAACCAAAATGCAATAGCAGTTTGCTGTTTACTCCAAGAACAAGAACAACAGCAGCTGATGTTTTTAGTTGTCCATTGCTTATGGCAATCTTATGGTAAAACATATATCTTCTTCTACTCTAGACGGACAAAGTGCTAAAACTGATTTTTATTTGAGATTTAATGTCTGGATTTTTAAATACAAAGAAACACTGTGCAGGCTGTAGTCTAGACAGTATTGGTCTTAGAGGACACAGTTCACAGGGTTCATATATCCACCCCTTTGACTGGTGTCTCGACAGCTCAGTCTCACACTGACAGGAGCAGGTTAATAAGGTCCTATCCTATCCTTAAGGCAAGATCTGACAGTTTTGACACCAGGCTGATCGGAGATATGACCGAACCGGCCTTTGGGTGATAGACGTGACGGGTGTTAGGTCGAACTAGACTGAAAGTGTTCAGGAATTCAAGAATCTGCTACAACTTTTTGAAAATAAGTAAATCCTAATTATTAGATCTCAAAGCCAGAAATCACAGTTGAAGACAGCTAGTTGGGTGTGATACAAAAACTTTTTCTACATCTCTAAAACACAGCTTGTCATCTTGCCCTGTGACAGTTTAAATCTTTGCACTGTGAAATATGTAATAGTCAATTCCCTGCAGCTTCTCTGATCCTCCGTATGACAGCTTCACATCGATTACATGTCTGGACTCTTCAGTTTATTTAATGTTGTGAGTGGACGAGGGCCTTCTTCACTGTCAACACAAGTCACTCACAGTTTTCTGATTGTATTAAGCAGACAGGGCATTTTTCAATGACTAAATCAGTGGAGTTTAAGACTGAGGTTTCTTGTTGCTTGTCCACATGCTGAGTTTTGACACAGTGAAGGCTTTCATGTGCAGCAACATCAGCTCATTCAACCAGCTGAGAGGATTTGGCCACACTTTCTGCTCGACAGAGTTGAAGCAGGTGCAACCTTCCTGACACTCTCGCCACAGTTTAGCACTTTGTTCACGCACACACGCACCACGGGCTGGACGCAGGTCGGCACACATTCACCTGCTGCAAAGTCACTTGGGCTTTTGTTTCCAAACTCGCTCTAAAGCTTAGCTGAGACAGTGACCACAGCAAAAATAAAACTTTGAATAGATGTGATGCAATGTTGTAAAAAAAAAAAGGCAAGGAATGTTCTCTATTGTTAATTTCCACAACACAGTGAAATAAGAAAACTCCATTAATAAAAAATGTGTATATTTAGGTTGTCAGATAACTTAATATCTTATCTAGAATATCTATGATAACCACTGCAACCTCTGGCTTCTACAATAGGCACCAATCACACCTCCTTTATAAAAAAATATGCTTCTTCATTCCACAGTCCCTCATTTTCTCACAGTTTTCTTTGCCTAATGCACAACACGGCAAGCTGAAGTCATCCAATGATAAGCTCACACCGACTGCTTACATTATTGTTTTGGGCTGGGAAGTGTTCATTATGTATGATATGATATTACCCAACCATACCAGAAAAGATTTGTGTCTGAAATGACCTTAAAACAATGTCCAGATAAACTGTAACACACTATAACCTGAGAAACTGAAAGCTTAAGCCAGTCACAGTGCAAATCCACAAATCCAGCAGCGTGGGATTGAAAAGCCATTCTTACCTGTCAATGTCTCCAGGTACGTCTTTGCCCAGTCTCTGAGAAGCCTCACGAGAAGAAGCTGCGGCGTCTGAGGATCGGCCCGAGTTTCGTCCGTAAAGATGGAGCCCTCCGTCTGACAGATATCTGTGAGCGGTTAACCGGTCAGTGAAGTTTTTTTTAGTCATAGAATTATAGCCTTAACAGGACACCAAAACACCCCACTATAGTTAGTAACTTTCATTTCTGCTGTCGTGTTTAATATAAATGAATAAATAAATAAAACAAACAAAACAAAAAAAAACTATATGCACAGAAGACTGCACATCTTAAATCTCTTGCAAAAGGAAATGAAAAACTTTATAAATTGTTGTAAAAAAAACACTTTATTGCCTAAACTAGACACAAAATCAAAGCTCTAATGATAGGCCTATATGGTCAGTATCACTCTGATGCTGTTTTATTTGTAAAATGCTGTAAATACAGTATGAACATAATAATAATCTGACCAGCCTCTGGATCAGGACATGGACCACTTCTGAGTCTGTTTCTCCTTTTCTTACTCGATCCTCAGTGTTTGTGGAGTCAAAGAGCAAATGAAACCAATTTCTTTATATTTCTATCTCTTCTTGACCTGTGCAGTCTAAGTCTTGGGTCTTTATTAAGTGTTTTTAGTGGCAATGTTCAGGACTTCTTTTCCCAGTTACCATTCTCTCGAGGTTTTTTTTTTTTTTATTGTTGATTGAGTTAATGTCAAAACTCACACACATTTGTGACACTTAGCAGAAAACATAGCCTTTATTTTTTCCCCTCTACAATCTGTCAAGGGACACCTCAAGGTTTGTGTAAATGTATTGGGTGAGCCTTCCTTTTCAAAGCAGAGGAAACAATTGGCAGCCTTGGCTTGTGTTCGAAGGTGATCTGTATTAATGTTCAGATAAGAATGGCTGAGGCCATTGTAGCATACGGTAACAGACAATCATTCAGAGCCTGTCCTACACTGCCATAAGCTAGTTCCCTGTCAAAAGCTACACTCGATGCTGCGTAGCATTACGCTATGGGGAACATTCTTTGTGTGACCGGTTGTGAAGCACATGTGTCAAACACGCCAAGAATTGGCTTATAATACCTCTGTTGGTGACGCAGCTCATCAGCGGCAGCTGTGTGATTGCGCGCACCTGAACAGAGGGTATAATAACACATGACGCGGGAGCGTCTTCAGGTTTCTTTGTCTTCAGATCGCATTGTGTGAAGTGTGAGCAAACCTACTCTCTGTGCCAGTACGAAAATATATAAAATAATAAATACAAAAGTATCATGGCTGGGTTCAGTAAGAAATGTGTTCCTCCGTGCCAGAGGCACATTGCTGACGATGATCAGCATGAATTTTGTTTTGAGTGTTGATCTGGCTGAGGCGCAGGGATCAGATCCTATGTCCTCGCGCTCTCACCAGATGAGGCAGACACCGGCTCTGTGCTCGGGCGGGCGCGCTCCGGCGCCCCCATGAGCACGCCGATGAAGCCTCATCCCTGGCTTCTGGGCGCCGCAGCCTCGGAGTGCTCTTCCGCTCTGACGCGGCGTTTGAGGAGCTGCTCAGGGTGGTTACAGGAGCAGTGGCGAGGCTGGGTGTTGGGTGGCCTCGGGGCAGGGCACCCTAAATTATTTTGGGTTGCCCTGCTCCTGAGGCCACTCAGTATTCAGTTTAGAGTATTTAATACTCTGAACTGGATGACAGGTTTCTGTCAGGTGGCCAGGGGGAGGGATCACAGCGGCGGTCTCTCCCCTTCTTTGGGGACCTCCATGAGGAGCTGGCACGCTCATGGAATAAGCCCTATTCGTCCCGTGTTTTTGTGCCTTCGACGCCGATTTATTCGACTATCGTGGGCGCACAGGTGCGGGTTATGGGTCGATGCCCCAGGTGGAAGAGACGCCTGCGGGCTATCTCTCCCCCGGGACATCGTCCTCCCTAAGAAAGCCTACATTCCCCAACAAGCCATGCCGGTTCACGTCATCACTGGTGGGGAAGGCTTTCCAGGTGGCGGGTCAGGCTGGTGCAACACTGCACACCATGGCGGTTTTGCAGGCATACCAGGCTGAGCTGCTCAAAGATTTGAGCACAGGGGTTCTGTGGACGAGGACGCGCTTTCTGAGCTACGCCGTGCCACAGACCTCTCTCTCAGTGCAACTAAGCAGGCGGCCCGCGCTATTGGGCGCTCCATGTCTGCTTTGTCGTGAAAGACATCTGTGGCTTAACCTCACGGGCATCAAAGAGAAGGACCGCGCCTTCCTCCTGGATGCACCCATCTCGCCTTCCGGTCTTTTTGGCAACGTGGTGGACTCCGTCGCCACTAAGTTCCGCGAGGCTAACGCTACGAGGAGGTGTTTGTGAGGTTCCTTCCTCGCCGTGCTCAGCAGCCGGGACCGTCGGCCACCCTGTCGGCCAGGTCCAGCCCCTTCCAGAGAAAAGCGGGCTGCCCAGAAGGAGAGTGTGGCGAATCGTGCCCCCCCCCCTCGTAAGGACTGGGGAGCGGATTCTCGCGCTGCTCAAAAGAGAACGGACCTGCGGAATGTTATCTCCGCCAAGAAGCAGAGGCCCTGAAATTGGCGCGCCCATGGTCGCGGGGCGTGCTCCCACCGGGTGGGCGCAACAAAATCCAAGAGAGTCTAAAGACTCCATGTCGACACCCTCAGGAGTCTGCTGTTTTTTTTCTCCGCCGCCACTGGCGTTTCGGGGAGCAGCAGTCTCCAGCGCAATTGTAAGTGTCCGGCCGTCTCCTGCCTTGGTTCAGGACGGCGGGTGTCTTACATCCCCCAAAACCGGCGTGCCAAAACTACTGCCCCTTTCGAGAAACTGGCAGCATGGATGCTCCTGCCAAATATCTCCCGTGGGTAATAAGGACTGTGGCCAAAGGCTACAGACTTCAGTTCGCCAATCGTCCTCCGCGTTTCAACGGCGTGGTCTCCACTTCCGTGAAACCGGAACGAGCCCATGTATTGACACAGGAACTGCAGGTTCAGCTGGACAAAGGGGCCATAGAACGTGTTCCCCACCAGACAGACAATCCGGGTTTTACAGCCGGTATTTTCTAGTTCGAAAAGATGGGGGCTGCGCCCGATTTTAGACCCCGCGGGTTAAACCGCTACCTCAAAGCATTAAAATTCAAAATGCTGTCCCAGATCCGATTAAGCGACTGGTTTGTCACCATCGATCTAAAGGACGCGTATTTTCACATAGAAATCCTGCCACAGCACAGAAAGTTCCTGAGGTTCGCTTTCGGGAGCAAAGTGTACCAGTATCGGGTTCTTCCGTTCGGCCTGGCCTTGTCACCCCGTACATATACAAAATGCATGAATGCATCCTTGGCTCCTTTGCGACTCCAGGGCATCCGCATTTTGAATTACATAGACGACTGTCTGATATTAGCTCAGTCTCAGGAGCTAGTGCTTCGACATCGGGACGTCGTCCTAGCTCATCTCGACTCTCTAGGCTTGAGACTCAACGGCGAGAAGAGCGTTCTCTCGGCCGCTCAGAGGACAACATATCTAGGGGTTGTTTGGGACTCAACCGAGATGCAGGCACATCTGTCTCCTGCACGTGTCGGGTCCATTCTAACTACCCTGAAAGCTATCAGGCTAGGCCAGGAAGTGACTGTGCACTTCTTTCAAAGAATATTGGGTCTCATGGCATCTGCATCCACGGTAATTCCTTTGGGCCTTCTGCACATGAGACCGTTTCAGCTGTGGCTCAGAGCCAGGGGTTTCATCCAAGGGCCAACCCCTGAAGCAAATAAGGGTTCGCCGAGGGCTTGACCCTATCTATGTGGTTCAGACCCCAGTTTCTCACTTTGGGTCCCACCCTAGGTCCATGTTGTCGCCGCATGATGCTAACGACAGATGCATCCCTCACGGGCTGGGGCGGTCTTAGATGGCCGTCCAGCCCAAGGGATATGGAGAGGCCATCTTCTCGCATGGCACATCAATTGCCTCGAGATGAAGGCTGTATTTCTGGCCCTGAAATACTTCCTCCAGCAGCTAAGGGGCTACCATGTCCTAGTACAAGTAGACAGCACAGCGGTGGTCTCTTACATAAATCGTCAGGGCGGACTGCGTTCGTGCCGCTTGGACAAGCTAGCGCAGCAGGTGCTGCTTTGGGCTCAGGACAAGTTCCTGTCCTCAGGGCGATTTATATCCCGGGCGCATGAATGTGGGAGCAGATTTATTGTCCAGACAGGCTGTGACACGTGGGAGTGGAAACTCCACCCCGAGGTAGTGAGCCAAATCTGGGAAAGATTTTACGAAGCAGAGGTGGACCTCTTTGCTTCACAGCAGACAGCACAATGTCCCCTCTACTTCTCTCTGACTCCTCCAGCTCCCTGGGTCTGGACGCAATGGCCCATGTGTGGCCCAGACTGCGCCTTTATGCATTTCCCCCGGTGGCTCTGCTCCCGGGAGTCCTGGCGAAGGTCCGTCAACGCGGGTTGCGCCTCTTACTAGTAGCGCCCCGTTGGCCAACCAGAGTGTGGTTCTCAGACCTAATATCTCTCTCGACGGCTCGCCATGGGCGATTCCGACTAGGAGGGATCTCCTTTCTCAGGCGCAGGGGACAGTGTTTCATCCCGGCCCGCTCTACGCCTGATTGCTGGGTTGAGACCCCACTTAGAGCTAGAGTTCCTTCCTGGGACCCTGTTGTAGAGACTATTCTGAGTGCTAGGTCTCTATGCCTGCAGATGGCGTGTCTTTGATCCTGGTGTGCTACATCATGCAGTCAGTCCACTGCCAGATTGTTTCAGTGCTGGAGTTTCTGCAGGACAAACTGTCCTCGGGCACTAATCCTAGCACACTCAAGGGTTTTCAGGTTGGCCCTTGCCACGCCCTGATTTTCCTGGGACCTAGCTATAGTGCTGGAGGGCTTAGTAAGCACTCCTTTTGAACCACTGAGTCAGCCTGTCAAGTTTCTGACTCTAAAGATGGTTCTTCTGGCGCCATTACCACTCTCAAGAGGGCTTGAAGATTGCAGGCTCGGCCGTTTCGCCTCCTGCCTAGACTTTGCTCCTGGGCTGGTCAAAGCCATTTTGCATCCTCACCTAACTATCTTCCAAAGTTCCATTCTCGACCTTAAATCCGGTCATTCTTGAAGCCTTCTGTCCTCCGCCATTTATAACACCGGAGCAGGAGAGACTTCACTTACTGTGTCCATACGTGCCCTCCAGACATATGTCCACCGCACTAGCCAGTGGCGTAAGTCCGAACAGCTGTTTATATGCTACGGGGGCTGCAAGCTGGGGGTTGCAGCTACCAGACAAACTATATCACGTTGGGTGAAGGATGCCATTGCCCTGGCCAATGACGTCTGCAGTCAAACTTCGCCCATTGGTGTGAGGGCTCATTCTACTAGAGGGTTGCAGCTTCAACAGCTCTAGCAAAAGGTGCCCCTCTGCAGCAAGTTTGTGATGCGGCAGGCTGGTCCTCCCTGCACACATTCATCAGATTCTATAGCTTGGATGTTCATGCTACTCAGGGCTTGCATGTCCTTGAGGCATCATCCCAAAATTGTGTTTGAGACCTCTTTTGTGTTTGTGCACACTTCACAACCCGAGGGGTCCAGACACTTACAGTGCGGCGGCGTTGGTATTCGTTCCCCAGCGTAATGCTACGGCATCGAGTGTAGCTTTTGACAGGAACGTCTCGGGTTACTTGACTGTAACCCTGTTCCCTTAAAAGCGGCGAGATGCTGCGCTGCAATGCCGCACTGGGCGTGTCCGGGCGCTCTTCAGACAAAGTTGACCTGAAGACGCTCCCGCGTCATGTGTTATTATACCCTCTGTTCAGGTGCGCGCAATCACACAGCTGCCGCTGATGAGCTGCGTCACCAACAGAGGTATTATAAGCCAATTCTTGGCGTGTTTGACACACGTGCTTCACAACCGGTCACACAAAGAATGTTCCCCATAGCGTAATGCTACGCAGCATCTCGTTCCCGCTTTTTAAGGGAACAGGGTTACAGTCAAGTAACCCGAGACGTTCACCAATCAAAAAAAATGTGTACCTGTCTCTTTAAATGACTGTTCTCAGATCAGTGCTCAGTTTCCAAAAGTTTAAGTTGCGGCCCAAATAATACTTTAATTTCACTTTACTGCTGTATTTTATCAGCACCACTGTACACAGACCTGGAGGAGTCTGAGTGGCCGCTGTAGCGCCCCCCGGAGGTCCCGCTGGCTGTGGAGCTGGTCCTGGGAACGGCGTAGCCACTGGGCATGGAGGGGGCATCTCCAGCCTGAAGGCGAGGTGTTTGGGGTTGTCCCAGACGCCAGGACATGGTGGAGGGGCGAGAGGCAAGAGCTGGCAGGCCGCGTCCGTTCACCTCGGTGGTTACTGTGGTGTCGAAGGTTGTCTCCAGTGTACTGTAGGAGTGAAGAGGAAGAGATATAAATGATAAATGAGAGCCAGAAAATGAAAAATCATTGAGGGAACTTAGACAGATGAATAAATCAATTGATTGTGATTTGCCAACACGTGGAGAATGTGTGTCACTATAGGGTCATTGTAAAGGTGACCAGGGCAAACAGCTTTTGAATAATTGTGATTTTCAAAAGCAAAAAAGTAGAATTCTCTGACACATGAGACTGCTCAGTCTTAGTACTTTCAAAACCTAAATAAGGTCCAAATATAAATAAATCATGTGACCACTGGTCTCCCAGAATAATTCAAGTTTAATTTGTAATATATAATTGGTAACTAATGAATTAACTCTGGCCCAACTGTTTTCTTGTGGTAACTCATTGTTAAACAAAACTGAAATGGAAAAAACAAAACATTTAAAATCAACTGTTTCTTTTATTTAAGTCAGTTTGAAAGATCTTTGCTGAAGCAGGTGCTTCAATAAGTTCCATGGTCAAAGCTAATGTCATGAAACTATTTGTCCTCATTTCTGCAAAATATCTTGTGAACATCCTGCAGCTGATGAAGCACAGCAGTGGCACCTGTGTGGAGCGCTCTCTGCTGGAGGAAGAGGGCACTGCATTTACACGAGTCAGCGTCTGAGGTGGAACCAGAAACACGCATCAGTCTGAACAAAGAATTATCATTTTAATGCTGTAAATATTTACATTCAGAAACTGTAAAATCCACTCTACTCTCTTTTTCTATGACCTCAGTCTGATGACAGGAGCGTTAAGGCAGTGTCTCACACATATCAGAGCCGAGGTGTGATGGAGGCCGAGTGCAGTGAGAAGGGGCAGATGAGACCTCTGTGAAGCCAAACACTACCAGAACAGCGCCTGTGATGATGCCCTACTCACAACATATCATCATCATCATCATCAACACTTCCTGACTGACCCAGAGCAGGAAACCAATGAAAAAATAAACACACACACACACACACACACACACACACACACACACACACACACACACACACACACACACACACACACACACAAAAAAAACACAGTTTATCGTATCACAGCTGAATATGGAAATACAGAAATCCATTGTCTGAGCAGCTAAATAATCTAAATTATTTAGCTGTTCAGACATAATCAGAGGTACTAAATCAGCTCATTGTTATCTAAATGCTGAGAAACAGAGAGAGGGAGGCAGGCTGCATGTAGGTGTTGACTGGATTCAAAGGATACAGCTCAGCAGCAAATATACCACCACCACAGAACCAAACTGGCAGCTTTCAACACACGCACTGGTTTAAATATAAAAATACATCAGCTACTACAACATGAATGATACGTCTCAGTCAGTTAGTGTTGTTTACGTTAGTGTTACAGTATGAGACAACAACTGCCAGAATGTTTTTTATAGCTTAATAATAATAACAATGATAATATTAATACATAATAATAACAACAATAACAACAACAACAACAACAACAACAACAACAACAACAACAATAATAATAATAATAATAATAATAATAATAATAATAATAATAATAATAATAATAATAATAATAATAATAATAATAATAATAATAAATTAAATCCAGTATTGGTACCTACTACGACTTGCAAAATTAAATGGGAGTGTTACGTCTTATTATGTATTTCACAAGTACGGACCACAACCTCAGTATACTGGGTTATTAGGGAATTAAAAGAGAGGAGCTTTGTTGAGTGTGAGGTAGTTTGGGGCTTCCCAGGAGCTGTCACGCATCAAGCCTAAATCCCCCCTGTACTTAAAAAAACAAAGAGAAGGTAAGTAAAAAAATCAGAACAACAAAAAGAGGAGACAGAAAGAGACTGGTTCTAAGGGGTGTGGTCCTCCTCCTGAACAATAACTAACCTTCTCTTCGTATAGAAGCCCACTATTTATTATTCATTTTATTCATCTCAGGGCACCACTGAAACAACTTTGAGGGTGCATATCTGAATAACGTTTTCTGGTGGAAAGTTACACTTTATTATTTAGAACAGGGGTCCCCAACCCGCGGACCGGTACCGTTTAGGTCATTTGGTACCGGGCCGCAGAGAAAGAATAAATAACTTACATTATTTCCGTTTTATTCATTATCTGAGTCTGAACGATGTTTTATTTTGAAAAATGACCGGATTCCCTCTATTACATCCGTCACTCTTGACGCTTGTCCCGGTCACGTAATACGTTGCTGTTAAAATTAAACGCCCAAGCTAGCAAAATGAGTAAAAACAAACGTCTTTGGAAAGTTTCTTCGCAAATAGGAAAAGACTAAGTGAGGAGACAGAAGAAGAACATACGACTTCCAAGAGAAAGTAAGCTGCATTTAACAGACAATACCAAGAGTCCTACTTAAAATATAGATTTATAGCGACAGGTGAATCCCGCGCACCAAGCCCGCTCTGCATAATATGCAGCGCCCGGCTCTTTAATGAGGCAATGAAGCCTTCAAAACTGCTTAGAGACCAAGCATCCTGCATTAAAAAACACATTTATTAATATATTTAGAAAATATTACAGTTTTTATGGTGCTTGTATCATTTTAATTTGTGTATTTATCTACCCTCCGTGAAAATATTGTCTGACATTGAACCAGTCCGTGGCGCATTAAAGGTTGGGGGCCGCTGATTTAGAACACACACACCCTGTTAAACCAATCATGTGATTTTAACCATTAACATTTAATAATGATTAATAATTGCTGCAGCAAAATTGCTCATTCTAGCCTTAAATCAGAGGTTGTTCATTGCACAAAAGTGAAAAAACAAACCAACAGTTGTATGACTATAGACTGCCTGTGAAAAGTACGTGGCATGGCCAGAGATTTAGGACAGTGGTAGAGAAAGCTTTGCATGTTGTTCAGCAGTACTAGAGTTAAACAAATGTTTGCCAACAAGAACATGATTTGAGCTCAAGCAGCAACTTGTCCTAATTTTTCAAAATCACAGTTTACCAGTTTTTATTGTCTTCCTCTTTTCTAAGCATATTAAAACCACTGAGGTTGACACTCATTGAGGCTGCTTGTTGTTGTCCAGTGAAAAATCATCGCTTTTGATTCATCACTCGTGGGACAGTGTGACATGTAATATATCTGCAAAAATCTCAGAGTTTGGCATGGTCTTTAGGAAGGCCACCTTTTTCGTTACAGAGACAGCAAACATGCTTGCTGCGTCTGATTTTTTTTAACTGAGAATAAACCTTGACAAACAGTTAATTTCACATTTTGGAAAATGCTGTAAAAATAGCTCAAACCTTTTTTCTCAAATCTGATCATCAATCTCTGTTCTGATCAAAACTACTGATCAAAAGTCTTGGGTAGGTCAGATTAGTATCAACATTGACTTCAATAATGTGTTTTTAGGAGATGTTTTTGTTTCATTGAGTTCCACAGCCATGACACTAATCATTCATTCTTGATTGTTGGTGTTGAGAAGAGATAGAATTTGTGGTTGACCTCATCGTCAGCATGACCAACCTCCATGTGCACCACACAGAGAGAAACTGGACTGGGGTGGGCTCCACAGATCTCTGTGCCTATGGGGCTACTGATTTTGGCCAGAGTCTGCCACCATGTCCTTCTCTGAATTTTATGGAATCAGCAGAGCTCTTGTCTCTCCATCTTTGATGACAAGCTGCAAAGACCATCAGATCCCTGTGAGAAATGAGGAATAGGAACCTCATCTCCACAAGGCACGGTGAGGCAGAGGTGACAGGACGGGACCAAAACTGAAACCAGAGATCATCACCAACTACAACCGCTGCAAGGAAGATGTCAACAATCTGGACAAGGTATGCCTCTTATTTCTGTTGCTTCTTAGAGAAAGATTTAGGATATAACGTGTTTTTACAATGCTTCAGAAGTAAGTAGGTGGCAGCAGAGGTTTTTTTTTTTTATATGGTGGACATATCTGCATACAATGCATACTGTATGTCATCTTCACAACTGTGAACCAGGCAAACGTGTTCAGGTGGAGGCTTTTCTTAGAAGAGCTAGGAATTTCTCTGGTCTCTACAGCAAGATTGAGGAGAGAACGCCTTTCTTGTGCACAGGTTGCTGCTGCACTGGAGAGACATATCCAGTCTCCTGCAGCTGGCCCTCTGTAAACAGATCCACAGACACCAGCAGACAGCAGCAGAAGTGAAGAGGGGAGGATGCAAGTGGTGCACAGGACAAAAAACTGAAAGACCATCAGCACTTCCATCTGCTGTGGTGGACACACTTGCAAAGAGAACCATCAGTAAAAAACAAACATTTTATATGTACCAAGGGCAAACGGGCCCAACTGGTTGTCAACAGTAAAAATCACAGATTCTATCTCTTCTCAACATGGCAAACCACCAACAATCAAGAAAGCATGATTACATAGTGTCATGGCTGTGCAGTCAATAAATGTGTTGAAAATGGAAGTCAATGGGACAAAAACGTGCAGACCTGTAATGAGGCACACCATGTGACAAATGTACCACTAGATGGAGCGGTGAGCTAATGTCGCCCTCAGTCTGACTTGTCTTGTCTATTTGACTGTCTTGACATTGGTGAAAATGTGGGAACAGTAACCACCACAGTGTACTGTAATTCAGAGTTCTGCTGTGGCAATGCTGCCATCTGGTGTTTATCAGTGGAATAAATTAGTAAATGTGAACACTATATATTTTAATAACTATAATTACATCCTATAAAGCTTTGGCTCCAACACAAATAGTCATAACTTTGATGTTTAGCAAAAAAAAAAAAAAAATTTGACACATTTAAAGCATTAAATCTATAGTACTGTAGGCTTCCTTGAACTGTGATGTTTCTTTTTACTTTACCGTCTTCCTAAATAATCCCTCTTGGTGAGTCTACCTCGTGTTTTTGCCGAGAGCTCATCTGGAGAAGATCCATGTCGACAGCAGGGGAGTGATTACTGCTGAGCTCAGAGAGATATTAATAAACTGTGCTTTTGTCTCTTTGTGTTGATCATTTAACATGAACATACATACAACATTTTACACCTTGTCTGTCCAAAACATCCATCTTTGAAAACATTTGTCACTTTTTATTTTCAATCAAAAACTGAAATTCCTCTTGTTGACAAGTGCCTGGTACAAGCTCCTTCAGGCTGCACTTTGTCACTTGTCTGCTCTCACAAAAACAATTTTAGTGCCACAAATCAGGAAAGAAACCTGTCTGAGTCAAGAGAACAGAGACAAGAGAACAGAACAAGAGCCAGGTGCACTGGAAAAAATAAAACCTATTTCTCACAAAGCAGTGCAAAACCAAAGAATAAAATAGAATAACTTTGCTGTCACTGAAGAAACTAGTGACATGGTTAGCATTAGCACTGTTTCATCAGGGCTAAAATAATAATTTGTTCAATACAAGGACCTCTTTAGGGCCAGGATCCCTTGAAAAAGAGATTTGTAGGTCCTAATGTGACTACCCTGGTCAGATAATAAAAAACAATAATCACCTAAAATAGCATAAATACACTGTATACACTGTAGACATCATGTAGGATGTTCAGCTTTGGCCAATCACCTGCTCGCTCTCAAATACGGGACTGCCCCATTGGATTACACTACTTTTCAACATTAAATTAATAGCTGCTAATTAAAAAAGAGAAACTATCCAGCACTGGATATGACTACTTACACAGAGAATCAGCGCAGAAAAGAAAACATGAATAGAGAAAAAAGTGCTCAGTTGAAATTAAGCTCTAGACTCTGGTAATGTCCATTAAATGTCTATTTTAAAACATGAAAAAAAAGTTGTTCTTTATCCATTTGAGAAACTGATCAGTCCAGAATTGTGTTCATGTCTTTTTAACACAAACCAATCCCAATAACAATCCCCAACAGAGAAGAGATAAAAATGCAAATTAGGAATTTTAAATGATCTAACAACATATCTTACAAATTACCTAACGCAGACATGTTCCTGAAGATAATTTTACACCTCTCAGTGACATTTGGTCTTAAATGTCACGTTGGTGCTCCTGGTGTGATATGGGACAGTGTTCCCTCAGGACAGAAGGATAAAGGATTAAAAAAATCAGGTGAGGTGTTCTCTCTGTGTTTACTGACCCCGCTGTGGCTTTGAAGATGTCACACACACTTGTTTTTCTGTCGCTTCAAATGTCAATCAATAGAGCTTTTTATTGTCTGGATTAAAAAAGGGAGTGTTCTGGAGGGAAACTGATCTTTAGATGCAATTCTTTAGACAATAACTACTAATAAATAGAGAAATTTTCTAACTTAAAACTTGGTTAAAGATGATCTTTTATGTTACAGTTATTCATACTTTTTATGAAAATAGATAAATGGCTAATCAGCAGCCCCAGTGGAAATTTGTTCAGAATCATGGATTTCTAATATATATTTTTTTAATTTGATCTGACTTATACAATGCCAAGGGGGTCATTTAAATGCTACAAGTCATATTGCTATTGCAGTTTTCAACATAGGTATGTAACATATTACATAGGTAGCCTATTAGTGCAGCCCACATAGAGTTTAAATCAGTTGCTGTTAATCTTATTGTCTTCTTACTTCTTCAATTATGTTTATGGCCCATTAAACATTTTAATGCATCCAAAAAGTTCAGAATTCTTTGTCTGTAATTTCAGCCCCCTGAAAACATTTTAGTATCTGAACCATGGGTTTAGTAAAAATGCCAGTGTAACCCAAAACTACCCTTATTCCTTCAACTGCTTCAGTGTTTAATGGTGAATAGTCCCTTTTGTTCGAGGGATTATTGCACGGTCAGAACAGGCTTTTGTCACACACCTCAGAGGCACTTTCACATTAAACCACACACTCAGAATTCACACAGCCACAAGCAAACTTCCATAAAACCCAAATGAACCCCATGGTCCCTCCACAAACAGACAGTGCAGACAATGCTAATACAGAGGTGTGATAATCATTTTTCACATATTTCACGCTGACTGTCCTTGTGCACCTACAGCATGTGAATAAGAGCCGAACGAGCGCAGTACCTCCAGCCCCGGCCCGGCTCTGATTAAATGTGCTGCTAAAACAATGGCAGGGTATTGATCGCGCCGCCTCCGAGTCTTTAGAGGAAAACAGCAAAGAGGGAAACAAACACACACGAGCGGCGCACACACAGACCGCCATCTGTCATGGTTGTCAGCAGCACGGTCACCATCTTCTCTTGTAAGTGGAGAAAAAAAACACAGAATAATAGAAGCAGAGGGTCCCAGTGCCCAGAGAGGTGACCAATGGGTATGAGCTATAGTCAATATATACTGACTATAGTGGGGTGTGATATTTTCTCTGTAATAGTATATAGTACAGTAATTTAGGTGAATTGTGAATCTGACAAACGAGACAGCCAGTTTGGACATATTACTCTAACTAATGCAATATCAATAGGGATCACAAAGTTGCAAGGCTCTAACAAGTGCAGTGGCTTGACAGCAGTTCTAGTGCAAAAAAAGTGTTGAACAATATAAGAGAATATTCAAAGAAGAGCATGCAGTAGGAAAATATATACAGGTTTAGATGAGATTTAAATATAGAATAAAAAAATTAAATAAGGAACTTTTAAAGGTGCAACCAGGTCTAGTTAAATTAACTTCTTTTCCTTTCATTTGTTCCCTTCAGGGGTCGCCACAGCGAATCATCTGCCTCCATCTGTCCCTGTCCCCTGCATCCTCTTCTCTCGGACTAACTATCTTCATAACCTCCTTCACCACATCCATAAACCTCCTCTTTGGTCTTCCTCTTGGGCAAACATTCTGGTTTCTTTAGTCCTTAGATGTTATCAAGCAAACAACTCCACAAACTGGCTACATAATCAAATTAAATATTGTGACAAACAGACAACTATCATATTGAAATAAATGATTGTGGTAACATTTTTGTCAAATCTCCCAGCCCTAAACACACTGTTGTCGTCCTGACTTTGTGCATTTCTCCCAGAGCAGGCAGTTGTGTAAGGTGTGAACTGTCCATCATCGTCTGAATGTCATCACACATCGGCCTGGCCGCTGAGCAAGGTGACGGCTTTTAATTAAATCCAGGAAACATGGAGCCGAGGATGTCACAGTAATAAATTGAAGAGCATTAATAATTGGACTCATATCTCCCTGATGAATCAGCGTGAAGAAAAAAAAAATCTGCCCTGGTGAGTCACAGATCTGAACATTACAGCTGCTTTTGTTTGCCAAGGACGAGTGAAGAAGGAAAACTGACTTAGATAACTAGTGCTGAGGCATGGCTTTGTTTTCAGCGCTTTGTGTGGGTTTTCTTCACAATGTCTGTTTTTATCAGCCCTGTGAATCACTTCTGCATGAAAACGCTTTTATTTATGTCAGAAGTGGATCCTACAAGAAAAGACAAGTTGACATTTATTTGGCCTTCAATTCTTTCTATGTTCAGGGACAACATCTTGACTGTGGCTAAGAATTAATACAGTGTATGTTACACCAACTATGTAATCCACAATGTCCGCTATCATATAAATTTTGCTTTGGCGCTCAACTGAAAAAATACTTTTATTTTGGTGCAGTGCATAGTTTTTGTGATTTTGTGGAGGTGAAATTTCAGATTACAATGCCACGCTTAAAGATCCTCGGAGCAGCTATTGTGGCCCTGCCCAATACTGTTTATTATTTTAGACTGAAGAGTGCCATTTTATTTCACTTCCAAGTACAGCACACTATAATGGATCTGACCCCTCAGAAAGCACAATATCAATACTTTGCAGAGACAGGTCTGGGAAGTGCATGGCTCATTACTTAGTCTGACTCTAAAGTATGGATTTATGGAGGAAAGACTGCAGGTGCCAACGGTGTTGGTCAGTCCCGTGTGAGTCCTACCTGTGGCTGATCTGAGTCCCCCTCAGACTGGACATGGTTTCTTCCAGGTTTTGCCGCAGGTCAGCAATGTTCTTTACTGTCCTCATGCGTCTCGTCTCAGGGTCCTCTCCTACAGACACACACAATTTGAGGTTTTATTAGAAGTTAATAAGGCATGTATGCAGAATAGGTATAATAGGTACGCAGACAAGAGCAATGACACAGGCTTTATGTTGAGTATGGCTGCTAATGGGGCCAGTAAAAACTCTTTAAAACTTCAAAAACTACAATTAGGCAAGATATACATGGAATTTTTCTTAACGATACGACTGCTTGTTATTCTGTTCCTCATTTAAACAACCCCAGAACTCAGCACTCTCCAAAACAAGCTCCTCATTGTGACCTGTGGCTGAGCCAAAATATGGGCCATTTCTCAGCAGCAGATTTAGTGGAACTATTCTCTGTGGAGCACACATTTAAAAGGGCAGTGAAGTAGTCTGCATTGCATTTACATGGGTAACTAAGAAGTTGGTGGCACTTCTGGGATCAAGAAAACAGTATTTATATCTAGCACTAATTACAACAAAAATAATCTCAATGTGCTTTACAGAAGCAGAAATACCCCTGGGCACGCAATTTGGTGACAATGAGTAGAAAACCCCTGTGGACCAATAATAAACTGTGTCCTTAGTCCAAACACAAGTTTGTTTTGTTCTTGTTCTTCTTGTGCATGGATACTTGTTGAAAACATAATAGCCAAGCATAAAGCAGGGCTGTGATGGCAGCATTTATTAATGTTTGCAATATCAGGCCCCAGAGACACTGACATGAGGTAAATGGACTCTTGAAACACAGCGGAAGCTGTTTAATGAACCATTAATGTATCTTAGAAAAAGGTTAAACATCTCTAACAGTGGTGGGCCTTCTCTGCTGGCCTAAACAATTTTAGAATCACTGACTTATTCGTTCATTTTCTTCTGCTTGGTCCCGTTATGGGTCGCGGGTGACTGGACCGTATCCCATCAGCTTTGGGTCTTAGGCGGGGTACTCCCTGGACAGTGGCACTAGGGACACTTTAGATTTACCAGTTGACCTATACATGCATGTCTTTGGACGGTGGGAGGAAGCCGGAGTACTCGGAGAGAACCCACGGTAATGGGACATGCAGACTCCTCACAGAAAGGACGGAGTTGGCCGAGGATGTGCAAGTTGGCTGGGGTTTAAACTCACAAACTTCTTGCTGTGAGTTCTTATGTTATAATGTATATTTTTCCCAATAATTTGTATTAAATCATTTCTAATTGTCTATTCTCTTTATAACTTTTCTCTTGGTTGCGCTGCTTCCAGCAGTGTATGTTAATGCTGGAGCTTTTATCCAATCACACTTCAGCCATGTGTTACCACGGTGACTGAAATCTGCTTTAAGGTCTTCATAATCAACAGTACCAGCCACTCTAGCTTAAAATAAATGGTAATAAAACTGTACTTATAACCAATCAGATTTAGAGTTGGGTAGCCAGCCAAGTACCCAGGGCCAGCTAGCAGGCGTACAATAACGTCGCCATTCTTACATCTGTTGATTGGATGATAAGGAGTCAATAAATGTTACTGTTTTGTCATTTTATTGGCTCAATTTTGATGCTCCTGCTTCATACGATGTATCTGTGGTGCAGCTGTGTCTGCAGTAAACGGAGACCTGTTGAATTGTTAATTAAGTTTTTTGCCTAAGGATTTTTTTCTCACATACTTACATGCGATACCTGAACGTGAGGCAACGCCCTGTTATACAATATTTCTGTATTATATTATGTTTTCTATTACGGTGTCATTATAATGACGGTATTAGAGATGGTTTAATTCAGGAAGGACACCACTGAAGGCCTTGGTGTAAAATGGACAGGCCGACACTGATCCTCAGTGACGTTGTATGAGGAGGAACGTGGACGGGACAAACTGTATTTCATTGAAAGTGACTGAAAACTCAAACTAAAACAAGAAAGACAGCCAACATGAACTGTACATCTGAGGCCTGAGTGTTAGCATGAGCCAAACAATACATGTGACTGTCAGCCACAAAGAATCCCACGCACAGGAGACATCCACTTCCACATTATTCATGTCTTTCCTTTTGGGCCGAGGAAGACTGTCGTCCTGTGACACCACAGAGTCCTGCTGTCACTGCCCTTGTGCTCTTCTGTCAGACACATCACAAAGCACACTGCCACTTCCTCTTTTGAATCTCATGAATCAAATCCTGCCTCCAGAAATGTGGATCCAATCAAAATCCAGCCATGTATCAGGGATTTTTTACATTACCAGTATTTCCGAGGACAGACTACAATAATAAAACATGCTTTTAAACTGCGAAGTGTGAGTAGCATGCAGTTTGTCTCTAGTTGTTTCATTATCTATTCTGTGGTGCCTGCAGATATTGGCTAAGTGACGAGCTAACAGAGAGGCCTAATGTGAACAGACAATTATATACATGGTCCGTGCTCACAGCTCAGTGAAAGGCTGCCCACCCATGTCTATTAGTAAAGGCTTCCTGCCACAGTCAACAGTAAGCAACGCGCAGAGGAGTGCATAAAACAGCCAGAGCCAGTTAGCAGGGTGTTTTATAGAGGCTGAAAACTGTGTTAGTAATAAAAGAGTAGTAATGTTTAAAGGTTGAAGAATATCTCTTGAAAATGTCAAATACCATTTTTGATTTAGAGGAGAGGTATGAGGAAAGATTCTGCCTCAAGTGGAGTCCTCAAATCTAATACTATATCAATATCAGAACAATAAGCAGCTGTGCAAATACAGTATTTGTTACTGACTTAACACTGTTAGTCTTTTATTGCATTGGTCTAGTTAATGCCTTGTGGTTTAAGTGCATTAAAAAGAAAGGCTGGTCTTGCTGAGGTAAGCAAACTTTTTCTGGACAACTTTAGATTTAGAGAAAGCAATTTCATGGTTGACTTGAAATGTTTAACATTTTCAATCAAATGTATTGCTTTCAGTTATAATATTAATAGATGCCTTGTGCATTGTGTACACATCCCTTCACATCACAAATACAACTTCAGTTTGATGAAAGAGTTAAGACAACGCTGAAGATAATGCATGTAAGTATTTGGCAGCTGACAAAATGCTAGTTCATTATTTAATGAGGTACAAACAGTAACATTACAAGGATTTTTAAAGTTGATGTTTTTCTGCCTGGTTTCTCAGGCTCGACTCTCACCAGGCCTCCTTCAACACAGACCTAATTCCAATCATATTACAGAGTGACCTGAGGAGCTCTGGCCCTGCAGTCTGCATCATGAATGGACACTTCATGCAACATTGAAAGGCAGCTTGAGGCGTGTGTGTGCATTTATGGCTCCATTCACTCAAACCAGAACACTACGCAGCAAGGAAACATCCAATTGTAAAGTCAAGCACAAACCAGAGCCTCTGCGAATTAAAAAATCTGTATCCCGATCCTGTAGGCACCTGTATGTCGGCCATTGAAAAGTAAAAAAGCTGTTTCCACTTTAGCGTCAACATTTGATAAGGTGGCCAGTGAAAATGCAAAAGCCTCATTGGGATTCAGTTTGCTGTCCAGCTCTTGGCTGAAGAAAAGCGTGAAGCAGCCAAAGTTGTAATAAACCAATGTTAGGTCATTGGCTGACTTTATTGCCCAATGAATCAATGTTGAGAGGGACAGGGTCTGATTTACAAACACTTTTGGAAAAAAGAAGTAAGTTGGTTTGGGTGTTGGACTCTACAGAAGGTTTCCAACGTGCTTCATGTGTGGCATTCAGAACTTTAAATGGCTAAAGTTAGCAAAAGGACAAAGTTATATTTAGCTTAGTTCTGCTTTCTATAGGCAAATGTATTATGTGTGTGAATATATTTGGATAAAACAAACAGCCACATATAAATGAAAATTGACAAGTGAACATTACCCAACCGACATCTTCTCTTCATCTTTTAGAGCACAGTGAACCAAACTGTGAATGATGTCAGTGTCTGTCTCTAAAGGCTTGAGGTCTGCGTACCATTTGTAAGCGTGTTGTGTGAGATTTAGGATGAAAAACTGTATTAATAATAGCGTGAGCAAAAACGGAGCAAGCAATGAATGAAATGAAAAAGAAAACAGCAGATACACATACTCATACTGGGGGCAGAATCAGCACCTTCTTCTCATGTAAGAGGTGCATCATTGTTTGTGGGTTCAATTCACTAAGAATGTGTTTTATGCACAAAGCTTTATTAAAATCCGCCCTAAATGACTGTTGATAGTCTGCTGTGTATACTACCTCACACAAAAAGCAGATGGGAAATTTTCTGCCGCCCACAACTTATAACTGAATGAATATATTGATGTTATTTTATTTTTTTAGCCAATAACTGTTTCTCAAGCCAGTACAACACAGATTACAGCATCAAAAGTGGATGCTCCTGTTGTATTTCTACAGAATCCTATGTAGAAAAGAGTTTTGACTTTACAAATGGGAATAAGAATAATAGGCTTGACCTGACCATAGGCAAATACAATGTCTTCATCATGAATGAACTATGAACTGTGGCTTTACTATCCACCTTTTACATAGTCTGCCTAGAGCATTTCTATAGGTATCAGCGTGGTCTGGGACATTTGGATTAATTAACTTGAGAAAAAGTCACAAAAAAGACACTTAAAATAATGCATGTGTCTTACGTTTGCTGAACTAAATCGAATTGCATTCACTGCTTGCTTTAATGAAACAGGTAATAAATTACTGTGCCTATATCTAATAATGCAGCAACACTTTCCAAGGTGAGATGCCAGAGAGAAGCAAACACAAAACCCTCATTGGGATTCAGTTCGTTGTCCACTTTTTGGCTGGGGACACGTGGGAATCTGCCAAACTCAGACCGAGCCAGTGACAATGATCCGAAAGGCCAGGAGAGTAAAAGGTCTGGACACTAAGCAAACACACACAGAGCAAACACTGCCCCAGATACAGTTGACACAACATAATGCTAATGAGTGCGGTTTGGGACTGTCACACACTGTACCAGCCTGCTTTACTTCGCTCTCCTCCTCTGTTTCAATAATTCATGTGAGCTACTACTGAAGCCCCTCACTCCAGATGAAAAGTGTCCCAGTCTAATTACACTACACACACAGAGGAACACACACTGGCGCACCAAACTAGTCCTGTGCCAGTCATATTCATGTTCAGTGTTTTGTCACATAGAAAGAGACTGGGAATGTTAAAACAGCAGCACAACAGTAACAACAGTTATTACAGCTGTTAGTGATTTAGGAGCCACTTGTGCAGCCTGCGTCGACTGACATCACTCTGACTTTTGCCAATAAACTGATGGATATACACTCCAGGCAATTATCCTACCAGACACAATGATGAAACAATTTAAGAAGTGACTTAAAGGTAGTTACTTTTATATTTCCCAATTCTATCAACACAACATAAGCCATGTTTTCACTGGAGCAGTACTGTAAAGATTGGGTCAGTATGAATAAGTTTTCTTTGCCCAAAAAGCAGACTGTACTGTATTACTTTAGGACACTTAGGCCCCTGGTCCCAAATGTGTGGTCTGCTTTCCAAAAGGCGGAGCTAAACACTGCAGTTTGTTCACTCAAGCAAAAACAAGTTAAAGGAAAAATATAAAATGGAAATGTTTTCTCAAATAAACAATGTCTTGTTCTTGTGACAAAACTGTCATATTCCACAAAGAAATAATGTTCAGATTCTGTGTTCTGTGAATTAAAACATGGCTTTAAACTTGAGCAGAACATGTGACACCAACCCTAAAATGTTAGGAAATAGATTTTACATTTCAGAAAGCTGCGAATAAACCACTCACTACATGACTCTGGCAGATAGAACTGCTCCACAGAACCATCTGGAGGGCTCCCATTGACAGCATTTACACAAGGGCAGGTACTTAGAATACCTAGAGGTGATTGGATTTATCAACCACAGTTTTATCCAATCAGAGCAGCTCCATGTTGTTTACATTTGTAATGGTAAAACTGTATCTACATCTTCAAACCTAAAACACACCCAGACCTGTCAGAGCTGCCACATCATTGGACACAACGAGCCTGTAAAGCCAGGGTTTGGACAATAATACTTTGCTTGGAGCAGTTCAAGATGGATTATTGCGAGTTTGTACATTCCAGTGTTAATTTTGACACAAAATTTTAATTTAGTTTTAGTCTTAGTCTTTTGACTATAATTCTTTTTAGTTTTAGTCAAGTTTTAGTCATCTGATTTGTTTTAGTTTTTGTCTTATTTTAGTCGAATAAAATTGCTTGGTATTTTAGTCGACTAAAATAAGACTAAAATCAATAACAGATTTACTAGACAATTTTTACAATATTTTTTAAGTTTGGTATAGATAATAAACTTAACCAAAATATATAAAACACAAATTCAACTTTATGTCAACACAACAGTGTCTTTATTTCAATTCAAAAGCTTTTATGCAGCAACAAACACTGTCATGGTAATGTAAACAATAACTAGCTGCCAATTCACCATCAATAAAAGAAAAATAAAGTTAGGTCCAGGACCTTAAAGCTTACAGCTGAGCTGAACAATAAGTGCAAACATTTTTAATTTCGAATCTAAAGTGCACTGAACAACATTTTCTTCTTGCTACCACAATGCTGGCAATTCAACCACAGAATAGTAACACTTATTTACCTCTATTCATTTTCAAAAAAGCACTTCGTGCTAAAGTGACTTTTGCTCTGTTACGCTTTCCCCTGGTTAGGTCACCTGTGACATTTTGTCGCTCTTTGAATGCCGTCTTCCCGGGAGCTCAGTCAAATAAGTCAGTCTCTGATTGGTTCTCTTCTTCTCATGCAGTTTCATTCTTCTTCTTCTCTAGTATTAATGGCGGGTCGCAACCAATTTTTTCGGTGCATACCGCCACCTACTGTACCGGAGTGTGTTCGCCTGGTCCGTTTTGCGGATTGGTTCTTTTGTTCATCTCTCCCGTCTGCTAATTGGGGGGAGGCAGTAGCTCAGTGGTAGAGCGGCCGTCCTTAACCGGAAGGTAGTAGGATCGATTCCCGCTCGCCCCACAGTTCATACTGTCGTTGTGTCAAGACACTTAACCCACCTTGCCTCCAGTGACTGTAACACTGGTAATGTAAGTCGCTTTGGATAAAAGCGTCTGCTAAATGAATAAATGTAAATGTAAATGTAATTGGATTTTCGTCACAGTCTATTTTCGTCTCGTCCTTTATTCGTTGACGATAATGTCAATCAATTTAGTTATAGTTTTAGTCTCCATCAGTGACTTCCTTTTTAGTTTTCGTTTAGTTTTCGTCCGCAAAAAAATATTCGTGACGAAAATAATGACGAAAATATTTCGTCAACGAAATTAACACTGGTACACTCAGCTGCAATGCAAGGTTATATGGCAACACCTCCAGCCTCTAACAGTACAACACTCAAGGATTTATTCTCTTCTTTATATTAATTATTGGTAACACACCAAGTTTTTAAAATCTACCTCAAAGACGATTGATATTTTATACAGAAACCTCGTATGTTTGTGTGACATCACTGTTTCTCTCTCTGGACAAAGCTTAGTGGAAAAACAAGCCTCTACAGGAAAAACTTAACCCGACTGTGCAAACAAACTCAGCCTATACCACACCACTCAGGGGAAACATCGCTATAGCTGCATCTTGTCACAATCTGAACTTGACAATGTCAATGGAAAAGATCATCAGTCATCTCAGAGTCACAGTATGGCCATTCATAGAAGTATCTAAACGCAATCTTCTGGCCCTGCTGCTGAATGTGTAATAGCACATTAAAGGCTTGTTAAAATGGCTCCCTAAGGCTAAAAGCTGCCACCACAGCATCCAAACTGAGTGCAACAGGATGAAGGCACTCTTTAAATGCAAATGCAAAATGGCACTGAGGCATAATACCTGCAAGACTGAACAAAAGACAAATTTGTACACCTATGAGAACACCAACAATATGTAATAATGGAATATTGATCGAGCTGGAGCTGATTCACAGACTGTAGAGGAGGTGCAAAAGGAGGTGTTGATTTTCCAGCCTTTGTATCTGGAGCTGGATATTTGTGCTTTGTGCTGCATCATGCTTTACTCTCTGGAAGCTACGCTGTGGAAATCAGACTGATCTGAGCCAAAGCTCAGTCTGCTCTGCTGTTCATTTTACCTGGTTTTATCTCAGGTTCACGGTAATCAGCTTAACTAAAGCCAAAAAAGCTGCATTTGTTATCAGCCAAAGCTCTACCTCCCACAGGCCTTACCTAACATCAAACCCAGGTATGTGTTTGAACACCTGCACCAGCAATAAGAAGTGAGAAATATTGAAATGACATAACACTCTGCTTCTGTTCAACTGTGGCACCTGTGGGTAGACTTGAGGAACAACAGAAAGAACAATATTTAGCAATGACACAGCCGAGTGCTTCAACAAAATCTGCCTTTTTTGTCTTTATAAAGTCAACCTCCAAAACTGTCAACTGCAAATTTGTGAAATCATCGTCTCACTAAAACTGTTTTCCATTAATAACAAGATATTCTAAAGCAAATGTAATTCTAAAGACCAAAACCAGAGTCATAAAGGAGTAGTAATTACAAGTGGTGTAACCATTGGTAAAAACTTTTTTTTTGCAGATATTGTTCTCAAACAGTGATTTTAAGGTGCAGGTGGTAAGTAAATAATACCAATAATCAATAGAGGTATTTGCTTAGAATGCCTATCCCTAATCCTTTTCTGGAGGAGACATTTAAACCTAGTTAAAGCCATTGTCACTGAGCCTTAATATTAAGGATGCATTGAAAAAGGAGCTCAACCGGAAGGTTGGCGGTTCGAATCCTGCTCTTCCCAGTTCATACTGTTGTTGTTCCAATTTCTCTGAGTAATAAAGGCAATTCTTAGTTGTATTAAAATATTTCATTAATATATTTATCGTACATTTTAGTGAGTTCCTTGGCAGTCACATGACTGAACCAACACATGTACACTCAAATTAGAGTTGTCAAAAGCTGTACTCAAATTAAAATAGTCAAGAAAGGATTTACTTGAGTAAGAGTAAGAACTTAGACAAATTGTAAACAACAACAAAAAGCAGCATAAACACATTTGGACACATCAAATGTTTTACTCACTGCACCGACTTGTGTGGGATCATGATCTTTGCTGAAAAGACTGTAATCCTCATGTCATGTCGTGGAAGGTGCTGGGCTTGACTTACAAATAATACCAACTTAAAAAAATGACATGCACGTCAGTGGCTCCCCCGTTGGAGTTATACCACAGAACTCAAGGGACCTGGGTTCTGCTCTTCAGCTATTTTCTACTAAAAAAAGATATATGACGTACTAATTTAAATAACTTCTTTTATTTAAAGTTTGAAGTTTTCCATAACCATAGCTGGTAGCGTGGAGCCCTTATGTGTTTCAGGTGACAGAGGCTGGACTTACGTTTGCGAGGCTGTGTGTGCAACACCTTCTCCAGGTCGCCCAACATTGTGAGGATCACCTCTTTGTCCAACTGAGCCGTACCCTCACGTGGACCCCCCTCTGACACCTCCTCTGCTGCCCAGTAACCCCTATCCTTCTCCTCTGCTTCACGTCTCCCTTGAGCCTGCTTCTCGCCCAAACGCCCACTTCCATCTTCGTCTGACCCATCCCTTGATATCCTCCGTGGGTGTCCACTGTAAGATGTTCGCTGGGCTCGGCATCTCCACGGAACCGGGATGAGGGAGTGCTCCGATTGGGAGAGCACTTTGGTTAAAGACAGCGACAGTGAACGTGCTCTTGTTCCCCGTGTTGCTGGCTCCTTCCTGGGGCTTCCCTGCAGGCTGCCCCCCGCTATCCTCTGTGTGGAGTAGTTTTGAGGCTGAGAGTGCCTTTTTTGGGGCTCATCCGGGAATAAACTATAGACTGGCTGCTCCCCTTCACTTTGCAGAGTGAGGTTATTGAGTGATCTCTGTTTGATTCTGAGGTTGAGGTTGTCTGGAAGTGGCTGTGGTGGCCGTCGAGCCGGGCTGCCCCCTTGATAAACTGAGAACTCTGCCCCTCTTTTCATCTTCGCCGCTGGTTTTACCTCTAGTTGAGTAAAGCTCTTGACTCGTTTACCTGGGTCTCTCCTGCTTCACATCCTGGCAGATCTGTCACTATAGACTCAACAAGAAAGGAATGACAGACAGAAATGCATCTCCACAAGCTCTCCACTGAAGTCCAGTCTTCAGGATGGTGGTTTTGAAAGCACTGGACAATGAGTGGAGATAAATCCTTGCTTTTAGGTATATAGATAAATATAGAAATCCATCCTCGAGCCAGCCCATACTTCTGTTCAAACATAGATCCACCTGTTTTGAGGCATTTCCCTGTTCTGTCTTCTTGGCTTCTATCAGGGGCGTGGAGCTGCTACATCTCCCCGTTTGCGTTGCTTCCTCCGCCTTTTCTTTTGCAAACAGGCGCTTTATCTTTCACACTATTAAATGACAGCCTCCGTTCAGCGCCGCTTATCTGCGCCCCCCCACCCTCTGTCACTCCTTTAATTACCACCACCACGCCGCTCTCCTCCTGCTCCCCTCGGACTCAGTTCTGAGCACAGGCAGAGGGGAAGCTGAACCCGGCACACAGCTCAAATAGCTGTCGGTGTGACTGCTCGCTCAAGCCTGCAGCCCAACACTCTCTCACTCTCTTCTCTGTAAACCCTCCTTCTCTCTGTTTACCTCTCCTTCTCTCACTTCAGTCTTATATCGATGTCTGCATCTTTCAAGGAATATGTATGTGCACAATATTGGGGTTTCTAGAGAAAACCTTAGAGATAGGTGGATATAGAAAACAGCTTGTAAAACAATGCTATAACAACATAAAATTACTTGTTAAGTGTAATATAATAAAATACTGCTAACACTAATAGACACTAAAAGCCCAGTATTTTTTCATGTTCACATGGCATGTCAGCCTAAAACCCACTAAATCTAATGGAACAGAAAGGACATGGGATTAACCCCCATTTTAAAAGTGTCGCTGTGAAAAATGTTGTAGCATATCACCAGACACATCAGTCGAACCTAGGTTTTAAGGTATAATCACCTTTTTGCTCCAATGTGGGATGAGCCGTCAGTTCCGTTTCTTACTATTGTTTCTGTTCCAGAGAGGACTACAGACGGAGACGCACAATCATGTTTCGTTCTGAACACATCAAGTTGCATAAAGGCTCAAAGACTATATGGATTTTTTTCCCCTTCATTCCCACTGGGTTTGTTCATGAACTAAAGTAGGTGCTCACAGGCTGCAGAAAAGAGGAGATGTGTACATGGCAAGTCATGTTCGATCGTGTGGTCCTTATTTGCTCATTTGTTACCATTTGCACTCTCATCTGGTTACAATTATAATACTGCTCCGTTTATGCACCTTTTACACCACTGCTGCTGCTAAATAATGTTGCCATTATTATTATTATTATTTTTTTCTGTATGTCTTGTACATATAGTTAATTGACAATAAAACCTCTTTGATTCTTTCAATTCAATCTCATAAATGTTATTTTATGTTTTGGAACTGAATGTAGTGATTGTTCATGACTACAATCCCTCACTATTCTTCCCCTCAGTGTGTGTGAGCCTGTGTGGACAGTAGTAAAGAGTCAACCTCCCCTCCCCCGCTGTACCTTACTGGACTTAATTAAAGGCCGTCTCGAAGACCTAAACAGAGAGACGTGGCTTATCGTGGATCAACAATGAGACCACAGAACCATCCCTCCATCCATCACTGCGAGCTTTATTAGCCCCGTCGTCATTACCAACAGCCGTCTGCCGCACACGTCTCATCCTAGTTGCACCCTCTAATAGACTGTGAGCAGCTGCTTTAGAAATAGTGAGGAAAGTTAGACTAAGTGTGCAATGTTTGAAATGGTTTACAACTTATTTTACCCATAAAAAAATCCAATGCGTATGTAAAATGACTCCACTATTTCCTGCAATAATTGTCTTTATGCAGTGAGTCAATCGTGAGGCAGAGAGAGGAATAATGGCTCAAGGGCTAAAGCATGCACTGCAGCAAATGGGGCCAGTGACAACACATTTGTAACACTTAACAAAGTACGACCTAAAAAAAAGTTAGTTCAGTTGAGTGTTACATGGAAAATAGCAATGCTTTGGCTGTTCATTTTAGGTCCTACATTTGCACAAAAGCTATTACGCATGAGTGCCACAAAACTAAGTGCTGTTAATTGAGACAAATTAGAGTCATTTCCTATTTAACAAAGAATGGATCATTTCAGTTTATTTCAGTGTTGGAGGGATCTATTGAATTCTTTTGCAGGACATTAGCAGCATAGCATATACTTTAGCTGCTTATTACTCCTGTCTTGTGCTTTTCTAAACTGAAAACATGCTAACATCAGGCTACTATTAGTGAGTACAAATATACGCTGGTGTTGTCTAAGTGAGCATCCTACATGGTGGGGGAGCAGGACTTCATAAACTGGTGCTAAAAAACAAGCTAGTTCTAAACACCACGATGAAAAAAGAAATGAAATCATTCTCATGTCCTTATATCCACAGAGAGCAAATACAGTCACAAGCAACAAATATCTTTATTTTAATTTACAGGACTGCTCCAAGCAAAGTCCGAACCCTGGCTTTACCGGCTTGTTGTGTCCGACAAGTCTGGGCAAGATTTAGGTTTGAAGATGTTGCTACTGTTTTACCATTATGAACGTAAACAACATGGAGCTGATTTGATTGGATAAAACTGTGGTTGATAAATCCAGTCACCAACCATGTATTTATTTAAAGTACCTGCCCTTCTGCAAACCCTTTTAACGGGAGCCCTCCAGATGGTTCTGTCTGCCACAGTCAGGGTAACAGTCTGTCACAAGCAACATAAATGCATCGTGAAGACTGGTTTCCACGACTAATAAAACAATAAATAGTCTAAAAGCAAAGATAAAGTGTGTCTGTAGACAGATATAATGCTCATAATGCATGGCCATGAGCATTTGGTTAGGAACAGGTTCTGCTACTGATACTCCATGTGTTCAACTCAAAAACTGGACTTAGACTAGATTTAGATTTTTTTAACTGTTCCTTTGTATCCAGGGGTGAAACTCTTATATCACTTTCAGGGGACAGTAAACAAAATAGATTCCCAAAGCCATTCAAGAGAGGGACATAATGTATGTCATAAAATCAACTAACATTCACCAATTGGGGAGCTGTTATAAATAAATAATATAAACATAATAAACATAGCCTGCCTAACACTATTAAATAAATCCAGGCTACAGACTATCTTGTTATTAATAAATGTTTTTGTTACTGTAATTTCACAAAACAAGTTATGTGCAGCCCTAGAACAGTACCTTTTATTTACACTCTCTGTGTCTAACCCTGTCTGGTTCATTCTCAGCCTCGGTCTCTCTGTCTTATTTATTTGATCCAAAACCAACAGCAACAGTGTCTAATGTGTCACATCTAAGCTGCATCATACACAGTAATGCAGAGGTTTTAGTCCTTTTTGCTTTTATATTGCTCCTTCAATTATACCAGTGCTTTGTCCTGGTGGTTTGCAGAGTTTGCAAAGTGAGTCTTTTTCAGTTTATTTAACTTTCGCATATAAAATGAGGTGAAGCACTACTGAAAGCCAATTATCTGTAAGGAATAGTGCACAAAAACGAAAATGATTGAGTGCGCGGTGGTGTCAGGCTGCATCCTGCGGGGCTGTGACAGAAAGAGGGGTAAGGCAGTGTCTTGTCTTGTACAAAGTGTCTCAGGCCGTGGAAAGTTTGGTGTGTTGTATAAAGTGATGCCAAACACAAAAACTCCTCATAAATGGTGCTCAGGCTGCGTGGGGCAGAGAGAGGGGAGCATTCACCTTTTAAACCCTAATAAGATATTTATGTTTATTCAAAACAAATGTTATTTATTGAGGAGGGGCACTTTGGCCAACAGCACCCCAAACGTGTGCATGTCCCTGTTCCTTCTTACTGTAACTTTATTTCTTTGTATTGAGCCTCTCTCATCTGTGATGTGTCTTCCAATAAAACACTAACAAGAGGCCAACACACTTACCTGAAACTCTTTACCTTTTGTTGGCCCCTCGTCTCCCTGCCTCCTCCTTTTTTTTTTTTTCATCTCTACGTCATTTCTATAAAGAGTTCATCAAGATTCTAGAGAACTACACTAGTTTAAGGCTCATTATAAAGAATTCTAATTAACTATAGAAATGCAATCACATTTTCCTATTGTCTTTTTGTCTAAAATATCCAAACATATCCAACATTTAACTACACAGTTACAGAGCAGGGTGAAAAGTGTGCTAAACAGTTCACAACATAAACTGTGTGATGGAAGCAAAGTTTTGAGGAAAAAGTTTGCTGAAGCACATCTACACTTGTTCTCTCATTCTAGTGACACTAACGGCAGGAGGGGCGCCGGAGGACTGGACTGTACCACTGTACTTAAGAAAAGATTGCAATAACAATCTGCGAGCAGGCCGTGTATTTTCAATTGAACAGTGAGACACATACATATATGTGTGTGTGTGTGTTTTTTCTTAACCTCAGTGCTCATCAGATTCAGCGGGATTATGAAATATCCTCTAATGCTGCTGTCTGGATAACTTCAGTTATAAATAACGAGAGAAGTGCAACAGGTATCAAATATTTAAAGGAACATTTTTCACTCATTGCTTATCTAACAATGCCACGGAAAACTGAGATTTCCATAAACTCCATAAACTTCTTTTATGAGCAGGCCCATTATGGTGCTTCAGCTTGTGTTAAAATTTTAAAATAAATGCTCAGGACCTATCTGTGCAAATGGATAATGACTTGATACAGTATGTGTGAGTCTGACTTGACTTAGTGATGACTTAGTAACTTCAGATCAAGAGTTTGAGTTCCTTAATTTTTCAATGCTCCCAGACTTGCTGAGTTATTGCACATTTTCCCTCACAGTGACAGAAACCAGCTTCAGAAGTGCTGCTGTTTGATTGATGGCACAGCTCTGTATGTAAAATAAGCAGTCTTGTCATGTGGCATTAGTGGTGAGCACACACTTAAGCTTCCTTTTGAAAAAAAAAACATCCCACTGTGGAGTGAGACCAGGAGAAAATGAAGACTGCAGAGCGGCCGAGAAACGTGTGACAACAAAAACTGAGCAATTGAAACAAACCGCAAACAAAGGCAATGGTCAGTTCCTACAGTCTAATTTTAACCTTGAAATGTCTGCCTTTGGAAAAACCCCAACCGCAGCAAAATTTCTGGAATGTCAGCGGACATCCCCAAACCTGTAATCACGTGCTGTTGTTTGTGCAGTAGCCCTCACTTTGAACCTGACGTGTTACTTTTCACAGAAGTGTTTCCTTCATTAGTTTACCATCAGAGTTAAAAATGTTGTAATAAAAAGTGAGTTGTGTTAATCTAAACCGACTGTTCTTTCTTTGAAAATTAGAAATGAAAGCACAGGAGCACTTTTAATTTACAATACTGAGGGGTGTTCTTGATGGGTGTCCCTAGAAGTAACGCACGTTAATCACAGAGCCACATGGATTATTTTATGTCAGTTTTTAAGTCTCTTGATTTTTGTTTGCTCTACAAAGCACTTGAGTTAGTGCAACACTGGTAAAAAATATGTCAAATATAAATCTTAAACAGTAACATAAAAACAAAATCAAACTGAAGTTTAGGGCCTACCTTAAACTCTATGTTCAGAGAGAGACCCATCCTACAATTACCTCTGTCTCCTATTTCACTTTCCTTCCCTTTTATCAAACGGCTAGTCCAGAGGCTAACAGCATCATAAGCCTCACTGACCACATCCTAAAGCAGGATTCTTTTCTTAATGCCCTCTAGGCGGCGCTGTCTTGCCAAACCCAGGAAAACAAACAGATATCATCTAAAGAATTTTTGAAAATAAAGCCTGAAATAGGTCTTGGAATCTTCTTTTTTATTTGATTTTATTTTTTTACAGTGCATTCTTATTAAAATATGCTACTACTTGATTAGTTTTCCCAAAAATGAATGTTGTATGTAGTATGTAAATTATATTTCATTAACACCTTTTGTGCTTATATTATCAACATATAATACAGTAGTCAGTTTTATAAGCTCAGTATTTAATAAAGTGGCATTTAAAAGGTCTTCTATTGGCATTAAAAGTGCAAACTACAAAATTTACCAACAACAAATGTATTTTCTTATATTACCAAAGACAGATTACAACGTGCACCAGTGAGTAGCTATAAAAAACCTACAGTAAGAAGAGTGAGCAGTGGACAGCAGTCAAAACCAAGTTCTCTGTGGACTTTTGGTCGTCTGCTTATTCCCACGAGAGTCTAGGCAGTACAGAGAGCTATATTCGAGCCAAGTTGGACAAAGAGCTGCCAAGACGAGCTTTTACTGTAGAAATAATAAACTGCAGTGAGACTATGACTATTGAAAAATGCATCATTCTTCATTATAAGCTTCATTTTGTCAATTTATTTCCTCAGTGTGAGAAGAGTATTGCCGGAGCAGGACCCTTATTCCAGGGCATCAAATAGAACCAGCCACCTTCTTTAAAACACACACTGACCTAACAATTAGGCATTGTTTGATGTGCCACACGACCACCCTTGATGCAGCAAGTTTTACCGAAGCTGATGGCTGCCTGCAGGGATATGAACACGAGCCGCAGATGCTCCCTGTGTCTGGACTGTCAGCACTGACCTTTCCCTTTCACTGAACTCCACATACAGCAGGATACATGTAGGCAGACAAACACTAAAGACACGGCCACGAGAGAAATACTGCTGGAACATGGGCCAAACACAGGAGTAGCCTTACAGCAGAACCAGCAGGATAACAGGTCAACATTAACCAACATACATCTTCTAAGCCACAGAGCTGGACTGTACCTGAGATCTCCTCCAGGCACTGCTTGGCGGTCTTGCTGTAGACCAGTTCTCCTTTGGTGGGGCTTAGACAGGGGTCGACGGGGGCCACCATCGTACAGTCATTTTCTGAGAATGTCCTACAGAGCGAAAAACAAAATGTCATTTAGACCATGTGTTAAAAGAGGAGGAAAAAAAAGTTAGGCATTACAATGGTATTCTTCACATAAGACTGTTGTTATGTGAAGTTTATAGGGGTATGTGTTTAAAGCAGAGCATAGTATTCAAGAGGAAATCATTCACACTGTATTAAAGACACTTTTTCACAGTAAGTGATTAGGTTCCTGTATTTGGAAGAATTGTATCCAGATATTCCTTTGTACTACATTATTTAAAGCCACCACAACTTTGAGCCAGCAGAAGGCTTTCTGTGCAACTCATGGAAAGCGGTCGCCATCTTTATTTAGAGGCAGAGACATTGAAAACAGAAAGTTTGGAAGAAAGAAAATGCCTTCTGAAAATGTAGGTCATTTTAGTGTAGTTTGTACAAATACTGTATGACTCTGCTAGAATCCAGCCTATTTTCTTTATTTCATGTATTGTGTGGTATAGTCTCACTCACGTAATCTCTCGGGTTGTGACCCCATCCCAGGACAGGAAAGTTATAATCATCTAAATGATTTGGAAAATATAATGTATATATTATAGAATAAAGTCACGCAAGATGGTTTTAACTATTATAATACCCAAAGATGTCCAATTTCCCACAAATTTAAAAACATTTAAGTATTATATCTGCTAAGATCCCACTAAGATACATTTTCTCAAAATTTTATATCATCCCATGCCTAGTGTCATCTAAAGTTACGTCTACAGAGATTTATCATTTTGGGCTCTTTTAAGCACATTTGTAAGTTTTTTCTACAGGTATATTTTCTTTTTATTTTCAATAATGAAGCATGCGTGTCTTTCTGTGAGCATTATGATAAATCTGCACAGTAGAACAATTTGGTACTTACTAATTTGCTTTAAAGATAAGATATTTGAGAATGTACTAATATAAAATGTGAGTCTGCGAAGGGTTAAAGAAAACACAACAAGGTTTTATTTACACGTGACATTTTACATTGCTGTAGGTGTGAGTAAAACTATATCCGTCCCAAGCCTACGTCCTGCATGACTCTCTGGTCTCCTTCGTGTTCGTGCAATAACCGCCGACACTCACCACACACTCATCATCAAAACAAACATGTCCAGAATACATTCATGTGAGCGGGTACAAACAAACACATGGAATAATCAGGTTAAATATATTTCTGCAAACACTTCTCCTCAGCTTTAAAAACAAATACACACAGAGCGGCAGAGGAACATCCCTTTTCTCCGAACACAAATAGAGCCACACCAGGGAGCAGCACCACCTGCAGAGCGGCAGATAAAAACTGGGCTCCATTAACAGCAGCAGCAGCCTGTGACGTGAGCTCATGGGAGAAAACCTGTTCTTCCTCAAAGCTTCCCTCAACCTAATGGACTCACTGAGATATGCACCTGCAGGGCTGTGTGGAGGTGTGTAAACCCACATGAGTGACCACATACTGTGACTGTGTCTGCGTGGAATTGTGGAAATGTAGAGGTAATGACTTAATACATTTATTAACTAGTAAACTTTATTAAATGTGACCTTATATTGTACTGCGCGGCAAGAGTGGTCTTTAATGAACCGAAGAAAGCGCACGTAACTCCTCTATTCATTAGGTTACACTGGCTCCCGGTTGACGCCCGCATCAAGTTCAGAGCTATGCTCTTGGCCTACAAGACCACCTCTGGTTCTGCACCCCCATATCTCCACTCACTAATACAGACCTACGTTCCTACCAGATCCCTGCGCTCTGCAAATGAACAACATCTGGTGGTACCGTCCTCTGTTCCACATTGGTGGAATGATCTACCTGCTGCTACAAGATCAGCAGATTCTGTAGCCATCTTTAAAAAACGCCTGAAAACACATCTCTTCCATCAACACCTTCCATAAAAAATTATAATAATAAAACTTCCTATCCTTAGCTTTGTATACTGTGCTGGGCTCTAACTGACTAGTTTTGGTGCAATATGCATTTTTCTACCTTGTGTTGTTAAAATTGCTTCCATTGTTTTCTTCACTTGTAAGTCGCTTTGGATAAAAGCATCTGCTAAATGACTAAATGTAAATGTAAATGTACTGTCATTTATTATTCATCCTCCACTTAGCCTCTAGGGGGCTAGACATTTTCCAAGATTATCCAGCAGTTAAGCCGGGGCTAACACTTACTGTACATACAATGACATCACTAATTACATTCACATCTTGCACTCTGAGCAGTTTACAATCCCCAGTTCATCTAGACAGGCACATATACTTTTAACGGTGAGAGGACGCTAGACTAGAGAGAACTCACAGCAGCACAGGGATTACCTTGTGCAACAGCGTAATTCTTGTGCTTTGATTAAGTACATTTTGAAGTACCTGCTTCTGCGCTTTCTATGGAAGCTTTCCCAGTTGGAAGAGAACATGTAATGTACAGACCATCTGGCTTGTCAGGTTAGCCCACAAAAAGGCCAGTATGGGGATCGAGTGCCAAAAACTCTACCACCATGAACCTAACACTACTGCGACACTACCCTGATTAAACCAATCTTATGATGTACTGTTTGTGCTTGAGGCAGTGTTATAGTCAAGTCACCAGTTTTTAAATCCAAGTCACTTTCAAGTCCACAGTGTTCAAGTCCCAGTCCAAGTCACCAAAGAATAGTTCGAGTCGAGTCCGAGTCCAGTCCAAGTCCAGTCCGAGTCAAGTCTTCATTGCTTAACATTGAAGTCCGAGTCCGAGTCATTCCAAACATTTCAAGTCGTGCCTGAGTTGAACTGCAAGTCCGAGTCACTAAAGAAAGGTCAAAGAAAGGTCAAAGTCGATTCCAAGTTGAGTCCAAGTCAAACCAAAGTGAGTTTCAAATCTGAAAATTGTGGGAGTCAAACTGACACATTGATTTGGAATTTAGTTTTGTTTAAGCGTATTTTATTAAACACATTCGATTGAGTTTTTTTTTTTGATTAATTAAGGCTGTAGCCTACATAGGCCTACATTTTTATTTATTTAATTAATTTAGACTTAACTTCTGGGTCACATCTCTGGCTTGAGGTATAAGTTTTCCCAATAACAAGAGCTATGCAAGTCAAGATTTTAGGAACAATTTGTAAACAGTGCTAGTGGAGTAATTAGGGAGCAGGGTGTGTCTTCATCACAGTCATTTTAAACTTCTTGTTCAATTTTTGTTTATTTATTTTAAAGTCTTGTTTAAGTCAAACAATACCTTCAATATTATAATAAATAAAAAACATAGCTTTGTAACAAGATCTGGGATACATTGCCTGCAGGTTTTGTACCTCTCTTGGGGTCGCAAACACTGCACCAACAACCCCGTCCCGCGGCTGAACTTACAGACCACAACCTGAAGTGCACAGGTAAACATTTCCCTAGGACATTATATCTGATCCTTGTTATTAACAGATCATTGCGTTAACATTTAAGATAGTAAGAAGTAATCATGAGATGTGTGGGTGTACAAATAGAACAAAACACATTTTTTAAATATATTTTCGCAACATATAAATATGATACTATGTTATGAGGACTACCGTTTAAACCGTTTATAGGTTGGTAACAACATGTAAACAGTCAAATTTCATTGTGTGTCAATATCGGATTAAACAGTCAAATTGTGCACATGGTGGAGCATGCACGACCTAACTGGAAACATATGGGTTTGCTCCATGTGATGCCATATATCTCATGTTTCCTCTTTATATACTGTCTCTCTGTCACTTTTGGACATTAGAGATCTGTACACATTCATGATGCATTTACATTTACGCTAGCTCTCAAGTCACAAGCATACGACATACTTCTATTCCTGTTCTTAAGTGTAATTTATGCTCTTTATCCAGTGTCACTTCTGAAATGACTATCAGTCAATCTGCTGAGGAACGATGGCTGCTGCATTTTAAACTTACTAAATGTGTGGGATTAAAGTAATGCCAATGCTCCGAGGAGTCAACAGTGAGTGAGGCGCAGCTGACGGTGCACTCTGGAGGAGCCGGAGGAGGGAAGGGCGAGGGATTAAGCCTTGTTTAATGGGATTCCTAACTCGCTTTTTCTCTGAGCACAAAGGCGTCCCGGAGACTTTGGCAGCTCCAACAAATTTTCCCCCTGGATTACCTCTGCTGTTGGAAGAAGCCGGAAATTTACACACTTCCTACTCTCTGATGGCTCTAAAGTTAGAAAACTAAACTATCTCACCAATATAATGTCATTCTTTCATTTAGAATAAAAAACAAGGCACTTTCTGTTAAAAATGACTAAAACTTTTATGTTGGTTGCTGATTGAATGAGGGGTAGTTCAAGTGTACAGTTTGTCACTTTTGGTGGCACCATGTCAATTTAAAGAAGGCAAATGCAACACAATTCTTTATTCTAAAATGACTAAAATACAGTGATTTTTATTTTGACAAGATCGTACAGTAATAAAAAAATAATGTTGCCATAAATTCATCTTTTCCATACAATTTAACACAATTGACCATTTATAAAGATATATTTTTGTGTTCTTCGCTTTTATTGAATTGAGGTTAGAGCGGCTAGGAGAAATGGAGAAAATCAACCCAAGAAAGGAATTGAACCTGGGCCTTTTGGGTTATGTGATACTTGCTTTACCTGGTATACCTTTGAGGTGATCCACTACCAGCCAGCTTTTGAGTTTTGGCACTGTGTAAATGGCCTCGTAGTCTTTTTTGGATTTGAGTTGGATATAATAAACTGCCTCTTGACAGAACTGGATAAATATATACGACCAGAGAAGTGTCAGATTAAGCCTAGGTGTCTTCTTCTTGTGTAATAAAAACTTGGCCTTAATTTTACCATGCTCCATCCAAACTGAGGGGTTATCATTTTACAACTATGCCACCCCTTGGTCAGTGTCTGTCTGTGCTACTAAAGTAAGCATTTTAAATCAATATCAGTCTTAACACCTGTGCCTCACCTGTACATGAAGGGGGCCACCGTGGCAGTGTTGGGATGGTTGTGCTGCTGTTGTTGTGGAAGCTGGACCACTCCGTTTCCTCCCAGTGCTCCTACTACTCCACCTCCACCTCCTCCCAGACCCCCACTGGAGCCGGACAGGGCCGAGGTGCTGGTGGATAAGGTCATGCTGGTCCGTTTACCCCCCGGACCTTCAATGGAGCGCTGGATGTAGAAACTCCCGCCCTGCCCTCCCTTTGTCAGCTTGGTCCTGTCGCCTTCTCCTCCTCGAAGGTTCCCGCTGCTGTTTAAGGCCTGGTTTTGGGACTGGGGGGCTTCTGGGATTTGGCTGATGTGGTGGAAGGGGCTTTGAGTCCGGGTTTTGGGATGCCGCTGGAGGAAGATGAACCGCTGGTATCTTTCTTTGCTGATGAGGGTTTTCCACCTTTCGGAATGAGGCTGGCAATTTTGGAGCTCTTTTTGTTGGACTCTGATGATGATTCCCGGTCGTCTTTGGGCTGAAGGCTCTCTTTTGCAGGTTTCCCAGACTTGCTTTTGTCCTCCTTGTCTTTAGATGACGCTATAGACCTGCTGCCATTCGCTGAAGACTTTGAGTATGACGACGAAGAGGTCTTGCTTGGTGCAGTAATGGAGGCCGTCTGGGTTTTGGGAGGGGTTTGTTTGGCTTGAGCACTGCTAAAATAAGTAAAGATGAGGATGTTTAGTGTTAACGTGATAAACATGCAATTCAATTCAGAAAAGGTCTCAAAAATATATTTAAAATAAATTATGGGGGTCTCTTAGGTTGAAGGCTAAGTAAGCAAACCTATACTTTTATCTTAACTTAAAGCAACCCCACGTAACTTTCAGCCAGATCCCTCTCTGTGCAACCAATGGATGTATTACTGTCAGCCAGTCACAATCTTTGTTTACAAGTAGAGACTATCCAAGCGGTAAGTTTGGAAGAAAGATATGTGTGTACCGGTCTCATGTTTAAGGACCATCAACATGATTTTGAGAATATATATTTTCGGGCTAAAGGTTATGCAGTGCTCTCTTTACAACTACCAAACTTTTCTAATCTCTATACCTCTGTTTTGTTATTTTTTGCCACTTAATTCTCAGTATGACACATGCAGAGCTTACTCCAACTATGCTCTGACAAACTGGAGACAGCGTAACCCAAAATATATGTCTTTGCTGGTCCAAAAAAAAGTGAGTATGGCTCAAAACTGTTTTCTTCATGTTTTTCTCTTCTGTTTACGTGTTTAACTCGTGTCTGTCCAGCTTTGGAGCTACTTACAGCTGTGTCCGACCTTAATCAAAGTAAACCGTAAACCTGCAACAAAGGTTCGACAATGAATCACATTATCCTGGTGTGTTACTCTTATTTAGAGGAATTCTAATAACGTTTTCACACAGTTTTAGGCAATATTAAGTATTATTTCTCTATGTGCATGTAAATACCAGCTGTTGACATAAGTTGAATCCTAGCCAACACCGCCCTCATCATCTCTAATCCCAGTACGTTTTCATGGAAGTAGTCTAAAGGTGCTGACTGACCCAGGAGACGTGAATCCGTCCTCGCCGTACTCCGACAGGTCATCTTCTTCCTGCAGAGCCATCTCCACAGACGGAGACACTCTGGAGCCCGATCTGGGGTTGATGAGCCTGAACTTATCCAGCATGGACCTCTGAGGAGGCGCCCCCAGCTGGAGGCCTGCATCCAGGCCCTGAGGAGGGGAGTGGGGGGAGTGCGTGGGGCTGGCCAGCATGGACGAGGTGGCGCTGTGCTTGAGGTTCATGGACTTGCTGCGCCAAGACTTGCTGCTGCTGCTGCTGGTGGGGGAGGGGATGGCAGAGGCCAGCTGCTGCCCACTCAGACTGGTGGAGACTGTCCCACCAAGACCGCTCCCATTCATCCCCCCAGACACCGGAATGGACCTTACTGACTCTGCCACACAAGAGAGAATATCACTTTAAGATTCACACTTGTCTTCAGATTTAGATATTTTCTTACTTTGCTGTGTGCTATTTAAGACTTCAACCAAATGAAATCACAGAGGCCTCTTGCAGCAGGTCAAACACAGACTTAAGCAAAATGACACCAGTATCTTCAACATCAGCTGTGACCTTCAAATAGCTTAACATTCATAATTTACATACAGTTCCTTTATCACTTGTTCTTGATATTGTGATAACAACGAACTGTTATATTATGTATTTTGGGAAAAGGAGTCTCATCTGTGCGCAGGTCTAAAGGTGAATAAAGTATGACTAAACACCAGTGACAGTGAAACAGGTGTCTGAGGCTGTAGTGAGCAGGTGTCTCACTACAGCCTCACTTCATCATGTCTCTCTAATGTGATGCTGATAAGAAAATGCAGTGCTGCTGTGTGTCTCTAAATTCGAGATAATACGACCCCTTGGTGAATGAAATCTCTCAGCTTCGACTGACACTGTGTGTGTGTTTGCGTCCAGTCAATTAACCCCGTCTCTAAAGATCCTCCTCCTCCTTTTCCACTCGTGCCACCACACTTTTCACCTTACTGTGACTCGCCGTTACCATAGAAACAGGCTCCTGTTTCTTTTTCGCCTGAGCGGACAAGAAATGAAATGTCACTTTTCTGGGCGGTGGCTATTCTGCTAAAACACGCACACAGACACAAACTGCTCAGTCCACAGTATGAACGTCCACATGAGGCACTCACACTGCAGACAACACTGACAACACTGACATGAGAGATAAGTGAGATGTATATTTCTTTCTTTCCTCACCTCCATGACACTGAAGATAAAACCCACCTAAATGTGTAGAACTGATAGAGCAGAAAGATACTGCATTACTATGTCAACCCTACACTGTATACCAGACTGATACAGTTGCTAGAATAAAAACACACAATTATGTTAGAAAATTACGTTAGTATTCAAAGACAGCTGGTATATATATAAGCTATAGGCTAAGCCCCACTTATCATTTAATATAATAATGTGGACCTTTTTTTTTACACATACTATATAACGTTTACATTCATTTAATTTTGTATTACTGGAGGACAACACGGTAACAGCGTCTGTCATCTTCCTAATTTGGTGATTGACAGGTGTGAAGCCCCTCCTCCTTGATTTACAAAGCATTGCTACTGCATTTTTTTCAGCCCTTCAATATACTGTAGAAATAAAAAGATGTGCAAAGTAATTCTGAGAGAGTATGGAGAAGGGGAAGTGACAGAGACTATTTATCCCATGTACCATTAAGATGGCCACCAGTTGTGCTTGTGCAACGATTAAATGTTAATGGATAATGTTAGCAGTAATGTGCCTATATCTCATATTGGACAGTACAGACGAGGACGTTTTACAATGTAAAACGATGAGGACAATAGTTTAAAGTATGGGGCATAATAACAGAATATTCAAAGGATAATGAAAAGGTTTAATTATATTGGTATATAATAGGATAAAGTAACTTGAAAAGACAAACTTGCTGCCTGACTGTGACCTGCTTCTGCCCACAAGCTTTTGCTGCACGGCTGACATTTCAGAGTCATTGATTTTTGGTTTTCTTTCAACTTCAGACCCAACTCCTGTCTGCTCTCCCCTGCAGTGAGGCAGCTGCCGGTGTCTTATCTCTGAGCGGAGGTTTGTCTTCCGGCGGCCGCCACAGCAACAGACAGACCTGGATTCTGATACACCTCAGACTTTAAATGGAGATAAAACTTTGGAAAACTTTTACAAATCTATTTTTTTCACTTCCTTGAGAGTTTAAAGATGTAGAAAAAAAGAGAAAGTGTGTGCAGGTTGCATCAGAAATAAAGCAGGATCAGTGATGGCTGGATACAGTCTGTAATTGAGTTCAAATCCTACGTATCTTCATTCAGGCTTTGTCCACACCAACACTTTAACATTTAATGCTTTTTAACGTAGCATCCACACTACTCCACCACACTGCCTATGTTTTAATCTGAAAAATCATGGATGTTGTTGATGACTTTTTAAAATGCTGCTCACTACATTACAGTTCAAAAAAAGTGTGGAAAAAACATCAACTAAGCCCTAATAAAATCAAATGCACAGGCTTTTGTGTTGTGTAGGTAAATATACAGTTAATTTAAAATTATGCAACACATTTTTTATGAATACAAGCTTTATTTTTTTAAACTTTTAACAAACTAGTTATAGTCTAACTGGATTGAGCTAAACAATACCATGAAAATGTCACAGACTATCTTTTAAAAGAACACATATACCTCAACACTTGGCTGTGAATCCTCATGGCTCTTTCCTTTGTTTCTTAATGTATGGCATTGATAACTGGAGGTATGTCATGTCTGCCTTTTTGTGCATACATTGATTGTAATAATTAAAATAGAACATAATACTAATTTTAATGTGGATGTAGAGTTCAGAAATATAGTTTTCTACCCCACTGTTTGTTACTAGGTATTAGTGTAGACCAATCCAAACACTACATTCCTGTGACTTAATCTTTGCAATTGCACAATAAATGAAAATCTGTTATTTTGTTTTGAATATGACACATGACTTTCTTATGACTTTGACCACACTCCAAATGTAAAAACTGCAAACATTTGTCACTGCATAAAAAATAGGTTGTGATTTATATAAAACATTGCACTCCTTTCACCAAAGTAATCTGATCTACAGTGTTGAGCACAACTGATATGGAAATGATAAAAGCTCTGAGAACAGTGTGGCTGAAAAGCCCTCATTTAACTCCAGAATGGCTCTTTTGAGGTGTGTCCAATGTGTAGTTGGCTCAAAACTGTGAAATCCATCTAACTGTTCGAGGTAAAGGGTGAGCATGACTCAGCACAAAGCTCTCACTCTCATTCTGGGCCAGTAGTGCCCTCAAGTGGTTAGGATGAGAATGACTACAAAGACTTCTTCATCAGTCACAGCTAACCTAGAGTGATACTCATTGCTGCTTTGTACCTCTGTCGTTCCCGCTGGCATACTGCAGAGGCTTGCTCTTGTCGATGCTGTTGAAGCTCTGGCTTCGGCGGTTCAGGTTGGAGGAGCCTGGGCTCCTGGAGCCCCCACTGCCCGCAGCAGGGACTCTGGAGGGTCCTGGTAACCTGTGGAACAGCAAACACAAGGGTTTATTAGTTTATTATTTATAATACTGAGGGACTTAACAACTTCTGCAGAATATTTCCTGCAGCAAATGACAGAAAATCAATGCTGACAAAGTGACTGTCTAATAAAAAATGACTGTGCTCTCTCTGCAGCTCATATTAAACAATAAACACTGTTTCATATCTACAGTATATCATTTCAGCAGCATTAATCTGTAAAATCAATATTAAACATTTTAGACGGGTCAGTAGTGTGATTAAACAAACTTAAATTGCTGCATAACTTTAATATTATTCAGAATATTAGCTCTGAGACTGGACACACACTGCAGCACATTATAAGGGCATAGTCGTAACTCTCTAACAATCTGCTGTATTTGTATATAACAGATAAATCATAAATACAAACTATGAAGATGGACTAATGTAGGAATGTGTAGGAACATGTTTGCAGGACTTTCACTTGGAAACACAATACCACTTAAAGATAAGGCTCTTTGGTAACACTTGGGGGCACATTTAATCATGAATTATGCATGACTCATGCATAATGTTAAGATTAGTGTGAGGGTTTTTTTGGGTGAGATTAGAATGAATATATCAGACATGCCAACCTGTACGCATTTTGCGTTAATATAATTGACTGTAAGCTACTGTATAATAATCAATGCTCATAATTCTTTTTTTTTTTTTACAATTACTATATGTTACATTAAAGACCAAAAAGGCAGGATTTCTATAAATAGAATATTCTTGACACAATAAATAACTCTATGTGTTTTGGTACAAAAGCATTAATCACTCAGTGATGAGCTTAAAGACAGAACAGGAGTCTGTGCCAGGGTTGTTCACAAACATTCAAATCCAGGTAATAATAAAGCACATTCTCAGTGACAAAGTTCTAGACATTTTCTCATTGAGTAGGTTGCCATTAGGCCAATATAATGCTCATATAAGTTATGAGTATATCATTAGGTGAAAATAAAATCCAGAATCCACATGAGATTTTATCCATAACTGAAAAGGTGATGTGTTTGTTTCTATAACCTGTTGTTATGAGCGAGATTGGGAAAAGCGAAGGGGTGCAACACCGATGTGGAACTCCGAAAATTCCCCGGGTTGGAAAGTCTGTATGTTGATAATTCCTGGTGATTCATGACATGAGATTTGGGCGGTTCGAGACCAGCTCGAAACATCCCAAAAACATCATAACATCCCGCTCTCCCCCACATACTGTCGTTGTGTCCTTGGGCAAGACACTAAACCTACATTGCCTCCAGTGATGTTCTGTAACACTGGTAAATAGCTTAATGTATGTAAAGCGCTTTGAGTGCCTTCAACAGTAGGTGGAAAAGCACTATATAAAAATAAAGATTATTATTATTATTATTATTATTATTATTATAATTAAAAATAAGAAATTGGGCTAAAAATAAATCACCAAAAAAACCTTTTTTTCCTACTTTCTCCAGAGTTTAAAGGTGTTGAAAAGTTGTTATCACATTGCATCCAAAGTAAAGGCGGATCTGTAAAGTCTGGAGGCTGTTTGGGATTCATTTCCATTCTTGTGTGTTTTCATTCAGGCTGTGTCCACACTAATGCATTTCACAATACAATGTCTACATGCTCAAAATTTGTTAAGTAGACTAGAGCAATAGACGGAAAAATAAATAAGTAAAAAAGAAGAAATAAATACCAAAAACTTCTTAACCAGACCAGGATATTGGGTCAGGATCCTGACAAACTTTTGAAATAAGGGTCACATGAAAAAAGTTTGGGAAACACTGGAAGGAATTAAAGACCAAAATATGAGCTGATTATATGAAGGTGCTGCACTGTAAAGCCCTCTTTGCACATGTATTGTTTATCATATAGTATATTAAAACTTCGCCCTCAGCTGCCTGTTCATTAAATCAGTGTCTTTCTGTGGTTTGATTTTTGTTAAATTCATTCTGTCTGTAATTTCTTCAGACTCACACACTCTTTCTCTTTTGTCACAGTCAGCTGCCGGAGCCAAACTCTGATTTGTGACGCCTAGGCCGCCTACAGCTGCAGGAGTTGACTTCTCCCAGACCACTGCAGCAGATATCTCATCACAACTCTGGTGTTGTTGAACAATAAAATGATTTTTCCGTTACATTTGGAGACTCAGAGTCAGATGAGTTCACACATCTGGATGTCAGTCTCCACTAAAACGCTTTGATCACAGGGAAATGACAACTTAGAAAACAGGAGAGCATAAACCAAGCTTTGTGTTAAACTTGTGAGACTTTGATATTTAATAGAAACAAACTTGAGCAGATCATAAAAGGCATCTTTCTGACTTCATAACATCATTACTACATCTACAGTAATGGATCAGGAATATGTCACCAGAGGATGTGCTGCAGATGGAGCCAATGTTAGAGGAGGAAGGCTTTGAAATGTGTATATACCATTTTTTTAAAATATATACGTAAACTAGACTCTCACTCTTCCACTAACTCTAACAGTTACAGGTAGACCACCATCTAGATTGTAACAGGCATTAAACACAAAATGCTAGGCTTTCTGTGCTGAACTACATATGGATTAGAGGTAAAGTATATGTACTCTGATAATTAAGTAAGATACTGTAGATCCCAGATCATAATAAATAATTTTTAAAGGGCTTACAGGTTTGAGGACATTTCATACCAAACACTAGCCTGACAAGCCAGGCTCCTCGCTATATCAGCAAGGAGTCTGGCAAAGCTCAATGTCAGCTCATTTTCCTCAATGTGGGGCAAAGCTACTCGAGGCCAACAAATTGAAATTGAAACGAAAATGATGTTAGCTAAGCAACAATCTACGAAGAAGTAAACAAACCAACATGGCGTGCAAAAACATCTTCTTTAAAAAGGAATGCTCTCAGTGCTGTCTGCTGTTGAGGTTTTAAAGACGTAATGTTGTCTTGAAGGGGGTGCACGTGGCAGAGTGGTTAGCACTCCTGCCTCACAGCAAGAAGGTTGTGAGTTCAAAACCTGGCCGACTCAAACATTCTCGGCCGACTCTGGTCTTTCTGTGAGGTAAGTTCTCAGAGAACCCACGGTAACACGTGAAGGACATGCAGGCCCAAAGCTGCTGGGATAGGCTCCAGTCACCAGCGACCCCTAACGGGACTAAGCGGTAGAAAATGAATGAATGAATGTTGTCTTGATTATTTAAAACTGACTGAAGAGCAGAGGCAAACAATTTCTCGGCTGTCCCGTGAGTTCCTGTATATAAAATGTACAAGGAGGCCCATGTCAGGCTGGTCTTCACATTTGGGTGCATAAAGCATTTCATCAATAACAGCAGGTACTAACACATTTTGCTTTCCCACTGAGGTGAAAAGGTTGAAAATGAGCAACGTAAACCCTTGAATCAAAGAGATACAGATTCTTTACAGAATTCATTTAAGAGCAATGACAAATAGGTTGTTTGTTAATAATCCGTGACAAAGATAAGAACAGTCATTCATTTTTTGTTAAAGTAACAGTGGGAGTGAGATCGCCTTTGGTTGGGACAGTTTTTTGAAGGCTAGGGTCAGAGCTGCGTGTGGATGGAGTTCAATTTGAGGAAAAGTGTAACCGAAGTAAAGACACGTATAAAAGGCAGCCTGTTTTTTTCTCATAAGGACTTGCATAAAGATCTGGTCAGAGAGATTCCAGCAGCATTTTAATACATTTCCTGACAACTGTCTACACCTGTGTCAAGTGGAAAATAGCAAAACATGTCATTGACTTAATGCAAGATCAGGCTCCATAATGACTAATGACCATGACTAAACTTAGACAGTATCAATTTTACTAGTTTTCCTGTGGATCTCCTCCCAGTTAGTCTACTACAAAACTATGTCAATGACCAAGACAATACCTGGAAAAAAAAAATTAATGCTCCACACCTCAGCCCCACATGAGCCAAAAACAAGGATGTGAAATAAAAGGCAGCAGTGTGAATAAAAAAGCCACAGTGAAAAACGTAGAATGGCTGAGAGAAAATAAGAGGTAAACAGAGGCAAAATGAGAAAAGACTGAGGCAATTCAGATGGAAATCACAAGTGGTCCCTTTTATCAGCACATTCTTTCATCTTCCAGTTTGAAAATGCATGAGAGTGGGATGTGATGTAAACCCTGGACAGAGACGTGTGTTTAGATAAACGAAAGTGCATCTCAGGGCAACTCTTTAATATTCTGTAGGTTTGTGGCAATGCCTGGGCTTTTACTATACCATTGTGCTCATAACTTTACATACCCTGGCAGAATTTGGGATTTATTTGGGCATTTTTCAGAGAAAATTAATGATAACACTAAAACTTTTTTTTCACACATAGTTAGTGGTTGGGTGAAGCCATTTATTGTCAAACAATTGTGTTTACTTTTTTTAAATCATAATGACAACAGAAACTACCCAAATGACCCTGAGTTCTTAATACTGTGTATTTCCACCTTTAACATCAATGACAGCTTGAAGTCTTTTGTGGTAGTTGTGGATGAGGCTCTTTATTTTCTCAGATGGTAAAGCTGCCCATTCTTCTTATTCTTCAAAAAGTCCTGTAAATGGGGTGTCTTTCATAAACTGCACGTTTGAGATCTCCTCAGAGTGGCTCAATGATATTGAGGTCAGGAGACTGAGATCAGTCCAGAACCTTCTCTTTATGCTGCTGTAGCCAGTGACAGGTCGACCTGGCCTTGTGCTTTGGATTGTTGTTATGTTTGAACGTCCCATGCGCAGCGTCCGGGCTGATGAGTGCAACCTTTCCTCCAGTATTTTCTGAAAACATGCTGCATTCATCTTTTCCTGTGCCTTTGTAGCTCACACATCTCCAAAACATCAGCGACTTTGTTCCAGAAGTTTTGAGGCTTGTCTCTGTGCTGTTTGGTGTCTTATAAGCGAGATGCTTTGTGGAAATTTGCAGAGTATGACTTTCTTCTGGCGCCTTGACCATGCAGCCAGTTTATCTTCAAGGATCTCCTTATTGTGCATCTTGAAACAACCACTTTTTTTAAGAGTGTCCTGTATTTCAGCTGAAGTTATTTGTGGGTTTTTCTTTGCATCCCGAACAGTTTTCCTGGCAGTTGTGGCTGAAATCTTTGTTGGTCTACTGACCTTTGGTTTGGTTTCAACAGAATCCCTCATTTTGAACACTGCTGGTTCTCAATTCCTTGGATATCTTTTTATATCCCTTTCCTGTTTTATACAGTTCAATTACTTTCTCCTACAGATCCATTGACAATTTTTTTGCTTTCCCATGACTCAAAATACAGAAATGTCAGTGCAGCACTGGTTGAAAGATGCAAGGGTCTGTCAGAAACTAACTGACCTTTTATACACACACACTGATTACAAACAAACAGATCACAGGTGAGGATGGTTACCTTTAGTAGCCATTCAAATCATATTTGTGTCAACTTGTGTTCATGTTATCAGGCCAAAATCACCAGGGTTTGTAAACTGTTCATTTTGGTTTCCTTTGTCATTATGATTTAAAAAATAGAAACACAGTTGTTTTACAATTAATTGGTTCACCCAACGACTAACTATGAGTGAAAGAAAGGATTTTCTTTATCATTCATATTCTCTAAAAAATGGCCCAAAAAGTACTGTAACTGAGCCTACAACTGAGCCTGAGCGACTACAATGAAGTGCAGCTCTTTGAGGGAACAGACATGCACTGTTTTCCATTTTTAGAAAGGCTAATGCCGACTTGCTCCGGGGATCAGAGAGGAGACACCTCATGATGATTAAAAATAACTTATCAGATGTAATTCATTGGTAAGTCTGAGCTTGTATGAGTAACATTTATCTCATTTACTCCTCTGGACTATTTGTTTTATGTTGGCCTGCTGAAAAGATGTCAGTGAGGTCTGTTGTCACAAAAGGGTGTACATTACCCCCCATTGGGCCCTAATTGCTCACTAAAGCATTTTTTCATTGCTCAGAAGCATCTTTAAAGGGACTATTTGTGTACATATAGGCTCCCACTGGCTCTGAACTAGACAACGGTGAGGAGCAATAGACAACTGTCAGATGATGTGTAAATATCAGTGTAAGTGTAGATATACTGTAGGAGTGCAATATGGGAAGCTGTTAGTGCAATTTAACAGCACTGAAAACCCTGTTGACAATGAAGCCATACTCTTTACCACCACCTGTACTTGCATGACAAATAAATGTTATACTTTAATGTTTTCTAGGACCTGCAAATGTAGCTCTAAATGACAGAACAGAAATACCCGATCTTAGATATAACCTCTGCACATAAAGGCTAAATGTTTTTTTACTTCTTTTAAATGGAATGAAAGTAAGACAATACAATTTGGTAATGACATATAAAGAGTACACGTGTTCTAGGTCTGGGCAATGCAAAAATTACAATCTTACACAACAGACAAAGTCTACTTCTCATTGAAATACAGTCACTGCCACTAATGTCATGGTCTAGGATCTGGTGCCTTTTTTTCTGCTTTTAAATACTTAACTCTATAAATTACATTTTAATACTGGGTTCTAGGGACAGTTTCACACCTGAAATCTCAACCTGTGTCTGAACCAGTGATCAATTTGTGACATTGTATTTATTTAGGTAATTCTTTTTTTGTCTGCCTTTAGTTTTCGTCATATATCTGCAGAAAAATGTGCGGAACAGCTCAAAACAGGAGTCTGTTTAATCTACAAATGTGACATAATTTCTGACGTTAGGCTGGATGGATGGACGATTTTTAGTTTTTACCACAAACTAACTACATGGTTAGTCCATATCAGAGTTAGAGGAACATCTTTCATGAAGCTTGCAAACAAATTATAGGCCTACTAAACAATGCACTGGACAAAACGTGTCAGTGCCAAAGGTTTTGTCTCTTCAATACACTTCTTCCTCATGTCTCTTTGTTTCTGTCTCTACTGATTTAATTGTGCTTGTGCTAATGTAGTAACTGAGATTAAGTCCAGAAGCTACCCAGCCAAAGGTTTTAGAGCCCATATAGACCATAAAGAAAATCCTTTGAGATCCATGTTTCCCAAGCAGTAGGTCTGAAGCCAGAGGTGGGTCTCTGTAGATGTAATTTGGGTCACTCCAACAATTCTTTTAGCATCAGACACAATGAAAAACTGCTTCTTTGGAAATGGGTTGAAAAGGTCAGACGCAACATAACAATAAAAAGGAACCCAATGTTGTGTTGGGTTGCCAAACGTTTGGAAGCTTTTGATTAAATAAGGCATGTTGGTTTGAATTTGGCCTAGTTTTCATCTAATTATAAGAAATCTGTTGCGGTCTTGGCAAGTCTAAAAAAATAGAGTTGTCTAAGTATTGTTATTACAGGGTGAATACAGGGTTTTCCTATGACAAAACTGAGACATTAAAAGAAAGTCAGTATTACAACACTAACACAAAACTTTTCATTGTTTACTGACTCTTCCAAGAATGCAAGAATCAGTTACGGGTCAAAAGTGAAGAGATGCAGACAATCATCATGTGCTCGTCTAAACAGTCAGCTGTCTAACTCAATTAGATTCATTCAAATCTAAAAACAATATACAAACAACAATAAAGACACATTTCCAGTAAGTGTTACGATGCTGCTCGGCTCAGTATGGTTTGGTTCAGGTAACCCCTGAGGAGGGTTGTGTTTCCTCTATGAAGGAGAGCAGCCTCTACATGACGTCCATACATGTTCCATACAAGAAATGTGGACTAATGCAACATCAACAGCAATTTAAATAAATTAACCCATTATACATTTATTTTAATATGTAAGTACAACATTTAGCATTATTTCTTGTATCTTTCCATAAACAGGCTGCAATCATTAGCTCCACCTTTTCAAGATCGGACAATGATAGATCCAAAAGTTGAGAGGTTACACAAATATTAAGAAAAAATACAACTTTGTACCTCTTTTGACCAGGACTGTTACTGGAACAACATAACTGAAAGTTCATCTGCATTTAAAAAGGGTGGATCTATGTTAATTTAGCTTTCTCAGCTAAAATCCATGTACCTCTCAGTTGGAACATATTATATACTTTGGCTAAAAATCCAGTTGCCTTTGTTGAAACCTTTTCTTCATTGTGACTGAGAACCTCCACACACATACTTTGGCTAATACTTTGTTATGCTAAGTTTGCTTACCATACTAAAGGGTAAGCAAACTTACAGACCTGCTTTTGAGATTGGAAACTGACCACTATATGACCTGACCTGTACTGCACTGCTCCAGTGAAAACAAGGCTCTATTGACAGAAAGCTGTAGAAACAAAGTAAGGCAAAACATTAAGCGCATCTTCCTCAGAGTGTCAAGACAAACTGTTAAAGCCCAAAGCCACTCAGCTCCTGTTCAAGGCAACAGCATCAGTTCAGACAATGAGGAAGATTAGCATGAATCATATTTACCTTGTGTTCTTCTTCTGTGGAGAGCCTATTCCACTGTGGCCCGGCGGTGGACTTGCATATCTTGCTGTGAGGCTGTGAGGCACAGAGAAGACAAATGTTAGAAAATCAGACCAAAGAGTCCAGTGTCAGTAGGAATGTTCTTACAGTAATGTGGGCCTTAATGCAATAATGTGGCTAAGAGGAGCACTTCACAGAGACACGGCATGTTCCTCTCTAATATTCGCTCAGTTTAAATTATCACATGATGGTTTTCATATGTTTACCACCGCATGTATATGACTAAGCCAATTACACCAACACCTCAAACAAACTTTCACAAGGAAATACTTAATGCACAAGTCACAGTTTATACCCAAAGAGTCAGTATGAATCAGCCCCAAACACAGGAAGTGACACATGTTGTTAATATAATACTATTTGGATTAGGAAAGCAATTTTTAAACAAAATACCTTTAATCAGACACTTACGAGTCATAAACTGTGAAAAAGTCAGTGTTTGTTTGTATAAATGTCTTAAGCTGCATGACTGGCCGGGCATGTGAGTTCATTTTGTATTTTAGCACTGAGTAGCTAAAGGGGAATCCTGTTTTCAGCTGCTGTTATGGTTTTAAAGACGACTGAGAGGTCCATAAACACACAAGTAAACAATTTATCCCTCATATATTGTTGGGGACGTTTTGTCCTCCAGTGTCAATTTTCACACATAGTTTGGCCCTAATTTTACTTTTAGTACTTTTACTATGATGTAAAACATTTCTGGAAGTCAATAATTCACTCTGGGCAAATTGACTACCTTAGTGTGTTGTAACGTGTTGGCCCTGGAGTCACGCCCAGGGTTCGAATTACAAAGTGGCTTTCGGGGGAGCCCTATTTTCCGATCCTCCCTGACTGACTTTAACGCTTTTGGTGCATGTTAGGGCATTTAAAACAATAGGTTTACAGTAAACCTATTGTTTACTTAGTAAACTGTTTACTATAAAGCATCAAGTGTCAGTCAGTGTTGTCAGTGTTAGGGCAAACAGCTCTGTCCACGGTTCTGAATCAACCGCGCTTAGGCTTACATTATGCAAATCATGATAAAAAAAACAGAGTAACTCACATAACAATTTAAAAAAAAATACATCAATATTGAATAGGATTAGGGCCAATCCTCATAAACGCACAGATCAAGTAAGTAATTCCATGATTATTACCTCGAGCAACAGGCTTTTGCCTCCATGCATACTGTACATCCTAACTTCTGATTTTTGGAATAGAGCCATGTATTCCTGATTCTCCTCTCACTCCATTGGTTTGTTGTCCAGTTGAAAGGTGTTGCATGATCGCCTGGCCCGCTGCAGGTCGCAGCGGTGGTTTCTGGCGCCAAAGTCTCGCTATCCTCGGTGCTGGTGCTGTCACTAGCAGCAACTTTTAGCGGCGGCGGCGGTATCACTGGCAAGCTAGTTGTAGCTGGTGCGCTGTCATCACTCCTCTTCGTTTGTTTTATAAATCCAAATTCACTGAGGTTTGGCTGCTTTCTTTTTGACATTCTTATTAGTATCCAAAGAGTGTTCCAAAAAACGAATAAAGTATGTTTTGAACTTGAAGTTAAGCTAACATTCAAATAGCAACTCAGTGAGAAGTTCAAGTAGTGACGTTTGTAGTAATGTCAGTGCAGCGCCGCCACGCATGGACTGGTCACAGCAGGAGACACAGCGGAAAATAGTGTTCGGAAATAGTAATGTAATGAGCGAATAAACACACAACATTGACACATTTTTAATATCATCATTTATTTCAGGAACCTTAATGTACAGAAAATCAAAATCTATAGTTTGCGCCAAACAATGGACAGTGTTTTAGAGCTCCCCTAAATGTCTCAAAATAGGCTTTCTGGAGCCCAGGTCCTTTCAGGGAGCCGAAATTGACTACCTTAGTGTGTTTCACGCCTCTGGCAGGCTAAAAAAATGGAATTGTCTCCATGTTGGTGGGAAACCACACTTCCTTGTTTCTCCCAAACCAACCAGATAAGGTTGGGGCAGCTATAAATTAAATATACAGAAAGAACAGTAACTTTTGGTATAAAATAGACAGCAGCACTTCTTTATCTCTGCCAAATGTGAACACTACAGATGGGATACTACAGATGAATAATAGCCTGTTGGCTAACTCTGGCATATTTACAGTTTTCTTTCTCAATATGCACTGTTCCTGAAATAAATAAATAAAATAAAATAAAAATAAACACCAAGAAAATGCATACATACATTGTAACACATTGCAAATTTATTAAAAATAAAAAACTAAAACATAAACATATACATAAGTATTCACAGCCATTGCTCAAAACAATACTGGCACTAATTTACAGCCTTAAGTTTTTTTGAGTATAATGCTACAAGCTTGGCACCCCTTTTTTTGGGCAGTTTCTCCCAATTCTTCTTTGCAGAACCTCTCAGGCTCCATCAGGTTGGATGGTGAGCGACGGTGCATGACCATTTTCAGATTTCTCCAGAGATGTTCAATTGGGCTCTTGCCTTGAGTGCAAAGACATTCACAGAGTTGTCCTATTGCCACTCCTTTGTTATCTTGGCTATGTGCTCAGGGTTGGAAGATGAACCTTTGCTCCAGTCTGAGGTCCAGAGCGCTCTGGAGCAGGTTTTCATCAAGGATGTGTCTGTACAAATGTTGTTGCATTTATCTTTTCGTTGATCCTGACTAGTCTTCCAGCTCCTGCTGCTGAAAAAAATCCCCACAGCATGATGCTGCTACCACCATGCTTCACTGTAGGGATGGTATTGTCCAGGTGATGAGCGAGGCATGGTTTCCTCCAGACATGACACTTGCTTTTCAAGCCAAAGAGAATCTTTGTTTCTCATGGTCTGAGAGTCCTCCAAGTGCCTTTTTGGAAACAGAAGGGCTCTCAGTTGCCTTTTACTGAGAAGTGGCTTCCGTTCTCTACCATACAGGCCTGATTGGTGGAGTGCTGCAAAGATCTGTTCTTCTGGAGGATTCTTCTCTCTCCACAGAGACCCACTGGAGTCAGAATGACCATTGGGTTCTTGGTCACCTCCCTTACTAAGGCCCTTCTCCCCCGATTGCTCAGTTTGGCCGGGCAGCCAGCTCTAGAAAGAGTCTTGGTGGTTCCAAACTTTCCATTTACAGATGATGGAGGCCAGTGCTGGTTATGGTTTTTTACATGCTTAGACTGCTAACAATAAGGGGACATACTGTATTTCTCCAAATTAGTTTCACTTAGCAAGTTTCACTTCAACTCAGAAGGCTAGTGCTGATTAAGGTGACAGCACCAGGTCGAGAGGCAGGGTTGAAGAACCAAGTGCTGTGCAGCCAATGACAGTGAAGAAAAGTAGCACAGTTACTGATAAAGTGGGCCAGACTGGGAGGAGTGAAAGCTTGGCGCTTGGAACTATTTAAACTTTTTACTTATTTTAAAATTGATATAAAAAATATCAGTTTAGTTGATTTGATCAGAACAGAGATTGATAAAAAGATTTTAGCAAAAAGCATGTTAGTCGAACTTACAAAGTCTGTTAATGCAAAGCTCAAAAACTCATCTACATTATGAGAATTACTGCAATTAAACATGATAACAAGGACATGGTAAGTGGCACAAGCACTGAAAATAGTCTTGGACAGTAACTTTCAAACATGTTTTTGAAATAAAAATGTTACATTTCACAGTTAGAGATGAAATTGACAAATAGAAAATGCTTTATGCTTAAGGTTTATATAAATTATATTGCTGAAATTGCAGATTAGACCAAATTATCCCCCCCCAAAAAAGAATACTTATTCCTCTATAGGCTATACAGTAAAAAAGCATTAGATCTGTTAATTTGTAATGCTGTAATAAATAAAAATGGACTAGATTTATATAGCACTGTTTATAGTCCATTATTCATTCACTCCACAGTCACACGCTGGACATGGAGAGGTAGCAGCCATTTAGCGCCTATGGACTCTCCAACCTCCAAACATACTCACAGATTTGCCCAAGGACACAGCAACAGTATGAACTGGGGAGAGTGGGAATCGAACAGCCAACCTTCTCGTTATAGAACAACCAACCACCAACCATTTCTACCACCTGAGCCACTGTGGAAACCAGTGTGTTAAGCAGCTATGATGAATGTAGCTGTCTTAGGGTAAGTTCACACTTGTTCACACTCGTAGTCTGCTTCATTAGTTCACAACAAAACAGAAAACAATCCATTTAGTTTAGTTTGTCAGCTAAAAGCCCCGCTTCACTGAGCGTTCACAGCTGGCATTTTTAACTGCACAAGATGGAATTACATGCATTTTATAAGGAACAGACTATGGTGCTGTTAGCCCAGATACTGATAAGGCATTTTACTATAGCATTTTAGCTTTACATAGACCTCTTCTCATTTTATTTAGTCAGACAATATTGTGTTGATTCGTTTTCTTTTCCAAACTTTTGTTGACAAATTATGAGGCTCTTCCTGTTTGAGCTAGTCTATGGCCCACTTGAGGTTCTGAGTTCATGCGTGTTTGGTGCGCACTGAAGCTTATCTGGAACATTCACATTTATCCAAGTGAACCCGTGCAAACAGAGCAACTGCACCAGAGTAACCTCACCAGAGTGTTTGAACTGCTCCAAACACAGAAAGTGTGAACGCCCCTTAGTGTGCTTGGCAAAATACTCTGATGACTTGACTTCTATCTAAATAGTGTGCACCATGCTGTACTATCTACCAATGAAAAGCCTGAAAAAAACAGCACTAACATAAAGTAATAACAACCACTTAAGTCTCTGCATTTTTTCAATTTACGGTAAATCAGTAACACAAAAGCAGCTGCACTGGCTAAAAGTGTTATTAGTCACAAGGAAGTGACCTGACACTGGGCGTTTTATTTCCTCTTTATTTGGTTAAGATCTATTTTAAATTCTGACAACTTCTTCTTTAGAGACACCAAAATACACAACATAAAGAAAAAATGTCTGCTGGTGAAAAGCAGCAGGTTAAGGCAGCTATAAATGAAGTATACAGAAATGACAGAAACTTTTGGTCTAAAAAAACAGCAGCACTCTCTGGCAAATGTGAACACCAAGACAATAAACAAAAGAAATACTGGCTAATCTAGTAAAACTATAACAACAGATATAACATGATTGCATAATAGTTTTACAAATTTAATGAAGCAGTTCAGAAAAAAACAGGTAAACATTACTGCCTCAATCTATAGCTGCTTCCTAAGATACTAATAAAATATAAAATAATCACTAATTAATGCACAGAAAAATATTATTTAAATATTTGAACAAAAGAGCAAACTAGGGAACCAAGCAAAACCAAGACAGAACCAAAACCAACTCAAACAGAACAGGTGGCAGGGCTGCCGACCAGCAAACGTAAAGGCAGCTGTCCTTACCTGTTGTGTTTACATACCCTGGCAGGGTTTGTGATTTTTTTAAGCCATTTTTCAGAGAATTTGAATGATAATGTGTGTGTGTGATAATGAATGTTTTTTTTTTTTTTCACTCATAGTTAGTGGTTGGCTGAAGCCATTTATTGTCAAAGAATTGTTGTTCACAATTAGGCTTGGGCGGTATCCAAATTTTGATACCGTCAAACCTCCTCCCTATTTTACCTCGGTATACGGTATTACCGTGAATAATTAAAAAAAATATGACGTAAGGCTCAGACAGCGTCACCAAACTGTTGGCTTGTGCCTAAACTGTTCAGAAACTGAATACCAAACACTAATACTGAAACAATAACATGCACAACAATATAAACAACTTTTATTAGCAACAAATAGCAGTTTATAAAAAGTGCAAATACAAGAGTCAAACAGAATTAAATGAACATAAACATCCAGAACAGTTTAGTAGTTTTTTAGAGTGTTGGACCTCTCATAAAGCACAGCACACAGCCATCACTTTTATTACGATCGCTGCTTTGATTAGCACATTTGCGCTGACTATGTTTACTCTGCCTCTCCCTCCTCGACTGGGTAAAGTGTCAGGATGACCAACACGTATTTGTCCCAAACAGCTGTCAATAGAAGCCGCATTATTCCCGACACCCCCGTCACTACCGCGGCCACGGCAGTACACCCGCCCCGGCTTCTATCAACTGTGCTAAAAGGTAAAGCTGCAGGTGCTAAAGGTAAAGCTGCAGGTGCTACGTGCTAGCGGCTTCCCTTCTCAACCTCCCCTTCACTACGCGCCAGGCGACTAGTTTCCCCGTTTCTTTCACTGATGTTTGGCAAAATGTGGGAAAAACAGCGTGTGCTTTATGAGAGACGCTGAGAAAGGCACGAGCAGCGGCGCCGCTGTCCAAGTTACACACACACTCACTCTTACTCATTCTCACTTTCACTCGGCTGAAAAGACTCTAAAGGTAGATGTTCTCCCTCAGAATCAGAGTCAGCCATTACTAATACCAAAACTTCATCACAGGTGTATTTTTTATTTGTCATTTTCATGTTTATCAGCTCGCGTAGAGCATGAGGCTTGTATTGAGCCGTTCTGACACTCCCACTGAGACGCGTCTTTGAGGTCTTCTTCTACAATTGTTTTAATGGCAACACAAGGGTGTCTGACATCTGGTGGAAGGGAGTGGAAGCATAATTTAGCACATAAACCGGAAGTAGCGGCTGTTTTTTCCTGTTAAGTTGCTTGTGCGACTTTGGCGCTTAAATATGACGGTATTGAAACTGATACCGTTGCTATCTTTAGATACCGTGGTATACGATATTACCGTAATACCGCCCAAGCCTATTCACAATCATTTTGACATGTTGGAACGTGCACAGCTTCTGGACTGATGAGTGCAAACTTTCCTCCAGTATTTTCTGTTAACATGTTGCATTCATCTTTTCCTGTGCCTTTGTAGCTCATACATCCCCCAAAACATCAGAGACCCTCTCCATGTTTCACATTAAGAATGGTGTACCTTTCATCAAAGGCCTTGTCGACTCATCTTCAAATGTAACGTTTATGGTTGTGGCCAAAAAGTTCAATTTTGGTCTCATCAGTCCAAATGACTTTGTTCCAGACATTTTGAGGCTTGTCTCTGTGCTTTTTGGTGTATTGTAAGCGGGATGCTTTGTGGAATTTGCGTAGTAATGGCTTTCTCGACCATGCAGCCCATTTTTCTTCAAGTGCCTCTTTATTGTGCGTCTTGAAACAGCCACACCACTTTTTTTTCAGAGAGTCCTGTATTTCAGCTGAAGTTATTTGTGGGTTCTCGAACAATTTTCCTGGCAGTTGTGGTTGAAATTTTTGGTTCTTGGTTTGGTTTTAACAATCCTTCATTTTCAACTTCTTTATTAGAGTTTGAACACTGCTGATTGGCATTCTTAATTTCTTGGAGATCTTTTTATATTCCTTTCCTGTTTTATACAGTTCAATTACCTTTTTCCACAGATCCTTTGACACTTCTTTTGCTTTCCCCATGACTCAGAATAAAGAAACATCAGTGCAGCACTGGATGAAAGATGCAAGGGTCTGTCAGGACCAGAAACTCACTGACCTTTTATACACACACTGATTACAAGCAAACAGATCACAGGTGAAGATGGTTTCCTTTAGTAGACATTCAAACCTGTTTGTGTCACTTGTGTGAATGTTATCAGGTCAAAATCATGTATGTAAACTTTTGATCAGGGTCATTTGGGTAGTTTCTGTTGTCGTTATGATTTTAAAAAAGTAAACACAATTGTTTGAAAATAAATAGCTTCACCCAACCACTAACTATGAGTGAAAGAAAAGTTTTTGTGTAATCATTTATATTTTTTGAAAAATCCCAATAATAAACAATCATCAGAAAATCACAAATTCTGCCACAAGGGGACCCGAAATTACCCACCAGGGGACGTCACACTAAAAAAAGCTTTAAAAACTAATTTTCAGAGGACTTTCTAGAGACGTTGGAGACCTCAAGCAGGATAACCTGAATTTTATCTACAACCATAAGCCATTGTTTAAAGACTGATAACTGTGGCCATTAAAGGTAAATTGCAAAAACAATGAACAACTGAACGAACAACCATAAGAATAATGGGTTTTTAAAATTCATGACTAAAGTGGTGCTTATCTCTTGTTAAATGTCATGTGTTTATCATTCATTTCTCTGAATACTGCTAATATCGGTATAAGTGTAAAACAAAAATGTACATTACATTAGCTGGTTTCAATAAATGTTGATATCAAAAGCATTTATGATACATTCTATTTATAGTACCCATGTAACAACTCAAATAAAACATGGCAACAATAATATGAAACAACAAGAATAAATACTGATACAATTTTCTGAGCAGGACTTTTTGGCAGTTTTCCTCAAAGTATTACTCACACTGCTCTGGAATAGACTCAATCACAAGCTTGCATCATAACCAGCCAATTTCCTAATGTAAGCTCAAACACAAAGTCTACACACAAGCTCCTGAGAAACTAAAACTTGACATATTATCCCTAAACTGACAGAAAGTATAACACTTTATATCTAAACTCATAAAGACTTACTCAGATTTTCCGGGAGAGTTCCCGTAACACAACTTTAAAGTGTGTTGTTCTCTAGTGACAGCAGATGGCCTGAACTAAAGCTGGAGACAGAGGAAGTGACAACAAGATGAGTCTTTTCTGACACTGAGCGTGAGTAACAGCTCCTTCTCTGTTTTGTGATTGTGGGCTGTTGGACACGGACAATAAAGTACCTGTACTTGAGGCTGAATGACGCAGACGGCATTCAAATTAAATATAAAACAAATGGCAAACGGAAGGAATTTACAGTTTGTATCGGGCTTTTAGCTGCAACTTAGACGAGAATAATACATACAGCAGAATATAAAACCCTTCATTCATCTTCATTCATGAGTTATGGAAACAACAAATAGGCTTTTCAGAACGAGACAGTTTAGTGGAAATATTAAGCAGCTGTGATGCACGACTATTTTTGTTAACGCAAATATTATAAATTGTACTGTTGCGTTGTAGGTTACTCCTTTCTCGCCAACGTTTTGGAAAACAATCCATTAGTTTGTCGTCTAGAAACGTTTTCATTTGTTTTAGTTTGTCTCCTCGTTTAAATGAATGGGAAAGTCTGGTACTTCTTTCACCAAAATGCATGCAGTTTTCTATGATGTTACGTGTGGAAGGGTCTATATAGCAAATGTACAAAACATCAAACAGTGCCACTCACCAGAAACATGCCTCAAGACGTAATACTAGCAAACCAGCGTAAACTGTTTTGGTCCAACCAGAGAAAATCAAAGAACCAAACAAGTGTATACACCACAATATAATCCATCATTTGGACAGGTAAAACTGTGCTGACACAATGACAACAAAAGCACCAGTTCATGAGGCGTCTGCTTCCACAAATGAGTTTTCCACTCCAGGAACAAACAAACAATCCAGTACATACATTTGGCGTTCTTTGAATAAACTGGTGCCAGCATTATTTTGAGAATATAATGTGTTTAACTGTTTTCAAATTAAAGCCAATGAGTTTGTTAAAGTCAGGTTGCTGCTAGTGTGTCCTGTCTTCCAGTGTTTTTGTGAGCTGTTATAACAGTACTGGAGCAGTACAGTACAGAATGGATTGAGTCAGCACAGGTCAGTCTCCATTGTCAAGAAGAGGTACAAAGCCACCCCATAAAATAATTTCCACCACTGAGGTAACTTTTGGCCTTTTAGTCTAATCAGCATGACCCACTGTATCATATCCTCAAAACTTAATACTAGCAAATCACACTGAATTTAACTCTTTCTGTTTTGGTCCAGCCTTAAACATCAGCTTTCAAAACTCAAGAAACAAGAAGACCGATACATGCATTAAGCCAATCATTACCCTTCTTTAAATACATTTTTGGCAGGTTCTACACTGGTGCCAAAATTATTTTCATAAAAGCCAAAGCCAATAAATCTGCCTCATCAGGTTGCCTTTATTGTGTTAAAATGCTACTATGAACAGCTAAGAATTGAATCTTGCAAACCAAACTTAATGTACGGTTTTCTATTTTGGTCCAACAAATCCCAAATATAAATGAATGCAACTCCAATTCTCATCTACCAATCATCTAGACACTTCAATGCTAAACTACAGTACTACAATGACAACAAAAGCCTTTACCAGTTCATGACGTCTGCTAATCCATCTTCCACATATCAGCTTTCCAAAGATCAATCCTGGACTGTGAACTCGAACAGTTACAGTTACACACTCTGCTCAAACTGAGACTGTACCTCTGTGACGTATCACTCTGGGCTGGGTTCTTGGCTGGGAGCTTGGTTGGGGTCTTGGCTCTCCCATTCAACCAGCAGCTCTTTCTGTCACGACATACGGCAGTGGGCAGTCGTGAGGAGAACAGGGGGTCAGCGCGTTCGCCCCGGGACATGGTTTAAGTTAAAGCCCCCCTGCGTTGTGTGCACTGTGGCTCCGAGCTGTCGCGCTGTGTGTCCTGTTGGGAGTTTCCCTCTTCGGACAAACACACACACCCCACCAGCCCCGTCCCAGAGCAGCCAGGCCCGAGCAGGTGCTGTCTATAGAAAGCTCCATACCACAACTTTACATGGGCAAATGTGGGACAGTATGAGACAGACACTCCTTAAGCCTGGGACAGACCAGATCATTGGTTATTAAAGAAAGTCCAGTGATTAGAAACAGTTACCATAGAACGTACACTAATTAAGTAAACCATTCTGAGGTCTCATCATGTAGCATTTATTATAAAAGTGGACAATTTAACAATATTACATGCATCTAAACCAACCTATTATACTTAACAGACTATTCACAACTACTGTATGTATGTGTTTCACCAACTGTCCAAAAGATGAGCAACTATATATACAGTACACATTTAATAAAATCTCTTATATTAAATCATCTCTGATTTCAAGTTTGGGTCACAACTGATTTAACATTATGAAATATATGTCCCGACAACAGAAGTTTGGGAAACACTGATCTAGAGCAACCAACCAATGCTATTGTTTTTTTGTTTTTTTAATTCTGCAAATGCAGCAAATAATTAGTCTGGTCTCGGTGGATTGAAGTTGGGCACATGGCACAGAATAAATTGTCTGGACACAATTGCATAAACATGTAACCAATCAGAGAAAAAAAGCATTGCACAAAGCCTGCCCCATTTTAGATAAACAGGATTGTTTGACAGGAGTTTCTGAGTGGAAATGGCATTCCAACAAAATCTGTAAATTCAAATTTCACAAGTTGTATCTTCATTCCATGGTCTAGGCAAAAACTGACTTCAAACTCTCATGTGTAGCCAACCTAAGAGCCAATAAAGGATTTTCTTTTAAAAGCTACATATAATTAATCTAAAGTACCTTTCTCCTGCTGTATCTAGTCTTTTAAAGTGAAGTAAAGTTTGTCAGATGTATTAAATCTTCAGAGTTAACCGAAGCCTACAGGAATTCTCCGCTGTGGAAAATTAGACTTGTAAAAAAGGACTCATGAATAGATTTAATTACTCTTTAGTGTCTTAAAGTGTCTAGTGCACTAGCCTTAAACAGCAGCAGAGTATTAGTGAAGTGTGGAGTTAATTATAAAGATGAAACAGAGAGGGAAAGGTTAGTGTTTTCCTCATTTATTTGTCTTGTTTACCGTTGACAGTGTCTTGTCATCAGCTGATTGACTTTATACCTTTACACCTCGCTCTTTTCCGATGGGCAGCTTCTTTTCTGCACATTATCTGAGGCTCCAGAGGAATGCTAAAAAGTCCAGACTTAGACAAATGGCTTACTTTATCAGGGACAGACACAGGCGAGCCCTCTGACCTCCACTGTGGCCTTCAGCACACAGACTTGATTAACTTATTTGTGGACTAATGGGACGCTGCTGCGGCTCTGGACAGAGGGCAGTTCAGGGGTGGAATTTAGGAGGTTTTAAATGAGACTGCTTCATCAACGTTGCACTACAAAAGAAAAGTGTAACTAAGCCAACACTTGAAGTAAAAAAATGACACGTTTTTTGGTGCTGTGTAATAGGGCTAAGACTCAAAGCACAGCATTTAGAGAAGTTTGTTTCTTAATTTCCCTGGATTTCCCTGTTGAACAAACTTCAGAGACAAAGTCATAACTTCTATGTAACATATGGGCAGTGTTTCTCAAACGTTACTTCTAGGGGCCTATATTTCAAAATACTCAATTCATATTTCTGTGTATAGCTACCTAACACTTTTTTGTTAAGTGTTGTTTTGGTGTTCTGTTTCAGAGTTTTGGTATTTTTCTTTTTTTCTCCCATTTTTCTTGTATCTTGACCATTTCAACTAATTTTGGAGGTATCAAGCAGGTATTTTACCTAAATTCACATGGGCTAAACAACCTTTTTTTCTTTTGACATGATGCAGATAGACATTTTATGGTGATCCACAAAAATCTACATCAACTCCACCGTTTGGGAAACACTAGGATATGTCAGTATTTTGTAAATTATATGATGTCATAGTTTTGGAGCAAATTTATTCCCTACAGTAGATGTTTGTCAGCACAAAATACAAAGCAGACAGACACAATGAGACTAAACCAAGGGCTGCTGTTAATAACAATGAATTAATTTAATGCCCATTTAGAGAATATTTGTTGCTGAGAAATGGACAGTAATTTGCTTCAGGGCTTGTTCTGGGGAGTGAGTAGTTAGTAGTATAAACTATGGACAAAAGTAAAAAAAAGTCATATAAATCTCTAAGCAAAACACACACACAGTTTTTACATTTACATTTAGAGGAAAACAATGGAAGCAATTTTAACAACACAAGGTACAAAAAGCATAAGTGCACCAAAAACTAGTCAGTTTAAACCAGCACAGCATACAAAGCTAAGGATAAGAGAATATTTTTATTTTTTAATTTTTTTAATTTATTTATTTATTTCTTTTTTGAAAAAGAAGAAGAAGAAAGGAATAGATAGGAAGGAAGTAGAACTCAGTGTTTGTCAGTCAGGTGTTGATGGAAGAGATGTGTTTTCAGGCGTTTTTTAAAGATGGCTACAGAATCTGCTGATCTTGTAGCAGCAGGTAGATCATTCCACCAATGTGGAACAGAGCCAGAGAAGGGACGTGAGAGTTTTTGTAGTTTTTTCAAGTTGTAAAAGCCTTATTGGCCTTATTAAAAGTTTGTTTTTCTGGCCTCAATAGCAACATACTCAAACAACTCTTACAAAATATTAAACTACTGTGTTTCACAAACATTGGTCCTGGACCCAAAAGTGGGTCACGGGAGAATATATGTAAGTCGCCCCAAAAGATTTTTTTAATCCAGAAAAATATTTACAGCTGCTTTTGTGAGCTGATAATGGTCAGGAAAGAAAAAATATAAAAAAGCCTAAATAAGAAACAAAAACTATGAACAAAAATGACTCCTCAGATAAAGCCTTGGGAAATACTACTTTACCTCTGCACTGACTTCTTATTGGACACTTCAGACACTGCTCCCTGATCAGTGCATGTGTCTGAAACCCCTCTCCACCTGTTTGAGGAGCAGCTGTGCCCCTAATAACCCCTTCACTCACACATATATACACTCAATTTAAAGAGCCCACCATCAGCAGCCTCTGGACCCAAACAGACCAGGGCTAAAGCTGACCGTATCATGTTACCCAGCCCTGCTTCTGCTCTGATTGGTTGGATTTTCTGCCACAGAGGCTCACAGTGGGATCCCACAGTGGGAAGGCACACTGGTAACTCTGTAACCTGAGAGGGGACATGGGGAATGAGACTCATGTGAGGTATGCCTTATACCTCGTCTATTTACAGTACATCACACGGGACAGGACGCCTTTGATTTGACTGTGGTTTATTGGGGAGTAGGGTTTCAAAGCTACTGTACACGGCAGGGGTCCATTACAACTTGTGCTAAATGTTCAGTGTTGGGGAATAGGGGAAGACATGCACTTAATCCAATTATATTTACATAGTGACATAAAAAAAAAAAAAAATCAGGTGGAGGCGATAAATACCAAAAACAGCAAGTCCTTCATTGGTATTTGCAATATTCATATACAAATGTTTTTACTAGACTTACTAAGCTGAGGCGATGCCCAGGCTAATAAGTTTTATTTTTAAAATATATGGCTGTGTTTTTATGTTAGTCCCTAGTGTCCATACAAGTGCAATATTTACAAATGGTAAAATTGAAACTTTTTTGCAGCAGACCACAGTTTAGTCCAGGGCAGTGGTGTATTGTGGATGAACAACAACTGATGGCGACAAATGTGATTTATTATTGTTTTCTTTGATTAATTGCCAAAGAAAGTATGTTTTCTTTTAGAAACCATTTATTTCAAATCAAGTGACAGGCTTACTAAAACATTATGTCAGCGTCCATAAACAATTTCCTCTATTAACAGTGTTCCTGTTGATTAACTAATCATCAAGGATAATAAGATTGTGTTTTTAAAAATAAAAAACTCTTATCAAACCCTTGGCCTCACTAGAATCTGCTGATATCATGTCACTCAAGGACAGATGTCATTTTAACATCATGTGAGTTTTACATCAGAAACTTGAAATGAAAATGCATTAGTGTGAACAGCTAGAATGATCACTTTCATATCACTGGACTCACTACTGAGTCTATTTGCCCTGGTCAGTCTGATAGTGCTTATATTTATCTGTATGCTGTGCACTGCTAAAAAAGTGGTTTATGTGCAGTTACTATTAATTTATCTTAGATATGCTGCTGCATTTTCTATATTCTATTTACATTTAGCAGAGCTTTTATTTTTCAAACCATTTTGATCATTCAAACGAATCAAACCAGCAACCTTCTGGTTAGAGGACAACCGCTCTACCACTGAGCCCGGATATACCAGGATATATTTTTTGACTCAAGGCCAATATTTAATATTTATTGGTTTTTTTCATTTCTGGTTTAGTCTTTGTTTAGTTTAGAGTTTGTCCTAGTTTTGACCAATGTCAGTCTAGAGCAGTGGTGTGCAACTAAGGCTGTTTAATCATAATAATAAGGGACTAGATATATAATTGCTGTTTTTCTCCCATGGGACCAAGAAACTTAAAGTGTTTTTGTAAAACCCTGGGCCTTGCTCAGAGGCGAGCGTGCGCCACCGTGTCACAGTGTTAACAGATACATTAAACTTATATTTCAGAGCATTATGTATATTATGTTGAATGACATAATAAATCAAGTGCTATCACTCTGTCCTCTTTCATGTTTACATTTGGATTGGCCATTTCATTTCTGGCCCCATCTCCAGATTAATATTTTAACTTTACTCTTCTCTTGGGTCAGGGTTAAATATACACTGGATGAAACGAGACGCTCACACTTCATTAGAAAAGTAAATCTTCTCCATCACTGTCCGACTTTTTTATGTTGGCTGACGCAGCAAAAGCCATGTGTGCATCTTTAATGAGAACCATCTTCTTGGTCTGGTTTTTATTTTCAGATGTAAAGGGCATCCATATTTCACAGTATCCTGTTTACATTAGCTGCAACTGGACTTAATTAGGCACAAAAAAAAGATAAATCAGTCACGTTCCATTTGACTTTAAACCAGGTTCAGACGAAGTATATCAAAGCTGCCAGGTCATAATTCAAAGTAGATCAAACTTCAATATGTCTTATTACAAATATATTTAAGTCCAGAATTTTATGAGAAAAGAGAACTTAGAACAAATAAGGTTGTACCAGGATAAAACAGTTTTTATGTAAGGACTATGCCTCATTGCAATGAACACTATTATTGCACAATGCCACCAGGGAATCTTTTTTATTATTATTAGCATTATTTAATTTCATTTTTTATTGTTAATGAGAACTTTCTGTGTTTTTATGCATATTTCTAAGTCTACTGCTATTAGACTATAGGATTTGCTGCTGAATAACCAGACCTTTGCTTTGCGTTTTGTTTCTGTTAGTCTTTTACATATAAAAAATTATAATTAAAGCATTTGAATCTCTTATATTAAAGCATTATGCATTAGCAGTCATGTTTAACTGAAAAGGTCAAAAGTACGCCAAGAATTACACACTTCCCTTCCTCAATGCGTCTATGTTGCTGGGTACATATAATGTGAATTAAAGGCATAATATGCAGGATTTAAATGAAACAATAAATGAATCATTGCAAAATGGAAATCTGTTTTCCCACAATAATAGCACTTGAGAATATGCAGGTGAGCCATCTGTCCAGTGTCTTTTTTTTTTTTTTTACATAGAAGGGGTGTTTCTAAGTGTATATCTTTCAGCCAATCACAGCTTAGAACAAAGGAAAACAGATTGAAACTATAAATCAAGAGCTGAAGTTCATTCAAAAGCCAGAGGAAACTTGGATTTTACTTTGACTGACAGTGGGCACTAAAAGAGAATATAAGAAAGACCAGTTCTGTTTGCAAACATTGGCTTGAGAATCCTGCACATCCTGCCTTTAAACCTTGAGGCTGTTGTTAGCGTGTTACCTGGACGTCTGCATGTCTTGTGTCTTGAAGCTGCTCTGGGCTGAACTGCTGCTGCTGCTGGGGCTGCTCTGCTGGCTCAGCTCCAACAGAGACTGGTAGTACTGCTGTTGCTGCTGCTGCTGTTGTTTGTACCGGGACAAGATAAAGAACAGGCCCAGGATGCTCTTCAGGTTGCCATTCCTGATCTCTGCAGAAATGACAAACAAGACAGAAACATGAAACCAAATTATGCCACCTAAGTAACCACCAAGTAAAAGAAGAACTTATTTGTGTAAAGCATAATAAAGTGCTGCTAGGATTGTCACAGAGAGCAGGAGAATACAATAACTAACCCCATTATAGGTAAACTTTTTAATCAACTGTAAATGTTTACCTCATATGATCCTTCAAGAAGTATTGACTGAAGCTCATAGTGTCACTAAAAGCTGTGCACCCTAATGTGCAGTGTGACAGTGTGCTGAGGCTGGAATAACAAAGGTGGGAAACTTTCCAAAATGCAGATCTCTCCCTGAACGCTGCCAGAGCACAAAATGCATCTCCTCAGCCTACATGGTGTCCAGAAAGGCTTGGAGGAAGAATTGATCACTAAGGCTAACGCGTCCATTTGTGAAATGGACTTTTCATTTCAAAGCCTGAGTAGAGCTGGCATACTGAGCCCAGGAAGGATAGCAGCCGCTGACACAGGGCTTTTTACTCTCTCTGCTCATCCATGCTTCTGGAGAAAGTTGGAGAAGATTAATCTGTTGTTTTCCATTTTTTGAACAGCCACCGGGGGTTATTTATACTGCGTCTGAACTGCAGCGAGTCACAGCTCGAGGGAAAACAGTGTTGCACTTTTAGCCAACAGTTTGCAACCAGTTGAACAAAAAAGTGCGAAAAAAGAAGAGAGTGAGTGCAGCCTACATGTTTTCATTTAGTACATTTACATCCACTATTTATGCAAGAGACTAAAACAAGTTTATCTAACAACAGAGAAACTTGACTAGGACACAATGCAGTAAAGAAAAACCCTTTCTTGTATAACAGTCAGGTTGAAGTTAGAGTTAAACAGTCAGGTTAGAGTCCTGTAGCTGTCGGCACAAAATACTTTATATTTAGGTTAAATTCATCTGTGACTGAATAAGCTTCTCCTTTGTCACTGTTCATTTTACAGTTCATGTTTAGGATTGTGGAGGATGGCACTGATTTTGTATACCATAATCTCTGCCACATCCTTGACAATGTCCAGTTCCAGTCCAACAACAGCATTTTGCCTTCCTGTTGTTCAGTCTTTAGCCCTGCCAGCTTCAATGCCACTTCCCAAACACACAACTATAAAAGACAGAGCCCTCCCTACACAGATTGATTCAACACTTTCAGAAGCTTCACTCCAGCTCTGCAGCTTCTACACGTCCTAACATGGCCTTTTGCTCTGGAAAGCTAGTGGTTGTTTCCTTGTAATAACCATGCAGTAACCTTTTTCCTAAATGAAGATAAGCACTCCTTTCAGATCAAAAAAAAAAAAAATCTACAGAATGACAACAATCCTTCCACTAAGCCACAAACTTACCCCAATTTGTGCTTTTATTTTCAAGTTCCCAGTGACCTTCTGAATTGTCTTTTAGCTCTTGAGACTGTTCAAGAGAAGTTTAATGACCTGCTTTAAGGACCCCTAAGTGTGAACCATTATCGACTCCAGGAAGTGAGTGTTTCTGGACTTTACACCTGCTTTTGAGGCTTTAGCAACGACATCCTGTGGATAATTATCACATTACTTTTTGAGTGTGAATGAATTTGTAAAATGACCCTACACTGTCCTAGTTGTAAATATTAACCAATAAACTAGTCTAGTTTTCTGATCATTTACCCGTTACAACAGAATAAAAAGGCTTTTGACAGAAGACCACTTTAAAATGTCACCAAGTTTCTGTTCTCCTTCTTGGTACATATATTTTCTTTTACAGCGTGGAAAATGGCTTGTTTTGATTAAGTCCCATTACCGGAAGTGACTGAGGGGAAACCATAACACACTTCACATGATGAGTTTTTCCGGGACTTGAGTTTATAGCCTCCAACAAAGAAAAATGCAAAAGAACTTCAAGAAAAAAAAGGTTATTACAATAAGCAGTAACTCCTCTCGAGGGAAGAATGTGGCTGAATAAACTGACATCAAACGCCCTGTTCATTTATGCCCACGCCTTGTAAAAAGATTATAAAGGCGGCATGTGCCAAACAGCAGGGTCTGCAGAGCCCACGGCCCGTTCAATTAGACATGGGAGGGGACTATAGAGAGTGAGCAGCACAACAAGCCCCGCAAGAGAAGCAGGGTTTTAAGGGTTTGATGGTAAAAATTAAAAGAATATAGTTGACCAAATGTAAAATGTCCTTGGGAAGTTTTGTTTCAAGTTGGAAATCATTGTAATTTATTCAAATGGCATTTATATTGTATTGTTTATTTTCATTATCAGTCTGCTCTTAAATCACCAACTTATATATTTAAAGATGTTTGTTGGAATTTTAATAGTTGATCTCCCTGTGATTAAACACTGGTTGATAGAGAATCTCTTTTACTGCAGTGGGAATGGAACCTGTTGGCCATGACTTTGACCACTAGCCTGTTGTTAACGCATGGGACACCCAGATGGATAGGGCTTAACACCAGTTAGTTAGTAGGTCTGAGGCATTAAGCATTTATTTTCAGGATTCATTTTTGTCACCTGTGTAAATCCCCTAGGTCAGGGGGGTCAAACTCAAAGTGCTGAGGGGGTACTACAAATCCTTTCAGTGGCTAAAGATGGCGACACTTGGGTATCTCATTTAATTTTGAATGTGAGGTTCCAGCTTCATTTGATTAGTCTTTAATGACTACTGTCACAGAAGTTGGTCATCACTGATACTGTCCTAGTCCTGGAAACAGTGGTAAACTTGGAAAGGTTGGAGAGTTGACAAAGACAAAGTGAGGGATCGTAAAACAGACGATTGAGTGAAGCGATGAAACCCAGCGGCGGCAGCAGTTGTAACCCAATAGGACGTATATTCACAGAGGCACTTTAGATTCCAGGTCGAGTCCGTCACTGAGCTGTTTTTAGAGCTGAAGGGGGCCGTAGATTTAGAGCTGTCGGTCAGTGTGTCAGGACGCCGCTGCAGAGAGGGTCAAGGGCATGTTCTTCTCTTTGATGTTTTAAAGGGAGACGAACAACACAAGGTCGAGGGAGCTCCTAAATAACAACTGGAGACTCTTTGTGCAGGGATATTGAACACAGGCCTGCTCTGAAATGTGAAGAGGAAATGTATTGTACTTTGAATAATTTATAATATTAAGCACCGATTCAAGAATAGCAACGGGATGTATTCTTAGCAGTCGGATTAATGTTCGCTCAGCAGTTTAGGTTTGTCAGTGGCTGCTTTTTACATTTTCTACAAATTCAAGAAAAAATAACTATTGCTCTTTTCTGCTTGCTTACTTCTCCTGTAATTTCTCAGAATGTTTATTTATTTTTTATTTTTTTGAGGTGCAACTAGAAAATTAAAAGTGATCAGTCTTTTGACAAGCAGCTACGTAAGAAATGTATTAGTAAGCTAAATAGCAGGCTAATAGAGGTTAAACACACATAACCCCTCGTAGTTTTTATGATATAGTCATTTCCTCTAAACTTGTCAGATGGTCTGTTACACAGAACCATTTGGGAGGGGGCTTCAAGAGAAAGAGCATATACTTTAGTTGGATTCCTGGAGGTGATTGGATGAACTGTAATTGTCTATCATCAGGTCATTTTATCCAATCAGACTTGTTGACATTAGCAACAGTCACCTACTGTATCCACGTTCATAAAACATGCTCATCATTGGTCCAAAGAAGCAATGGTTTGATTGAAATCACATGGCTTTGTGAGGGACAGAAGGGATTTTACTGAGTTTAGTGAGAATCTGCGCACTTACACCAAAAAGCTCCATAATTATCATTGACAACTTCTAAATCCCTAATGTTATATATATATTAAAACGTAGTTTAACCAGTACTTTCTATGTTGTAATTACTGTTAAAATATCTGTTGATCTAATCATGGTTATTATTATTGTGTCTGAAATCTCAAGGATATTCTGACATTTTCTTTAAATTACATAAATGGAAATTGTTGTAAAAGTAGATTTTAAGTGTTGCGTAGAACGGGTTAAACCAATTATTGAATGGAATGAGCACCTTTTTTTCATATGACAACTACACAGTTTTGTTCTATGGCCTTTTTCTAAACATAAAATGGTACAAAATGTATTAATTAATAAATAGTCAAATAATTATTAGTCACAAGAGGCCACAATATTTTTTTAATACAGCTACTGGACCTTCAGATGGTTTTGGAGACACAAGACTCTAAACTCATGTTACCACATAACTACCATTGGAGCAACTAATGGCTTTACTTGGACTCCTGCCTCTGTTTTGGTCCGTAGAGCAGAACCAATAACAGCAATAGTGTGGAATATTTTTAATCTCTTGTGTCTTGTGAAACAATCCATTCTCCTGGCAGCCTTTCTGTAGGTTAAGGCTTGTGGTTGTCATATCAGCGACACCAATAAATCCCTCTGTACAGTTTAATCCTCCTCAAATCCGCAGTGATGCTGTAATGATGGCCTTCACAACCAGAGACGAAGAAACTGAGCCCTCTGCAGTAAAACCAACACGGTAAGTTCCATTGGTGTGAAATATAATCGTATGTGTTGGACACCCCGCCGGCCATAACCAGTTTTTAGGAGATATCATGTTCTGTGAAGAAATGGAAAGCCAGTGGGACTGAAGCTGAATGAGTTTTCCAGCTTTGATGAGGAAGGCTCATTGTATTATAGCAGTTTAAGCAAAATAAAAATGTGTTTAGAGACTGTTTAAACCACTCAATGTTAGATGTCAGCAGTGATCAGTGTAGTGGTCTATTGTTCGCTGCGTGTTGTTGGTCCGACTTACCTTCTGCTGAAAGCCCTTGTACATTCACTCCTCTGGCATCGAGGAAACTGAGGCAGGTGTCCACATTCTCGATCTGCACAGAAACACAAGGCCGAGGCAGACAGTCAGCACAAAGCAGCAGGAATGTAGCGACTCTAAACATCCCGTGAGCCTCCACTGTCCCAGGGCAGAGGCTGATCACTGTTATTAGTCATAAAGCCCATCATTGTGCGGTTATTACTTGACCCCTGCCCGACCCTGGAGGGGGCTGCTAACATAGTGACCACAGTGTACCGCCACCTACACAGTTACACAGCCCGCACTGCAGTCTTCTCCCTTTACACATACATACAACTAAATCAAATCCAGTTAAACACACTTCTTACAAAGAGATAATAATAATAAAAAGATTGTAATACTAAATGTCACAGTACTTTATGGAAATACATTGCCCTTCCAGTACTAGATGGTTAATGGGTAAAAATACATACTTCTTATGGAAATAACAAATGTAACATACTTTAATCCCCACTTCAACCTAAGACAAGCTAAAATAAAATAGAATAGAAACGATTACCAAAAAAGTTACACATTATCTTTTTTTCTCTATCGAGTTAAAAGAGCCCAATAAGGTATGGTCCGGCTGCATCCACGAAGGTAGACATCGTCATGTCAGTCAGTTGTATATGTATAACATGTCAGTTATATGATGTATTAATAGGGAATTTGTCTGTCATTCCATCTGTCAATGAGTTAATTTACTGTCTGCTTTAAGTGCCAGCAGCACAACTGAACTGTGTCAGTAAAAAGCAGATTAATAGAGCACTCTAGAGTTAAGGGTGGTTCATTTGACCATCAAAAAAATGTATTATGACTTGTTCACAGACGACTACTATGGGGGCAGCTGTAGCACAATCTTTAGTGGTGTGTGCGCTCTTCTAAACTGGTGGAGAAGAACATTACCCCTCCACCATTCCATTTTTGTTTAAAATATTGTACGTTTGAAAATGGAAGTCTTCTGTATGTTTTTGTGTCTGTATAACATCACATCCTGAACATTATATTGCCTCAGATTAGACTCCATGGTAGGGGACATACTGTATGCTTACATTAATACATTCATTCAAACCCTCTTTTCTACCACTAATCCATTACAGGTCACAGAGGGCAGTAACCTAATTCCTTCTGGTTGGACATGAGGGCCATATACCATGGGCAATCACTAATTATTTGCAGTGCTTTAAAGTTATAAGTGCTTATTCATATATGGGGGAATTTAAACCAAATCTAATCACCTTCACTGCTCAGTGAGAAACACAGATGAGATCAAGAGATAAAGACATATTTGGAAATAATTACATAAAACTGCCTGGTTTGTAGGTCATTGTTGCCCACTTGAGACTTTCCACAACAAACCCACTGACCGTCCCGTCTGCAGATGCCTCTCACTGTCAGCAGACTCTGTGGTGGCTGGTATTAGGGGATTTCTGCATTCCTTGACATGAGCTGGCTACATTATCATGATGGGTCTCGGCCAACACCCCCCACCTCCCACCAACAGGACGTCTTTATGCCACTGTCAAAGGTCAGAGCTGTGCTTGAGCACATTGTGCCAAGGCCACACAAAGGGCAGGCTGGCAGCTCCACCAGTGATGATTCATGAGCTAAAGCCCCCTTGTAAATACCCCTGGCCATTGCGCTCTGTCTTTATTAACCAGAAGACACTGTAGAATGACTCACAGTAACACACATGGTAGGAATACCTGTGCATGACTTTGTGTTTCTGTGCCGTCTTAACTGTCTGTCAGCACAGCACAAAGAAAGAGATAAGTGAAGAGATATATGGAAGGAAAAAGAAGAAGAAAAGATTTCATTTGATTTTCTCTTCACCTTTTTCAACCCAGTCTCTCAAAGTAAATCAGTAAACACTGATGGAGCAGGACAACACTGGCAGCAGGTAAGTAGTAGCTCTGCAGTGACCACATACTTGCTTGTGATCAAAAGTTAGTCACAAGGGCAACAATGAGTCACTTTGATACTTATTATATCACATTTTACTACATGTTTTTTTTTTTTTGATCTGACATCACAGTTCTCACTGTAACTTTAGTTTTAGATGAAACGTTTCATTACAGGTCTTGTACAATCGCCACAGTGGTCTCATGAACAAAGATCCTCCAAAGATGTGTATGCTGTGTGAACGGTGCAGTTAGCATTTCTAAAGCGTAGTGTTTTTGTTTTTCTTTGCACTATTGCTTCTATGTTGCACAAATGTTGAAATACACACATCAATATCAGATGCTGTCACTGCAAAGGAGGTGGCTACCTGTTTCCCTACCATTCAGTCAAACCATTTTGAGTATCTCCTGATGTGTGAACACTATTCTCGAGGTGTGTAAATGCACAGGTCAGGAGCAAACTCAGGAGGCGACCAGACAACCTCCAGAAATATCTGAAAAAGGCTTTACATATTCATGTTAAATATAGACCAAAAGGCACTTATTCTCCATCTTCCCGACATACTGTAAGTCTCATGCTCCCACTTTATATCTCTACACACATTCACAGCAGGCAGCACACTGCCTTTACATGTGGCCTTTCATCTCCGTTCACCCTCAAGAGTCGCGATATATGGACTTTTATACCATTTTCCAATAATGCACAGTTAGAAAATCATAATGAATACCCAAGTATATAAATGTAAATGGTTAAATAAATCACTTCTAACCATGTATTATTGATATATATACACATATCAGTCTGATATCCCAACATGCACCACACTAGCCATAGAAATACAAAGTCTGAGTTCACACAGTTAAACAAGAGATTGCCAGACTTATCTTATTCATGCAAATAGAATAAGAAGATGATCTGTTTCTATTGGCTATTGTTTTATTAACCAGGCTTTGATGTGGCTCTCTGCATCTGTTACCCTTAAGTGTGTGCATGCGTGTGACGGCGGGTGTGAAAAGCTGATGAAGGCAAACAGGAGAGTAGTCATAGTAGAGCTCTTAACTTGGCGACGTGATTATGTAAATTAAAGCAGACACTGTAGTTAAAATCCATTTGTCTATTTGTCCATAAGTTTCCAAAGACAGTCCAACAAATAATGATAAGGTTTTCATAAGAAACCACTGTTAGTTTTTCCTCTAAAATGACGTAATCATGTGGATCCTTGATGATTCTTTTGGGAAAAATTAATGCCCTGGCTTTGTTTAACCGCTGTTTGGTGGGCGGCTTGGCTTTGTGGCCTCCTCTAACAGCTTTTCAGAAACCCACATCGTTTAGTTTTCCAATGCAGACTGGCAGCGGGAAGATGCTCGTGAGCCATTAAAAGCAATTTGGAAATAAGCATTTTGATGAGGCATGCTTCACTCAATCGGCAGGAAGCAGGCCGAGTGACAGCGAGCACATGTGTCACACACACTCCACAAATAAAGTCTGGAATGCAGCCTCTGTAAAGTTTGGTGATGATCAGTTTTAATTAAGCTATTTTATATACTGGGACACGCTGCACATCAAATATTTTACTGTCAAAAAAAGCAACAGAGCGAGACGATCTTGTACCAAAGATAATCAAATGAAACCACAATGTCTGGTTATTTCTGTCTTGTACAATGAAGACAGAGAGCTGCTCCCTGTAGCTGACAAATCTGAAGAGACTGACTCTGTCTGGACCAGGCTGTTCTGGTCTCATAGTCGGCTCTTGGAGAAGAGATGAAGCGTCTTCACCTTGAAAACCTAGTCCAGATGCATTTGCACAATTCACTCTAATAAAGTGTCAGAATTAGCAATGAAATGAGTTACATCAAGAACAACAAGAATAAATACAACAATTTTTGTATTTATTCTATTTTATAACTGAGCTACTGAGCAGGTTACCTGGTCAATTAATTTAGTTCATCTAAGTTCAAAGCAGACATTTATTACACAACAAAAGCCTGAATTAAAATTTACTTTACACCTAAGGGAATCATTAACAGTGGGCAGCAGTATTGCCAGATGTACAATAATTATTGTATGTGTTTATCACTAGTTTGCTGTTTTTTTTACATCATAGGGGTAGGAAGTTAGACTCTGTGTTTGTGTACCATATAGTACGTGAGGCACCAAACACTTGTGGCGTCTAATCATCTTCTAGCATTGATAGAAGAATGTGTGAGTCAATAACCATTTGTTTGAGTACATTTTATTCGTCAAAAACTCCTATAAGCAACGTTTCTACTGTCAGATTTTTATTGTACGATAATTTGTGCTGAAACACAATAATTGTTAAATAAACATGATAAAGACAAAAGTCATCTTCAAATTAGTGCCAGAATTAGCTACTGCCTCCAATAGCAACTGCATGTTATATATATTTTATGTTGTATTTTTATGTAATCATTTTTTGGTTTGTAATTGCTTCTGATTATTCTTTAATGGAAGTGTTCTTTATTTCATTATTTAACAAACTGTCACAACTTACGGGTTATAGCCTAAATGTTGCAATGTTTTGGACCACACTACGGACTACCTGCTGCAGGAGAGGGTGAATATACATGAATTGGTAATGAAAATAGGCCAAAGATAGAGCAGTTTGCAAGATATAGCTAAGTGACAAATTAAAAAAAAAAAATCATTTTTAATCTCTTCTAACCATACCTTTGCTGGCTGGGCAATAATAAACTACATGGAAGTAAGATTTACACATCTATTAAGATCTTGTCCTTTAATGGAGACAGAAGGATGAATGCACATTTCCTACTCTTTCCTGTCTTGAGTTGATGAGACAAAGTGAGACCAATGAGCATTTGCGGTTTCATTTCCTCACGTTCCTTCTCGCCTCTAAATTTTGCACAAGGACGCTCTGGATCTCTTACAAGGAACTAAGGTAACTGATGCATGATGATGATGATGATGATGAACTGGAAAGTGTTATTCTGTAGAAGCCACTGTCACATACACTTCAATTAGCGCTTCCTCCGGGACAGCACACAGCCTGCCTCGACTCGTTCGCGACTGGAAAAGCAGGAGTTAGCAGTTTAAAGCAGCTCAATAATTGAAGGGTTTTACCCCTAAACGCTGCAGATTTGCTGGAAAATTGTGCCACCTACAAATTCCTTAGACACTTTTGCAAAAACACAGATGAGCTTCCACAAATACTGCTTCTTGTGACTAAATCCTGGGAGACTCCAATTAAGTCTTAATAGTTTCCAATGCACTGTATAATATTTAATTCATGTAAATGTATTAAAGTGGTTTAATACAGTTAATTATCTTAGCAATCAGTCTGATCTTAGCATTACATTGGCCAGTTGCATTGGTTTATTAGAAACTTTTGTATCAATTCAAATGTTTAAATTAATTTGAATTCACCATCCAATGATCCCTCCTCCCCTTTGTCGTATATATCTCTGAAGGAAGAGGCACATAGTCGCTGACGGGCCGGGAATCAGGACGTATAGATGGGATAGAGCCAAGAGCAGCCGATGGACAAACAATCCACTTTCATTATCCAGGGACCATTACTCATCATGCCAAACTGGGGATAGAAAATGTTTTATTATCTTTCTCGTCCACAGTTTCTTTTTGCAGTGTTTATTCTCTTTTGCCGAGATAATCCATCCACCTCACAGCTGTGGCATATCAAGAGGCTGATTAGGGCCACAATAAAAGGCCACTCTAAAATTCTGTTTCATTGTATTAAGAGTGTTCGGAGGGGGGATCCGAAAACCAGTCAGTATCTGGTCCCAATGAGGACAACGAGCACGCAGATGAGCTTCTCTGAGATGTTTTCTGACAGTTTGTGCAGAAATTCTTTAGTTATGCAAACCAGTTGTTGCAGCAGCTGTCCGGAAGGCTGGTCTCAGAGAATCTTGGAGGTGAAGATGCTGGATGTGGAGGTGGTGTGGTTACATGTGGTCTGCAGTGAGGCCGGTTGGATGTATTGCCAAATTCTCTGGAAATGCCTTTGGAGATGGTTTATGGTAGAGAAATGAACATTCAATTCACGAGCAACAGCAACATTCCTGCAGTCAGCAGGCCAACTGTACGCTCCCTCAAAACTACAACCTCTTTGTGCTCTACATTGTGATAAAACCTCTACATTTTAGAGAGGCCTTTTATTGTGGCCAGCCTAAAGCACACCTGTTCAGCATGCTCTCTAATCATCATTTTGATATGCTACACCTGTGAGGTGGATGGATTATCTCGGAAAAGGAGAAGTGCTCACTAACACAGATTTGGACAGATTTGGAAACAATATTTGAGGGAAATAGGCCTTTTGTGTACAGAGAAAAACTTTAAGATCTGTTGAAAGAAAACAAACTCCGAGTGTGTGTCTGTGAAATACTGGGCTTGTATATTTCATCACCACCCCCACCAACCTCCTTTACAATGCAAAAGTAATAACAAGCCAGATTCAAACCATATGTGTTTTGTGTATTACTTGAGGCCAGTGTCTATAGATGCCCCTCTAACGTAGCCGTAGAGGACAAGATTTATCAGAGAAATGAAAATTGAAGATGATTAAAGATGTTTAATAAAGCTTTAAACTTCAGTTTGATATAAGTTTGTATTTGGTGGTAGAATATTTGTTCAATTTTAAACTATTTGTTTTTATAAAATGTGTCCTAGTGTTTCTCTTCATAGTTTGCACTTGAACACTCAGCCTAAACACACATGAAGCATAATCAACAGAATCGGCATGACAACTCCAGTCTATATCCACATATGTCTCAATTATATATGGAGGTTGCTTTTCAAATATTTACAGCATCAAATAACTTGGAGGGGCTCCATGTGGCGTAGCGCATCTGCTGCTCTGAGCGGCTGTGTCCAAACGTGAGAGCTGTGAGAAAACTCCATATGAAGACAATTTTAAAAGTCACAGGATAATTTTCAACTCATTGATCGAACCTAATTTACCGTTGTATGCAGTTGACTAATAAAATGTGACATCCCTATTGCACAAAGCAGCGAGCCGTGGATGCTGATACTATTTGCTTATGTATTTTTTTGACGTCATGTTAAGCCAAACGTTACTATATTTGGTATAAATTCAGATTTTGTAAAGCAATAAGCAAGATGGGTGGAAAGTAAGATGTGACTAGTTATGCAAACTGTTTTGAGTCTAGTAATGAGTCAAGCTCATAAAAGCAGAAATAACATAGTGCAAGAAGGTTTATTGAGTCTTCCACCAGTTTTATAAAACTGGGATTCTGAACTCATGTTATTTGTAAATTGGGGCCAATTTGACCTAAGGTGGGCCGGACTAGTAAAATAATACCATAATAACCTACAAATCTACTTTATTCCCTTTGTTTTAGTGTAAAGAAGTAATTTAATACAATTACAATTTTAATATTGGTTAAAAAAGATAACATTAGCAAAAGCCTTCAGCTATATTCAGTTCTGGGTGTCAGTGTTGTGTTATGTCCTACTCTGACTAAAACAATGCAACCCCCCAGGGGGTAAATTACCAATATCAGTTACTTTAATTAAAAAAATTGTAGTTAAGGTGTGTAAATTTTCTCACTTTCCAAATTTATTCCCTGAGCCAGAATGCACTCTCTGGCGGGAAAATTGTGGCCCCCGGGTTGACACCCGCGTTATAAACTGGAGAAAGAGCGGTGATACACTTAGGCTAAAGCTGCAGTGTCAGTTTGAATAAAATACCAAGTAGCCATAGTTTTGAGGTCTTCATTTTACGGATGTGTCATGTTCAGGAGGAAAAAATGTGTGTTCAATGCAGCAGTGGCATTAGATCCGACTCTAATCTGTCCGGTTCAAGCTGTTAAAAAACACATTTTCTCCAAAGGGACGTCTCTCATTACACTCCGTCGTGCCTCTGTGCACTCCCAGCTTTTACATTTTAATGTTTCCAAACTCTCTTGCCAAATAATTTAAAGGGATATCACACACAGTCGCATTGTGACTGGTGTTCAACATAAAGTGATTAAAAGCAGGGACTAAGAGGTGGAGTTTGCAAAGAGTAAACAACTTTGTACATTTAGGTAAATCCAAAGTTCAGACACCGCCGCCATTACTCATCTTTACACCAGAGTGCATTACAGTGAGTAGCAGAGGGGTATAAATAAGAGAGAGATGCTTTTAAGCTCTCACCAGCCGGTGGAATGACTCGCCTGTCGTCTTTTGTCATGTTTTAAACTTGTTGTGCAGAGCTCTACTGTCGACAGAAAACAAATGTAGCTGTGAGTCTTTTTTGAAGCTGGTTTTCCCTAAAGGGACAGAGGGTTAAGCTGAAGGTGCATCGGGTGTTTGTTTACAGAAAGTGATGACTAGCAACGCAAGGTCAGTGAAACTTTACAGTCAGCAGCTGCTCAATGCCTCTCCATCTTCTCTGACATTAAGTTTTATAAGGACAATGTATTGGTTCTCAGTTTGATGTAGCCGTGTTAAGTATAAATGCAAATAGGTGTCTTATCTATGAAATTGCAGTTTAGGGACCCTTCATTGGTCATAAAAAGATAAGAATTAAACAGAGGTCACAAAACACTAATGAATAATCCAGGTTTTTAGTATAGTTTTTTTTTTGCTAAATGGCAAACAAGTTACCAGTAGGTGCAGTAGATTCTCAGAAAACAAACAAGACCCAGCATTCATGATATGCACGCTCTTAAGGCTGTGCAATTGGGCAATTAGTTGAAAGGGGTGTGTTAAAAAAATAGCAGAGTCTGCTGTTGACTGTACAAACTTAAAACTATTTTCATTCATTCATTCATTTTCTACCGCTTAGTCCCGTTAGGGGTCGCGGGTGACTGGAGCCTATCCCAGCAGCTTTGGGCCTGAGGCGGGGTACACCCTGGACAATGGCCAGTTAGTCGCAGGGCTGACATTTAGACATAGACAGTGACAGACAACCCTTACTCTCACATTCTTCCACTAGGACACTTTTTTTTTTAGATTTGCCAATTTACCTACACATGCATGTGTTTGGACGGTGGGAGGAAGCTGGAGTACCCGGAGAAAACCCACAATAACACGTGGAGGACATGCAGACTCCTCACAGGGTTTTGAACTCACAACCTTCTTGCTGTGAGGCAGGAGTGCTAACCACTCTGCCACATGCACCACCACAAAGAGCTGGAGGAGGTGTCTAGGGTGGGGCAAAGTCTGGGCATCTCTGCTCAGACTGCTACCCCCACGACCCGGCCCCGGATAAGCGGTAGAAGATGGATAGAAATGGATAGATGGATGATGTACAGTATGACTAGCCAAATAGATAAGGTCAATTTTACTGTTCTTAACTTTGATTAATGCACAAGTGGTTTGTTTCACCCTTAGGAAATACTTGTCACTTTAAAAAAGAGATCAGATGCTTCTAAATAAGTTACAATAACATTGTGCCTTGGGGTGCTCGAGCCGTTAACACATGAAAGTACGTTGCCGTTCCTCACAACATGCAGCTCATGATGAAAAGAAGAGCTGACAAAGGAACAGTAGACAGAGACCTGCCTCCGAGGAGCTTCAGGGCAACAGCTGCAGAGACAGATGACCGGACATATATTAAACACTGGAGCTGAGCCTGAAACTGCTGCTAGATTTTCGACATTGCATCCACATTTGAACATTTATTAAGGTGAAATAGTAGTCACAAGCTCTTACTATTATTTTCTCAGCCCATCATTCACTGAATGCCCTCACCCAAACTGTTAATATGAGAAGGTGGTGAAATCTACCCCCGGATAGCCTTAGATTTACCCTCCACAATGTGCCATCTGCCTCTGAGCTCTTTAAATCATCCCCTGCACGTTTCTGTTTCTTGCTAAATGCCACCAGGCTGCTTTAGAAGCCCGGAGTTCCCATTACGTTTATGTGTGTATTTCTCACAATGGCTTTGAGGTGAGCTGCCTGATACCAGAGCTGCTGTCATCAAATCAATAACGTAAGAAATAATGTCACAACACAGTCCAAACACTCAAACTGTAGAAACCAGAGCAGATTCATATTGGGCTGTAATGATAAACAGTGAGGATGCCACGACTGAGAGGCCCCTGATATTTGTCCTCTTCCATGTGCTGCTGTGCTGGCTGCAGAACAGATGTGGCCCAGATGACATTAGTGAGCTTTATAGTCTCAAAGAAACACTAGACGACTCCAAATGTGCAGCTCTGGACAACGCACTGAGAGGTGGATTATAGCGGGGCACTAATTTCACACCAGAACCCCCTCACTGTTAAACATAAGAGGAAAGAGACAGGCTAGAGCCACTACTGACCATATTTAGCCGAGTGGATGCAGCTGGGGTAGACTCTCTATGGATAATCTATGCTATTGTCATGTCCAACTAAAAGACACACTGCTTCAAAAGAAATGTTTTAAAGACAGTCATTTCAGCTCAAAATTCACTCCAAATTACTTGTGCTATGACCATACCATAAAGGCAAGAGAACTTTACTTTTATACTTTACTAGATTTCCATGTGTGATATAACTGTATTTGAATTGAACTTTCAAAAAGTAGGTTGCCATTAATTGGAGGAAAGATGCAAGCAAACCCTCCTTTGTAGTGGTGCGAGAGCTGGCAGGTATAGCATATATCTTTGCTTTCTAAATTTAAAATTTGTTCATGCAATGTTCTTACATTGTATAAACAAATCTTTGAATCTATAAAGACTGTGATGGTCTTGTTTGTACAACCTCCAGGACGAGGCTTTCTTTAATCTTTAGATAAAGCTATTCTACACATGCACTGAAATTATACAGATAAAATAAATCACTTCAGCCCGAGCTGCCTCTTTCTGCTGACAGATCTCTGCATCTGTGCATCCCAGCAAGATTCTGACAAGAGTTTGTTTTCTGCCGACGCGCTTTGCTGAGGTCGCTGGATACAAAACACACACACATCCACACACACACACACACACACACAGAGGGGCAGAGTGAATGTGCACCGTCATGCTTCTGCGAGGGAAGCGCTCTCTGTGGCCTTTTAATGGTGTCTGTCTGTAATGTGGAGGATTAGTGATGTGAGGCTTTAATATTTTCTGCTGAATGGGCCTCTTCTTCCGACGCTCTTCTGCTGCTCTTGTGTTAAAGTAGGATTCTTCTGATGAAAGGAGAATGCATCATTTGCTTTATTAAAATTTGATTGGATGTGGATGTTTGTATCAGTTTGAGAAAGTGTCCCAGAACATGAGGACTGACAGACACCAAGATGACAAGACAAATCCAAACAACCGCTGATAAAAAAAAAAATAGGACAATAAAAAATTTAAAACAATGAAAATATGAGACCAAATAGCTCTCCAAACTGTCACAACTCAGCTGTGTCTATGTTCTGATTTTTACAAGTTCAAGACTAAGAACAACTAAGACTGCAGATTTAGCCAAGACCAGGACTCTGTAAGACCTCTTAAGGTGTGGGATCTGGCACCAAGATATTATCAGTGTCCTGAACTGGTTTGTCCAATATTTGACACCACTTCCTTCCTTGGACTGCTTTAGGTTGGTCCAAATCACCAAAGATGAAGAAAAGCCAAGAGGAGCTCTTTTCTTTTCACATTGTGGCCCTTGGTAACTCCACATAATTTCCCCATGAGCAAGCACTTGGTAAGACCACTTCAATGCAGCACAAGTCTGAGTTAAGTGCCATCTGATTCCTTCAGTGCATAAACTTGGAGAAGGACCGGTAAAGTCCAGTAAAACCTTAAACAGAGCCTAAACTGTAGTTGATGTAAACATAGTGACTGTTGAGGTAATGTGAAACAAAAGCAAAAAGCTAGGAGGACTAAGGTGTGTAAAAGTTGAATTTCCATATCACATGCCATCTTAACATCTATGCAGTCAGATAAGGAGCAGCGGGAGGCCAGAGGTCAGACTCTCTCAACAGGAACAAATTAGAACAAAGCAGACAAAGGAGACCTGGAAAGCAAAGGCTAATCATTTAGAAATCTATTGCTCCAGCGCTCTTCTAGCCTATGTTAATCCCATTTGCCCAGAGCTAATGGCCTTGAACCCCAGAACTGTTCAGCTTAGGTAAAGAGAGTGAATTTAAATAATGTGGCCGGGACCCTTTAGATTAACGCTAACAGAAATGTAACAGAGACTAATTGCAGAAAATTACTTTAAAGAGCCGAATCGAGTCTTTCTTGTCTTGACCACTTGTTGAACATCCAACTTTTAGATCGTTCGCACAGAAACTGAGTTAAAATTAGATTACATAACCAATTTTGCCTTAAACTTTTAATATATTCAACATTTTTTTTGATGGCCTCCTGATTCAAACATGGAGGATAGACCCCACTGACACTTTGCACACACTCTGGTTGCCTGTCTGCACACACAAAGCTTGTTACTCTTCCACTTCTCCAGGAAACACATCTTGTGATCTGTACATCTTGTGATATCTGCACTGTACAGTGCAGATATCACAAGATGTACAGCAACAAAGTTTTGCCTCCAGTTGCAGTCTGTGCAGAGATTTTATCTGTGACTTTCATTGTGTGGAGGAAATGCCACATAATTTAGAGAGATTTATTTGCAGACCAGCCTTATCAACTTTTCTTTAAAACCTTTACTTTCATTCTGTTGTTGTCATATTTGGTCACATGACTCAGAGAACACAACAGTGATTTGCATGTGGCACCACACAATGTCAATCCTTTGTGGAGGAGGAGATGTCAGGCACTCACCTATGCTTACTAAAACCACAAACGTAACATTAGTCTTACGCCACATTATCATCGCAAATACTTACCCATAGGCTCCAACCCTAGATTAGCCATTTTTTGTGTCCATTTGGACTGCCTTCTGTTCCCTGATTGGTTACATCTACACAGGTGCACCCAGTTGTATTGTATTCTGCACCTGTTGGAACTGAACTCTAGAAATCCAATTCACATCCTCATCCAAGATGGCTGACCAGGTTAACTCTAGAATGCTACCTACACCATGTTGTCACAAACTCTGGTACAATTAGTCCAAGTAACTTGTGTGTTTCATGCTGTATAAACTGACAAAAGACTGTATTTGGTGGTGTGTATATTAGCAGAGGAGATGCTTGCAGATGCTGGTGTTAGTTAAAGCTCTTGAGTCCAAGGCAGCTGCTCACTTGGCCTTGTTCTACTCACCAGACCAACAGCACACAACCCAGCCTGTGCACCACTAAGTCCCACATGGCTAAAAATGTGTCCAAAACGGACGTGATCGTCTCAGACTCCACTGACAGCTGCTCTTACTGATGTCTCCGGACAAAACATTTCGATCCAGGTGCTCGATGAACACTGGCACTTCTCCAGTTTTTACAACTTGTACTGGCCATACAGAGCCAAAAAGCTGATCCACTTTTACTCAGAGCACTCAGGATTGTCAGTATAAATAATCAGATTAATACGAGCGTCCAAGGCTTTAGCGCAAACAAGCCAAACCAAATACCACAGCCCTTCCAGAGCTATAGGTTTCTTTGTCATCACATCCGTCTCTCTTCAATTCAACTATCAACACCGGACACTGCAGTAATATTTGATTCATCCATCTCTAATGGTTTTTTTTTTTTTTACACAGAACTGGTGCACATTATCATCAGGATAATCTTGTCACGTGTCAAAAGCCGGCTTAACATTGTTCTTTTTGGCAGGACCTTCTTGGTTCACATTTATTCCTTCTTGGTCAGTTTTGTCACCCATACATGCTCCACCAAGCCTCTCCCATGGAACCTCTAAAATGGTCCTCGTGTAAGGGCGCCGCCATACGGTGATTTTACAGCGAAATACAGCATTATACCTCCGTCCACCAGAGGGCAGGCTCCAAAAGCGGAAATATAAGGAGAAACCCAATGGCGACTTTACAAGTGTAAAACTCATGTTTACAGCCTGGTACAAAAGATGGCTCCGGTCTCTAGAACTAAGTTTTTACTACGTGACAACTCTGGGGGGGGGGCCCGGATGTAACGGCCATTTTATTGCCCATTCATAATGACAATATTGGTGAATAGGGGACCAATGGGCGGATATCATCCATATTTATACAATCGATGTGCTCCACTCACCAAAAATATGTCTTGTCTACACGCAGCACCAGCCTTTTGTACAATAAAGCAAAAAAAAAGTCAGAGAAGGCGCTGTGTGACATGAAAAGCACATGGCTAATTTACAACAATAAACATAAAGGGCATATTAAATATGCACTATTGTTGCTTTTGTGTATATACTGTTGTATGTGTGTAGGTAACGTCATTGATTTTCCATAATGCCTCATCTGACCTCTGTAATTGCCTCTGTTAGAACCTCCTGTTGCAGGTTATAGACTTCATTCACCTCTTGTCAACTCTTTAGGACGAGGTGAGACATAAGAAAGACAGGAATACCATGCCACAAAAAGTGAGCATAAAGAGGCGCTACTGCAAGATAATCTTCAACAATCATCATCTTCCAACAATTGTAGGGAAGTCTCAATTATTGCTGGTGCTCGATATGTTTTCCTATACCAGTATTTTTCACCTGCTCTCAAACACCAGTGGACTTAAAACTTGACAAACAGCCACTGTCCTTGAGTTTTTTCTGCCCAGCTAAAGTTTGTTCTTCTGACCAAGTGCTGCTAGACCAATATTAATAATTTTTCATGAAACATGCCCAGTATTTACAATGAGATAAAAATGTATGGCCACTCTCTTATCACCATAAACCAATTGCCGATTCAAAGAAGCTCAAAAATAGTTCTTTTTTCAAGTCCACATCTGTTTTGTCCGTAAAAAGCAATAAATACAATATCCCTGTTTGTATAAGCGTCACATCACATGAGCGGCACAGCGCCTACAGTTACCAGTCGATGAACCCGCGCCTACTGGGCACAGCCGTGAAGTTTCTATTTCTAATATACTATTATACTGCACTTAATCACATCACATTACTTTTGCTGCACAAAAGTTTGTTTGTGGTTGAGCTGTGCAGGAGTTTTTTGGTGCAGACTCTCCAGTGTTGTCTGCTTTTGGCGAGGGGGCTGAGCAGGGGGCTCTATATTAGCACTGTGTTTAGCCAGCAGGTGATATTTCAGACTTGACAGTAAATGTAAATAACTTTGGACTCTTAACTCAGTGCATTTGTGTGAGCGTCAGATGTTTCCTTCCTCTCTGGCCACATTATGAGTGACCAAACTTCCTTATGGTGCAGTTCCCAAGCAGGCCAAACTCTTAGTGTTGAGGACAGCTGTTGGTTCAACGGGTTGAGTAAGAAACTGAGACAAAGACTGAACGGCACACAGGCAGAGACACTCAGAGGTGGCTTACATTCAGAGCCAAATGCTTTCTAAACGACAGCGGTTTACCCAGAGACCAGTGCGTCACTCTGGACTCAGCACAATCAGTTCATGTCACAGGAAATATAAAGATCTAAGTTTATGGTCACAGAGCTGGACTGACACACTGAACACGGAGACGTAAAGTATCGGTGCAGCCATGATCTGGACCCATGCTTTTTCCTGTTTTGTAAGTGAGTGTAGTACATAGCATCCTCTTCCAGCTGAACTTTGCACTGAACAAATACAGTAATAAATCCAATATGTTATGTCAAATGCATCAAGCCATCCAACATTTATTCCATCACTTGTTTGAGGTCGAGTCCATCCCAATCTTTTTTTTACATCATATTGTGAAAACTATAATCATCCATGTTAGAATTGTAGAAATAATGACAGTATATTGTAATGGGGCTGACACTTGTGCTGCAAAGAGTCAGAACCACGCAGTCAATTGTACAACACTGCATCACACGATATTAAATCTAAATGGCAGTCCATGACATTTTGAAAATGTCATGGACTTTTGGACCAGCGGCCCAAATGTTGCCCAGTAAAGCTAAATGGATTTCTGTGGACATATAAGTCTGGACATTTTCTTATATCTCTTATATAAAAATAAACGTTTTCAATATGATGAGGACACATTTCTTGTTGTTATGAGGCTTGTTTTAACATTGGAAATTGGCACATGTCTAACTTTTACGGTTTAAGAGTTGCAAGATAAACTCATTAGTACTCAAAGTCCATTGTTTGAGACCTTTTTTCCCTGATATTTTCACTCACTCTCACACAAAACTCTATTCAAGCTCAGATTTACTCTGTTGCACTTAAAACTGTGCGCTCACATTCAGAATTACGTGCTTGCTTTCAAAGTAATGCTTTCGAGTTTAGAACCACCTTCTCACACTTGTAATGTTTATGCTCGATTGCAAAACTTCCGTTTGCGGATTGTTTTTGCTCAAGCTCAAATCTTTGAGAAACTGACCAATTAAATGCCAGCTCTGATGCTGACCAATCAGACTGCACTGGCTCCTTGCAGGTGTGTTTGCTTCGTGTCTCACAGCATTCCTCAGTGGTGGGAGTTGTGTGTGAGAGTGAGGGAAATCACAGAAAAAAAGCTCTTAAACTGAAATAGCACGCGCTTGAATGAAGATTGAATATTTCTTCCAAACAGCAGAAAAATTAAGACAAATTTGTTAATGCAACTGATAATGAAATGTGCTGTTTATCACGTTTTTCTATTGACAGTAATACTTAGAGCATTACAGAACACACACACAGTCAGTGTGTCTCACTGTTGGAGAAAAAAAAAAGAAAGCACAAACAGCTAACGCTTTAGTCACTTTTATGGCACAAGCGCAGATGCCAGTGCAAACCAACACTGTATAAACACTTAGTCAACTCCAGTTAAAGTGAGGGGTAATTATCTCAGTGACGACAGCCAGTGGGTTATACAGCCACTCGTCTCATTAACAGAAGGGAAACGACACCACGCCACATGCCAAACAGAAACACAGCTCACTGAAGAGGCGCTCGTCTGGGCTCAGATGGAGCATTGGTCAGATTTCTGTGTGGTTTGTGCAGTCACTAACATATACTTGAGTAATATACACAGTTACGACTGTCAGCACTGTTGGGCTGTTCGAAATCAAAGTGTGAAATGAACAATGACAGCCACATTCTGCTTTTCACCACAATGTGCAGAAAAATACATTTTTAACACTGGATATCCTGTATGTTCTTAATAAAATTGCCATAAAATAGATTGTCACTGAAATTTTGCAGGTCATCCATAAAAGCACTTAAAATATGCTGATAAAGGCTAAATTTGAGGCAATTTCCAGGACCTTTTGTTAAATCAGCTCACCATTTCCTCACAACAGAACCTGTTTTAACTCCATTTTTACCTACACAGGAATTCATGTATGTAGCCATTATCTGGAATTATTCTGTCCATTCCTCTACAGCAACCTCAGAGGGCCAAAACTCAAACTTTTGACTTGTTAATAATGAGACATTTAAATCTGCCACTTGGACACTTATATAAAACCACTTAATATTTTATAATTTTTTTGACATACTTTAAACCAAACATTTGGATACTGTTTCTTGGTAGAAGCAGAAGTGCTTAGATCTTACTCAAGTAACACATTTGTGAAGAACTGCAGAGTTTACCCAAATTTCTCATCCAATCCCATTAGGACATTTGGGATTATATAAAAGCTCTCTTGCTGTTGTCATATGAGATTTCAAAAAGAATAAAAAATCTATTATAGCAACATGTCTATCAATGCTTGACTTTTTTTAATAGACAGCTGGAACATGGGTGCAACTACATAGGGAGAAACTAACTTGATGTAGACAAACTGAGTAATTCAAAAGTAAAAGAAGTTAAAGCAATGCAAACAATTTCTGACAAAACAAGTAGTCTTAATTATTTTCTCAAGATTATGATTAGTCCATTAGTCCATTCCAAGTGTATACTGTTTATTGATTTATAATAATAACGTTAATGATAATGGAATGAAATGGTTGCCAGTAATAATCAATATGAGAATGGAAGTAATGACAATGATAGTAACAACAATAATAATGATAATGATTAAAATAATGTTAACAATACTTAATGATAATAGTAATAATGTCTGTTTTTCTTCTTTTTTACTTTCTATGTACTTTTATTGACCAAAATAAACTGAACAGAACAATGAACAACTTATTTCAATATATTCAAAAGTATCTGAAAACTGTCACTTCAACCACCTCTTGTTTTTGAGAATAATTGTGTTTCAAAAAAGGCAAAAACACAATTAAAACAGCAGTATAAGTAATTTAGAGCTTGTACAGATGTTGTAACTGTAAAATGTAAAACTCACCATTTGCGACTGGCTCCTGGGGCTGCCATTGATATCCTCCACCTTCTCATTTGCTGTTAAAGAAACACACAGAGAGAGACTCTTAGTGCCGTCCCATTGTGAACTTCAACATCCTCTGTTGGTGAAGCTCAGGTGAAGCGCTCCAGCAGCCCACCTCCGGGGCTAACATCGTGGCTGTATGTTTCAGTGCAGAGTGATGCAGGAGTAGCTCTGGACCTAATTTGTCAGCAGCCGCCAGAGAATTAGTGACAGCCGGCTCTGGCCTCATTGTCTTTTTGGGGCCAAGTTGGGAGGGTAAAGTTTCAGCCCACAAGAGACGAGAGAGAGAGAGAGCGTCAGTGGAGGAGAGAGTGCACGTGTACGGGACAGGAGCGAGGTTTAACTGAGCATCAGGGAGAAGCACCGCAGATAGAGTTTGTTACATTGTAATAGAGACACAAGTAAATAGAAATTAAAGATGGTGAGATGAATAAAGAAAAGCAGTTCTGCTGTCTATTTTCTAGTTGTTTCACTTACTGCTCACAAAAAGAAACAGGAACTTTTTTTGTCTCTATTTTACTTTATTTAGGTGCCTTGAGTCAGTACTCACAACCCACCTCCACCACAGCTCCTTTTTATTACATTCTGTTGAACACTGCACATAAGATCTTGAAAGGAAAACAAGTATTACACTTTGATAGATGTAAATGTTTGAGGTGAACAAATATAATGCAACAATGCAGTGCTTTCTATCATCACTTTTGCCAAACTAACTCCTTTGTCTGCTGGTCATCTGCTCTTCTGAATGCCACTTAACTTGACACGTGCTGATCCTGATTGTGTTGCGCAAAGTTTTAGCCTACTCCACTTCTCTAATGTACGAGTGTGACAGACGTCAGGACACAGGTTGTAGCTAATGCTGTGACAAAGGCTTGAGATAATATCAATATTTTACTTTAAATATCATATATTATCTATGATATTGTTGCTTAAGATATTAAAGAATCAGTAAAAGAAGAGTCATGGTTATAGGGTTGAAGGAAAAATGTGAGACAGACCTAAAAATGTCTGAGAAGAGAGAGACAGACTGAAGCAGCAGAGTCAGACAGATGGGAGAAGAGAGAAGAGACTGGGCTGGAGACACTGCAGCTCTTTGCCCCAGCGAGAATCTGTGCACCTTTGGGGACCACAGCCGCAGATCTGAGCTGGAGCTGCTCACCCTGTGCCCACAACAAGGAAGAGCTGCTGCGATTTGGCCCAAATACAGGGTGGAGTGAGCCCTTACAGCTCCACAACAGAGAGGAGCACAGCGTCTGAGATATCAACGGACCTCAACACATTGAAAACATCGTTAGGGCTGGACAACAAATCTGTTATGGAGTCTCCAGATTATGAAAACAAGATAATTTACATAAATAGAGATTTTTGTGGAAGAACAGGAACTCCATTGGATTTGTTTAGCCCACAAAACTCAAGCGTACAAATATTATTTTCTTTTTTGCAGCACTCTGCGGTTTTAAGAGAGAATTAATGCATATGTACTTTTGTTAATAACACTATGAACAAAACATTATCTAATAAAAGTGGTTGACAAGTAATCAATAGTGCATAAACACAAAAGACAGACTACTTGTGAGGATGTTTATATGGATGTGTAAATATGAGATGTGTAGATGACAAACAGAGAAAAAAAACTTGTGGTATTTGAATTTGTATAGTGTTGGTAAGGAGTGTGTATTGTCATCCTAAAGCAGAGCTCTGTTGTCAGTGCTTACCTATGATCTGGATGATCTGAGCCAGCAGCACTCCATCAGTGACGTCCTGACTCAAGTCCTTGATGAGACGAGGGCAGCCGGACTTGGCCAAGTAGTGGTTGGCCCAGTCTGTGTAGATCTGCAACAGAGAAGACAACACAGGTCAAAAATCTGCATCTGGCAACTACACTTGTACAGAGCAAAGATATTAGTGAGTTAACACTAAATAATGAATGGCTTGAGGTAAGACATTGTTTTAAGATGTAAAGGTTTGAAATGCACTTTGCTTTTGGTTGTTCTTTGAAAGTCATATGATCAGATATTTCATTCAAAAACACAAACTGGACTTTATCATCTTCAGACACATTTCATTAAGCTAGTCGACTAAAATGGGTTAAGTAACAAAACATAAAAACTGAAATAATAGACTCAGCCTAATCCTATTTTTGACTAAAGGTTTAGTTACCACTTTTAGGTTTGCTTCATTAAAGGTGGATTCTAAAAGTCTTAAAAATGTAATGAATAAAAAGCCGGATTGGTGACACTTCCTGGTGGAATATTGCTGAAATGGTATCACCTGAAAATGTATTTGGAAGGAAAGGCTCACATGTTTTTTGGTATTTTAAATTTATTTAAAAAGTACCTTTGTTGATTCAGTCATTGAGCTATGTTTGATATTGAGAATAAGCCTTGACGTCTACTTTCATTCTACCTGGTTGACAGGTTTATGAAGAAATAACTTATAGATATTTAGATCTGTTATATGTGGAGACCTAAAGACATGCATTTTCCAAAACATGGCATTGAGCTCAAACAAAAGCACTGTCTCTCTCTCATCAATAAGATAAAGAGGTCATTGCTAAACTTAAATGAAATGAGAGCACACACAGTTACTATAATTGAATGATGAAACAAAAGCAGCTTCCACTTTGAGAGCAGCCTCAGCTCCAGTTTTATTGACAAATACTGAAGTGTGATAATAGTGCTCGCTCCTTCTGCTCAGTTGTGGACTTTAACAGTGACTCTTGACTAAATCATTAAATAAATTGAATAACAAAGCACTTGTTGAAACATTAATGCTAACAGGTGGTATTTTCCTCAAACATAATCGCTCTAATTGTTACCTAAAGCTCTGAACAGCCGCTGTGTCTCTCAGTGGAGTCCATAAACTCAGGGATAAGAGATGCTTTGTCCATTAATGAACGATGGATCTCAACAGCTGCTGTGGTTTTTACAGCAGTAAGTGGCCTTCAGACAGATTGCTCGAAAGAACATGTGCCACGAGACCTTGCATTTCAAATCACTCTTGTCTCAATCTTCACATACGTGGCTAACCTGAGCTTTATTCACACCTGTTTTTTTTATGTCCTTGTGTGTCTGCATTAGACTGATTCTCATTTTCCTGCTTTAAATGTGAACATCACCAACTTCTTCATGCACTTTTCTGACATGTTCATCTGCAAACCCTGCTGTTTCACTGACACACCAATAATAAACATTGACTGTGCTGATTCTTCACACACCATCCACACATCTTTTAAACAAAAGTTGAATCAGCTGGCATCATCTCTGTCTGTTATTAGACACATTTACACAATCACATCTAAGGCATTCACTTTGTCCAGCTTTTAGTATCATGGTCTATATGAGGCCTATGCTTGTTCTTTTGTACGGACACTGGCTTGTCTCCTGTCTCCTGCTTTAATTACAACTCACTCCTTACACTTGTCCTTTACTGAGCTTCTTTCACACTTGACTTTGCCTCAATCCATCACTTTATAAGGCCTCTTTCCTCTGAGGCCCTTGCAGCACCTGAGAGATTACAACCTGAACTAGAATAGACTTCCTCTCCCCTCTCCTCCTCTCGCTGTAGAGGGTGCTTTGAAACAAATTCCCACTGACAGCCATACAGGGACGTCTATACCCCCCGAGGGCTGAATAGAGATTTAGGAACCAAATACAGGTTTGTGCTATCCCATAAAAAGACACTGACTGCTCCGCTGCTGCCTCAGACTCCTTGGATTAAAAGAGGAATCCAGAGTGAATGGTGGAAATCCTTTTAGAAATGTGGTCTGCTGCTTTAACAGGCTTCTTCAAAGTCAAAAAGTTGATATAAGGTAGACATACTCTGTAACTCAACGCAAGATAAAACTTTGTGTTGCTACAGTTTGGGTTTTGGGTTGGTGCATACTTTCTTCAATCCAAATTTAGCACATTTTAAATATTCATTCATTCATTCATTTTCTACCGCTTTGTCCCGTTAGGGGTCACAGGTGACTGGAGCCTATCCCAGCAGCTTTGGGCCTGAGGCGGGGTACACCCTGGACAATGGCCAGTTAGTCACAGGGCTGACATTTAGACACAGACAGAGACAGAAAACCATTCACTCTCACATTCATTCACTAGGGACACTTTAGAGTTGCCAATTACCCTACACATGCATGTCTTTGGACGGTGGGAGGAAGCTGGAGTACCCGGAGAGAACCCACGGTAACACGTGGAGGACATGCAGACTCCTCACAGAAAGACCAGAGTTGGCCGAGAATGTTTGAGTCGGCCGGGTTTTGAACTCACGACCTTCTTGCTGTGCCACGTGCACAAAACGTTTTAAATAGTTTTGTGCATTTTTGTGAGTGTTTAGTTATGTAGTCGTTCTAATTAATATAGTACTGTAGAAAATTCTTTTAAAATTCTTTGTATTGGACTAATGTGGACTTTATTGTTTATGTAAAATAAATTGAAATAAGTAGTGCAAACTATGTTATATATGTACTGTATACTCTATGTGGATAACCTATGTGTCAGTACATGTACAGAGTGTAATTAGACCGCACAGCACAAGGCAGGTCAAAACACAGCCCGCCATGTGTTTCATATTATATTGAATTATTGCCTAAAATTTGCAGTTTTGTTTCTTGAATTGAGTTTTTTTAATTAAATGACAGGACAGTCAGTAAAAATAGAACAGTTGGGTTTAGTTTTGATTCATATCCTTAAGCAGTGGTTCTCAACTGGTCTGGCTTCGGGACCTATTATCACCCCTTAAAGACTAGAATTTTCAACTTCTCAAACTTTAAGATGGTGCAGTTTAAACTTGAAATAATACAGAATATTAAAGTATGCCAACTAAACACAAAAAACAACTTTAATGTTAAACCAAAATAATCAGCAGCTGATACTAGAGGAAAATATTCAATTCTAACTCCAGTCAGTACATATTTAACAGCCCTGTTTCAATAATATTCAATCAGAAGTACTTACAAAGACATTGATCATGAGAATGTACAACAAACACAACACTTCAGTAAATTTTTATGCACAAACACTGAGAAGTATTTTTACTCATCACTAGTTCAGTATGTAGATACAGTATGTCTAGGTCAAAATGACCTCTCTAAGTAAACGTTGGTTAACATCATTAGAGGCATTCCTTCCTTAAACCAAAATGCTTCTCTCATACACTTTCTGCTCAGTTAAAGACTTCTCTTGTCATAAAGCACTGAACCAAAAGCAGTGACAAGAAAAGCACATCGTCACACAAACTCAGAGACCTGCTTCCATCACACACACACACACACACACACACACACACACACACACACACACACACACACACACACACACACACACACACACACACACACACAGATAAGCTACTGGGTGCTCACTCAGACATGCACAAACCCAAATACACTCCGAACGCAAACGGCAGCCTAGCAGGGGGCAAGTAAACAAACGGGACAGGAACAAAACTGAGACGTCTGAGAGAGATTTTATGAGTTCATGTCCTGGTTTCATCAAATCAAGATAGAGGAGTACATTTCATTCGAGCCAGCACAGGTCAAATGAACACAGAACTAAACTTGGCTTTGGTTTGTGACAGTGTCAAAATCCTCCAGAGAAAAAGTAAACTGAGGCCAAAAGGGGAGCTGGAGGTTTTCACCAGATTCATTTCCATTTGAGGAGGGAGGAAAGAGTTTAGGCGAGTGATGATGGGTGGGAATGGGATCACTCACAGAGAGACCCAGCGGATGAATTCAATTTGCAGCTCAAATGGCCAGCTGCTACTGCATCTGCCACGACTTCTGGAAGGACTAATCTCAACAAAACATGAGCCTCAGAGTGTTTCCACATGAACCATCCAGCCCCGGGTCGCACCGTTTGACTTTGACTCTATTAAGTTAGAGTGACACTGTAGGTACTGAAGCACAGGAGTTAGATTAAGTTCTGAAGGTTAAGTGTGAGTATAGTGTGAGGCAGATAAACAGGAAAAAAGTTTGATAAAAATGATCAAAGGTTAATGATGACTGTTGAACTTTTAACAGCCGTCTGCACTTGTCTCAACAGTAAGAAAACAAACCAGCAGCAGGACAAAACATCTGTATTTTATTCACAATGTGGCTGAGCTGTCAGAAAGACGATGTGCTCAAAAGAAACTTAAATATGCTTCTCTTCCAGTGCTCAGTGGGTCCTCTCTGGATTTTTGTAGAAACAGGAAGTAATGGTTCCTTCTACAGGTGTTTTTGTAGCTTTAAAAGTCTATTCCGTGTCTAGTCCAAGGTTTTGATCAATGTGTTCCACTTTGCTCAAGTACAAAAGTGTACACAGTACACTTTTAAAAGATGTAAAGAAAACAAAAAAATGTCTCGTTTATATTTTCAAGCTTAAGATTTTTCTTGACAGACAGACATCCAGATTTAATGATGAGCTATTATGCATCAAGCCAAGCTCTTGGAATCAAACTCAAACTTAAAAGTAACAGCTCAAGTCAAGTGGGGTTTGACTTCTTGTCCATGCACTCTTTCTAAAAAGCATGACAGCTAAGTCAACTACAACATTTCAATTTAGACAATATGTATTGAAACACATTTTGAATTCCTATTGTCAGGAAAACACAACCAAAACAGATTCATTAAAGTTGTTCTTGTTTAAAATTTCTAAAAGCCTCAGGACCCGTGTCACTCTTCAGCCCTTGTTTCCCTGCTCTTAACACTATCTGACAAAACACCAACATCACAGACACATTTATAGACTCCACCGACTCTTTCAGACTCTCACTGCGCCTCTCACTTCTTCAGAGTTCACTGCTGCTCTGTTGTAGCCTCTCCTCTGAAATAAAAACACAGGCAGCGCTTCCACAGACGCAACATCAGCAGCAGTAATAACACCATCTTCAGAGCTACAGCTAATACAGACACAAGAAGTGAGATAATGCAAAATAGTGTCTAGATACTTCAGTGCAGACAAACAGTAAAGCCTTTCCTCTCTTTCCTCCGGCAGCAGCACAAGTCAGTCTCGGTGATGTTATCCTCACTGATGACACATGAAGCATCTCTCCTCTGCTTCCCTCATGTCTCTGCCCTCTCCGTAGCATCCAGCAGACCTCTAAAGGATCCCAAACATCGGTAACATACAGAGAGCTTACCCCAGAGTGGAAAAAAGTGTCTTGAACAGTCCTGAGCTCAATGCAGCTACAGCTACGCAGGTGTTTTTGGCACAGGCTGCAGTAGCCACACTCTGCCTCAAAGGGAGCTGTGTAAAAGGAGAACATGAGAGCTGTGCTTTGAGATGACATAAACTATATCGCTCCAAAAATACTAAACATGTCGCTTTATACCAGCCTGCAATGATAAGATAGGATAAATCTATGTATTTTTTTATCTTTTCTTCTATCCATATTATCATCATCTTATTATAATACAAATAACTCAGTATACATAATTTATTTCTTTGTTATGTTGTCTGTTTCTGTCTCACTTACATTTAGATGCACCAGAAGCCAAGATAAAGGTAATGGATAACTTAATAATAAATAATTTTGAAAATAGCATATTTAGTGTAATAAAAACAGCACATGATGCAAATTTCTTTATCATACAGTCCAAAGTTATAATAATATGGGAATTTGAAAAGCTTTTGAAATAGGGAAGAAACCTACATAGAGGATAACTTTAAGTTTTCTTAAAGCTGCTTTATTTACAAGTAGACCCACAGGTACACGAGTACAGACAGTCATCACACACAGTGATACGAAGAAAAACACTGTATTAGTAAAGACACCAAAAATAAGTCTTTTTTTGCACGATCTCGGTGTGAACCACAATTATCGCACATCAACAGGTACTGCACACTTTACTTTGTATAACTGTATAACTTAAACAGTACAGTAAGCATATTCTGTATTTATCCGTGGCTTTACTTTTGGATGTGGTGGGGGCTGATGTCATCATGTGTGATGCATTATGTGGTTAATTAATTACCATTTTTTCAAAATCTTCTATTTGCATTGATGTAACTTCCATTTTGACAAACACATGAAAACATGACACTAGAAGAATAAAGAAATAGTGACTACCATCAACTTCCCTTGAAAAGATATAATACTCCCAAGTCGAGGATTATTGACTGCTCAAAGGATAACCATACCATTAAATGGATGTAATAATGGCATGACAATTGACAGTTGGTAAAATTTATCAAGAATATCAAGTGTTTTTTTTCTTCATGCTGTCGTTATGGCCGTTACACTGGATCTGACTTTGAATGAGTAATTTCAGACATGGCCCACAACTCTCTGTTTTATTGAGTAGCCGTTAATGTATGAGCTCTTTAATCAGGGCCTGATTCCAGCACTGTCTAATAAATTAAGTGTGTAATAGCATTCCCAGGCTTTGAGCATATATCCAGTCACTTGAAGGACGTTTAGCTGTGTAATGCTGTTTGGTCCAGACGTGTATGTGTGTGTGCGTGCATATGTCTGTCCGCAGACGTCTCCTCTGTGACTACTCCGGCTCAAAATGCTAAACTTGGTGCAGACACTTCTCCCCCATGGCTCCTAAATGTAATTAAACACAACATAAAGCTGCATTAACTGAACGAGTGATGAGCCAATCAGATGAATGGGTCTGAGATGAGATTTTTTTTGTGAATCAGCTCAGAACCAATGGTTGCATTGACTGTTGAGTTTATGGAGCGTGGGAGAAAATCTGTGCAGACTGTGCTGTTCAATTGGCAGGTGATCTCAGGGAAATGCAGTGTGGAGAAGGCAATAAAAGAAGTTATGAGCCAAACATTCATCAGAAAACTGATGCAACATGTTTTTTCCTGCAATACTCAGATCTGTCATGTTCATATCATTTTATTACGGTTCTTATTTTTGGTCTAAATATTGGCATCTGTCCTAGTTTTAAGAGTTGAAACTGATGACGCAAACTCGGCACTGCCATTTGAACAAGAAAAGCTAACAAAAACTTATCTTTGTTCATTCTGTCCAACAATAGCTGCATTGTACATGTAAAATTACACGGATCCCAGAAAGGCTGCTAATGTTAGGACCTCTTCAAATTTGCACTCAACTTTGATCACTTTTGTTGTATATGTTGGGGATATTTGAGATCAGTGAGCTGCAGGACAGAATGTCATTTCTTCCTGACTTCCACAAGACTTGTACAATCAATCAGTCAGTGGAAGAGGACTTGAGGAGTACTAATGAATCCCTAAAAGATGAATACATATACATTTGAATAAGTTATCTTTAAAGGATTTGTACAAAGACTATAAAACCTTACTTTAACTTTGTATTAATTTGACCAAGTTACTGTGGCCATTTGACAGTATTTCCCAGTAATAATTCAGACTTTTTAATAGTGCACATATACAATACAGGCTAATCCAGAACACAACAGGCTTGCTTTTATGCAAATGGAGTGGAAACTGTGTTTATTATACGGCTTTAACTGCATTAGTATGGACTCTCATTATTTTTACAGCATGAATGTGGAAAGAGATTGCTTTAGGACTGTTTTTGTTCAATTATACTGTTTCAAATGAAAATGCATTAGTGTGAAAGAAGCCTCAGAGTAACTTTGTATTCAGGAGGGAGTAGAATTGTGAGGTGTGTAGAGAGTCTTACTCCTGATAATGACTCACTAAAAGCATAATGAAGGTTTGATAAGGGCATTGACATGTTGGTTAACAATATGAATTGTGTATTTCAATTTAATACAAGCTATAGTTGATTATTAAAGAAGTGACGGAAAGGTGACACTTCTTTAGTCAAAGGAATCCGTGCCACCGGTCAGCTGACAAAATCCAATTGTTAAGGAAGCGCTGGTGTAAGTTAATTTGACAAGAAACAAATTGCTTGATCCTGAGATATCCTCGAGTAAACATCTGCTTCTTTGAAATCCATTACTGAGGAAGAGCTCCAGATGACAGATGAGAAGAGATTTCTGACTAAATCCACCAGGACAGCTGCTCACAACAGTGTCCACCTGGAAGCCATTTTCTCTGGACATAAACTTTTGGGTGTTTTCTTCAGGAACCCCCGTGCATCTTCTCTCTGTCTGAGGCCATTATTATCTTGTCTTGGGAGCAAAACAGAGAGGAGCCCACCTAATCCAGAGGTAATAAAAGCAGGCAGTGATCCAACCTGGCTTTAGTCCAATCTCACAAAGGAGTTTATGGTGACAGTAAACAAATCAAGGAGTGACGTTATTGTGTGGCCTGGCACTTGGGAAAAGGGATGAGAAATAATATCATTATCCATGTGACAGGGTTTTCTTGAAAAGTGGAAAAATCTGGGATAAGAAAAACTTTAAAGGTGCCAAAACAAAACTAAGTGTGGACTGAGAGGAGTGCCCAGTTGTATTTTCCAGAAAGGATTTTCTTAATAGTTTTGTTTTTGTTTTAGCTCATGTCATGCTATAATGATGCTGTTCTATTCCATCAAATCAGGTGGATAAGTGGATATGTAAGATTCTGTCTATAAATGGTTGATGGCGTTGGCAAAAAAAGGCCTGTATTAAATGGCATTAGAATCAAAAAAACTATTAGGGGTTAAGTAAAATGTATTTAAAAGACAAAAATGTTGTGGTTAATTTGCCTAAATCTGTAAAGAGAACTCTTTATAAGTGGGAGAGCACCTCAATTGGGTCAAAAGATGAAAAAAATCAAAATATTCATATGTAAAGTCCACAAAATCGAGGTGTAAACAATGGATGCTGCGTGAAGTGAAACCAACCACCACTAGCACTTTGGTAAGGTACTTTGGAAGTCTTTAATCTTCTTTGTGTTTCAGATATCACATGTAACTAACTCTTTAAAAATAAAAGCAAGAGCAGAGTAATTTGCAAATCGAAGTGGTAGTGCTGGCCGCCATATTTCATCTATTGCTGCTGTGTGACAAATACCACGTGACAAATGAAGCATAGTGCGATTGTCTGGTGGTTGGTCCAACTTCACACAGTGTTGATTACTTATGCCTCAATTTTTGTTTCATGTGAATATTTTGAAAGCCATTTTTTTTCACTGAAAAATGAGATACTGAAACTTCAGAGACTTACAGTAAATTCAGAGACACATTTTATCAGCGAGTTTGAAAATTCACATTTATTATGTGAATGCTTTTTTAATTCAAAATCTGATAAAACATATTTTCTTCCAGGGTCAAAAACTTGTTTGACTTATTGTCTATTTCCGGTGCAAATATTTGAAAAAATGGAAGATTTCATTTATACAGTAAGCCAGCAACCGTGCATTTTTTATTACCTCTTCCTTCTCTTTCTGTGAGATTCTCAGTCATCTTGGACATATTCAATAAAAGGTTTATCATCTTATGTTGGTTGCAATTGTCTTATAGCTTGGCCAGTCATCCTAATGAATTATTTTTTATTCTATACAAAGGATTACTCCTGTCTCTGTGGATCCAAGATGGATTACCATGGATAAGATCCAACAGACGCAGAATAGAGTGCCTCTGGACGCAATTGGACAGACATACAATTACATTACAGTAATATTACAAATATATTACATTATACATGATGACTTATGTCTTACCCAACTACAGTATATATGAGAAAAAACAAAATGTGGATCTTAAGCTCTCAAGTCTCTGTCTGTGCTCTAAAAAAGTGTAGTATAATTTAGGCATGCGTGAGGATTTTAAAAATTGTGAATAGATTTTCCATTCAAGTAGTTAAACACGCGTGTACAGCTTATATAAAGTGATGTCACTGTGATCAGCAGATAACACAACAGTGTAGCACAGTGCCAAGTCACTCATGGTTGTCTCATGCCAGCATCTGCCAAGCTACTTTGTCATTTTCTGGGGAAATCCTGAGCAGAAAATGACATAATTGCATGTCTGGGAGAAGTTTGGACACACAGTCAACGCTGGATGGGCTTGCAGATGTCAATCAGACTGATCTCTCCAAACGCAACCGGGACCGAAGAGTGGTCAGAGAAAAAGTGGAGGATCAGAAAGTACTAACAGCTCCAAACGGCCCGAAGACAGATGGCGACAAACAAAACTCAGAGACAGGCGTCAGCTCGCAGACAGGGATACGAACAGACACACTCTGATGAAACCAATTTCATTAACCACCACTGTCTCCCAAATTCAATGTATCTGTGTAATCTTTCCAAGAAATGGGCAATAAGTAAAGAAAAAAATGAGCCAAAGCTGCAATTTGTAATATACAAAGCTTACAAAATCGCTGACAAATGTGGCATTTCTTACACTAAGACAAGTGCACTTACAGCGCTTTGAGAAGTTGCCTTTAAAGGCGCTTTATAAATTAAAGTTTATTATTAAATGTAACCAAAGTCCAAGAAATATCCTCAGAACTGGAATGTTCACTTTGTTTTGGGAATTTAATTTGAGTCCTAGCTTGTTTATTTATTTATTTTATTTTTGCAATTTTCCTACTGTGGGACAATGTTAATGTGATCTTGTTAACTAAACAGATTTGGCATGTTTTATGCCATAGCCCTTTCCGTGCTAAAACTTTACAATAAATTTTGCTGAGAGAAAACAACGTCTGAAAATCAAGTCCTTCACAAAACCTGACTGGATTTTAACAGCTACAGTATAATACTTCATACAACTGTTGAACTTAATGACTTTTTTGTCTCGTTGGGTGTCACGTAAAAAAAAGTAAAACTTACAGTAACTGCAATACATTTACGCTAAACTTTAGACTACAATTTGGAAATGTAAAATAGTAACAAAAGATCTTGGTTGGTGAGACAGCCAGGCGGAATAAAAGCAGAAAGGAACTTAAAGGAACATTTTCTATCCACTATCATGTCATACACGTGCCAAAAAACAGATAATCACTAAGTAAAAGGTAGCTCAGTGGGGCTCTATTAAATGTGGATGCTTTCCAATATTCAGCACCAGAAAAAAAATCTCTACTTTCTTCATTTTGAACCAACTTGGCACAAAATATACAAAAAAACTACAATTACTAGGCTTTGAGTTTAGAAGAATAGCAGAAAGAACAGAGTTTCTTTCCAACAGTAACAGCGAGGTACAAATTCAGCGGCTGAGTCATGGTCAGATGATAAGAGGCCATCTTTTGGGCTCAGATGATTCATTCAGAAAAGCTCCAAACAAACATCTTCAGACTTCCTCCCGCAGATGCAACCTTGACCTCAGAACAGGAGATAAATATAATGGAGGAAATAGAAAAGATGAAGCAATGAAACATTTAGAAACTGTATGTATCTGGTACAAAAATTAGACTCTTAACAGTTTATCATTTGGTTATTTAATATATGGTTCATTTGAGTTGATTATGATGTGAAAAGCTAAATGCTACCTAAATAACTTTTCAACTTAATTTTAAGCTTGGAATATGTACCCTCTATAAAAAGAAAATAGGTCGACAGTAATGCTAAATTCTTAATTTGGTTTACAAGAGACTCTGCTGAACACGTGGATAAAAGATTTGTGTAGATTAAATGAAGACTGGGCATAAACCGCTGCAAAAAGATTGTGAAAAGTTTAAACAACTTTACAAGACAACTTTAACATGGGAGTCCATGGAGATCTCAGATGGAACTCCTGCACTTCCAACGTGTTTATTCTGAAATTGCATTTAATATAAGAGAACAAAAATCTGATGATTTTAATATAATTTGTGTACAATAGTGCACTCTAGACAATGCCCCCTAGCAACCATAGCAACACATTTTAGCTCAGAAAACAACAGCAAATGTAAAAAAAGGTTAAAAGGTACAAAGAAGTTGTTTAGTACAGTATATATTCATTCAATTCTACTGCTTAGTACCATTAGGGATATCAGGTGACTATCTCAGCAATTCTGGGCCAGTTAGTTACAGGACTGACAGAAAGTGACAGACAACCATTCACTAGGAACACTTTAGAGTAACCAAATAACCTATACATGCATGTCTTAGTGCAGTGGGAGGAAGCCGGAGTACCCAGAGCGAACCCAGTAGTGGCTCAGTGGTAGAGCACTTGACTGATAACTGGAAGGTTGGCGGTTCGATTCCTGCTCTCCCCAATGTTTATACTGTCATTGTGTCCTTGTGCAAGACACTTAACCGTTGTTGCCTCCAGTGACACAGCACTGGTGTATGAATGCGTCAAAATGTTGAGACAACGGATGGAAATTAGCTTACGTAACCACACCAGCCCATGACCTCCACATCCCGCATCTTTACCTCCAAGAGCCTCTGAGACCAGCCATCCAGACAGCTGCTGCAACAATTGGTTTGCATAACCAAAGAATTTCTGCTCAAACTGTAAGAAACCGTCTCAGGGAAGCCCATCTGTGTTCGTTGTCCTCATCAGGGTCTCGACGTGACCTGCAGTTTGTTTTTTCGTATCCGACTTGATTGGGAAAATGCGGGAATGTAAAAAAATGTAGGAATGAACTATGGAAAAACTATAAAGGGAAACAGAAGCAGAATAAAGCAGTAGTCTTTAAAATTAAACCTATATGTAAGAGCATTTTGTGGATATTTTGTTGATAGTTACATATCTGCACTATTTGCAATTTAACTACAATTTTATTTGTAGCATGATAAGCAGGCGCAGTGGCTCAGAGCGGTTTTCCTGTAAACAGAAGGTTGGCGGTCGATTCCTGCTCTCCTCACAGTTCAAACTATTGTTGTGTCCTTTGACAAGACGCTTAACCCAAAAAGCTAAATGACAAATAAGTTTAACACTTACTTGTCAATCAAATATACTTTATTGTCCCAAAGGGAAATTTATTTAGGCGCAGTGCCACAGCAGCAGCAGAACATACAGTACACTGACCAACAACAACAAGTACATATGTACAGTGGGGATCGAAAGTTTGGGCACCCCAGGTAAAAAAAGTTATTAATGTGCATAAAGACGCCAAGAAAAGATGGAAAAATCTCCAAAAGGCATCAAATGACAGATTAGACATCCTTATAATAAGTCAAAAAAAGTTAGATTTTATTTCCATCATTTACACTTTCAAAATAACAGAAAACCTCAAAATCCATGGTGGATTACATCAAGAGGCATAAACTAAAGGTTTTGCCATGGCCTTCACAATCTCCTGACCTCAACATAATTGAAAATCTATGGATAGACCTTAAAAGAGCAGTGCGTGACAGACAGCCCAGAAATCTCAAAGAACTGGAAGACTTTTGTAAGGAAGAATGGGCAAAGATACCTCAAACAAGAATTGAAAGACTCTTGGCTAGTTACAAAAAGTGTTTACAAGCTGTGATACTTGCCAAAGGGGGCAGTACAAGGTATTAACTCTGCAGGGTGCCCAAACTTTTGCAGACACCATTTTTTTGTGTAAATGTGTAAATGATGGAAATAAAATCAAATTTTTTTTTACTTCTTATCGCTGATCGATCTCATGCGTGTACACAGAAGGCCAGTCATCTTTGTACAGTAGGCTTAAAATGACTGTATTGTCTGAGAACTTGATGACATGATTGTTGCACAGATGGCTTCTGCATCCATTTGTATACAGTGTAAATAAGAAAGGAGAACTCACACAACCCTGAGGTACACCTGTGTTAGAGTATTTGATCGGAGAGGACACCATTTACTCTAACTTGCTGTGGTCTGTCCGTTAAAAAGGAATAAAACCACTTGATAATAAACAAGAATAAACGAGTTCACATTCAAATCAGATAGTTTCTGGACCAGTAGCAGAAGTAGTACAGTGTTAAAAGCTGACGAAAAGTCAACAAATAGGACTCTAGCATAAGCTTTATGGGTTTCTTGATTTGTTTGTTGATGAGATGCATTAAGGTTGCCACGGCATCCTCCATCTATAGGCAAATTGGAGAGGATCCAAACTAGAGTTAACATCAGTCTTAAACATATTCACAATAATCTTTTTAAAGCATTTCATAACCACAGATGTCAAAGCTACAGGCCTTTAGTCATTGTTAACAGTGGGACAAGATACTTTGGGCACTATTCTCAGCCTTTAAATACATTAAACCATCCTTGGTTAAGTTGGTGATCTATAGGACCTGTTTTCCAATATTACATGGTATCATTAAGCCATTGTATGTACTTTAAACTCCAGACATGTACAAACACACTGTATTTAACATGCATCTGTATGAGACAAGCACCTTCTCACTATAACCACAGTCTGGGATGTGACGCAGTGTCTGGCCGTGTGCCTCTGTGGCCTGTGTTGATGCATCTTGTTGTTGCCAGTGCAATGCAATCAACAGTGTCAGTCGTCTGTCTGATGAAAACACAGGTGACATGTATTTGGAGGTTGTATAATGTTATAATAAGACAAGGCTCCCAAACTTAGGAGGGTAGTGTCGTCCCACTTAACACCACACATTCCTTTCACCTCAGTATTCACACAGTGTGAGCGTCTGTATGCAATTATTATGGGTAGCCGCCAGATATTTGTGCGACATGCAGACGTTTTATGGATCTGTGTTAATTAGCCGTTAGCTCTAAACTGGAATCTGTTGCACGAGACTTAGATCAACATCAGTACATCATCTCTGCAGCCGTTAACATGAGAAATTATAGGGGACTACGTCAAGTGGTGGGTTAACATTTTCTGCTTAGGTCCACTATAACAACCTTAACAGGAGGCTCCCAGCTGACAGCCGACTATTCTGGGATGCCGCAAGGCTGTGTAATCATCCCCTCAGACGTCTGAAGTCCCGCCCACTACAAAATCCACAAATAAAACAGAAGCAAACAGGCTAACATGTAATTAACAATCCACATACAACGAGGGACCAGAAGTACACAGCTACAAATGCTACAGAAATGGGGAAATATCAAAACAAAGTGCAAATCACACAATCTGTGTGACTCAGAGCCGGTGAATTAGTCACACATCCTCATTGTATCTTCCTCAGTGTTTACAGTTCATTAAAATAGTGAGTCATTGAGACAACAACAGTAGCAGTGTAATGTTTACACTGATTTGCTGCCACTAGTGGTGCACCTCTCTGCACTCTAGCATAAATTGCCTCTATTTACAATGCATTTCAGCTGTTTTTAACAGAATGACAACACAAAAACAAAAGGTCCACTGCATCAATGTAACATATCCATAAATGGCAATAAATTCATAGCAAAGATAGAAAAGTCTTAAAAAGGCACAGGTATAGCTCCATATAGCAATAATGTACATGCTCGATATGATTTTCTTCATGTATCTTGTTAATAAGTCCATCTAAGGATAGACCATTTTGCTCTGCCAGTAAATGTAACCTCATGCTGTTCTAGCTTTTGACACATGCCTGTATTAGTTTAGTGCCTATAGATTATGAGAGCAGTTTTCTTTACAACACATCTCAGTCACATGACAAAGCAGTTACAGGTTTAATCAGTGCTAATATGCAATAATCCACTACTGCACCTTTGATTTTGTTGTTTGCTCGTCCACTGTAATGTATATCAGACCAATGGTTTTAGTCCAATGTGAGCCTCATTAACTAAATAACCATAACCTTAACCAAAAATGAAGAATGTCACGGTAAGTGTATTTACAATTTACATCAACCAGAAACAAAACAAGTACTTTATGATGGGATTTTGTTGCTGTGCTTCTGTTTCTGTTTTTGTTTTACAGAACCAGCTGGTAGACCATACATAGAAATCTTTGATGACTTCCTGGAGAGCACCCTGCCAACAACCACCTTTAACCAGGTAACTTTATCCAGTCAGAGAAAGACAGGTTGTACATGAGTAAAGTAGTCTTTCAACACCAACCTAAAACACATCCATAACTGTCAGTAGTTGACACACTGAATCAATCCATGGTTCAGTGGAAGTTATGAAGTTTTTAATCTTGTATCTGTTAACTTAATAGAAGTAGTTTTGGGGCGTCTTGACAGTCTATAGTTGAGTGTTATGTGCACCCATCCGTGCAACCAACCAACCAGGCACTGCAATTAGTAATCACATGACAATAGTAAAAGGGGCACTGATATTCAGTAATAGATATTGGCATTGGGATAATTTTCCCAAAAAGTTAATCTTAATGCTTTAAATTAATCATGTTGAGAGTAAAACAACAATAGTGTTAGGATGGAAATGTCAGTCTCCAGTTGCAAAGTCCTGCCTCCTGACCTAGATCTCACCAGAATCACTATGTGAATTTTAGCTCCTCTAAATATATTTTGTCTTATGAATCTTATTTGGTGTCACTTACTATTCAAGATAAACAAAATCATCAGAAAATGTTTTGAGGCAAACACATAAGTCTTGTTATCAGGTTCTTGCAGAAGGGTGGTTTAGAGTGTTGCTTATAAAAGGCCATGTTTACAACCCAAAGCTTGTGACTGTGACTGTGTTTTCTGAGTGAACAAAGCTATCAGCAGCTCGCCGACTGCTAAAATGTCATCAGGTATCAGTCCTGTTTGGATATCAGGCCTGTATTGTGAGAGTAAAAAGGCCATTTGTCAGTCTATTTACATTCGGCACACAACACATGTCTGTTTGCTTTCAATCGGGACTGCCATCTGCTCGTGAAACAAATTAATGTAGATCTGAGGATTAATGGCTTTTTGATTGGGTGCCGGCCCGGTCTGTGCACAAGCCCGGTCAGTTCTTATTAGTGAGTCTCTCGGAGGACAGACACAGGACAACAATACACCGTCCATTTAGCAACACGTCTCACTAAAGTCCTGATTGTTTTCAGCACTATTGACTCTGGAGCCGGAGCAACTTCTCATTGAATTAATGCTAATCCACATGTGGGGCAAACTCAAAAGAGACTCAGACCTTTAAAATTCCAACACTTACTTTTAGGTAAATGTTAATGAAAGTTGTTTCAGTGGGATTAGAATAACATTAGAAATGCCATGTAGTTCATTTGAAGGTTACAACGACAGCTTGTTGTTGTTGGGTAAGTTGTAATGTGATATCCACACATACTGTAATTGCAAGTCACAGCGTATTACAGATACCTGATATCTATGGACTATACTCAAATTTTACAGCCATGTTGATTTTTAAAGGTATCAGTGACTTGTTTTGAATGGGACAGTTTTTTGCCTCAAGACTAAACAGAGCTTCATTTACACTTTACCGAGAAAAAAAGGAATTGCAAAATCAAACTGCAGTGAGTAAAGTACTCATATGACAGTTTTTGAGGAGGTTACTCAGTACAAGAGGCTTCAATAACAACAAGTACCAAGAACTATGACAGGCACATGGTTATTTCACTTAGTGGCACTTTATTTCAATCTCATGTTTCATTTCTAAAGGTTATAGGTTTGCTTTATAGGCAACATTAAAGGTAATATAATGCCACACAGTACTGGCTCACTTGAAAATTTTCTGTCTGTGAATTTACTCACTTTTATCACTCAGTAGAAAAGTCTCTGAACACATTGTAGCTGTTTATCTAAAGTGAGGTGAGCTTACATTGCTGATTGATTGTATTGTTTATACAATTGTGTCAAGATGTAGTTTATTCTGTGTATAAATATGACATAACTCATTCAGTAACATCATCCTCATTCAACATTTACGCGTCGCTTGAACTGTGACCTGGCTTACACTTAGTGGCTTAGTCAGTGAGAATGTATTTAGACATTTACGATTCAGTTTAATTTGGACAAAGGGATTTTTGTCATGATACTTTTGTTCTGAGAATAGGATTTAGTGATTTAGCAATGAATAACAGGAAATGATTGTCCCACATGCTGCCAGCAGAGGGCTCCACCACACTGACCTCAGACTGGGCTGTTTGACAGGAGCCTGTAGAGCTGCTGACTGCTGACATACTGGACCAAAAACTTCACTAAAAGATCATCTGTGAATCAGCGTTAGAACGTCAAAGCCAGAGAACTTCAAAAGAACAGTGGCTTTGGCTTTTTGTTTAGTAATGAGCCATATTTCCTGCCGTTTTATTCAGCCATAAACTATATGGACTCATGGTCAGGAATTTACAAGACTAGAATTACTACTTCATACAGCCTGCTCATGAATTTATAAATATATTGAGCTGAAAAAAACAATAAAAGGACTGGAACTAAAAACTGTACTTGCAAGGTCAGCATGATTATTTCAACATTTGAGGTAGAAGAATAATTGATTTGCAGCACTAATTAAATGCCATTCAAACATAATTATATATTAAAACATATCACTGCTGATATTATGTAGCAGCACCATAAATGAATACTATAGATAATGTATTTTTAAACCCGCATCGTATTTGTAATTTGAGAAAAAAAATATATATATATACTGTTAAAAGGAAATAAAACTGCATCTATTTGGTTAGACCGGACGTAATCGCCCTGTGGTGAGACACGTATCGCAGAACAGGGAGCAATGAGCCCACGTCATCCCTAATATACTGTATACTATGACTGGTACGGTGATACTGAACAGTAAAACACAGTGAGCAGCGTGTGGTGATGAGTCAGTTCAGTGCTGGCTCCAGTAGAGGGACCTGCTGCTCAGAAGGACGTGCTGTAGTGAAAGTGCCAGAAATCCTTGTGGTGTTTACTATGAGCGCAGCTGCTCTGTCAGAGGTACCAACCCCTCACAGGCCCAAATACACAATAGTAGAGTATATAGCAGCAGCATATTTAAAACACTTCCTATTCAGTCATAGTACACATCCTAGCCACGTATTCAGTCATAGTACACATCTTGTTTCCATCAGACTTCCAGTAAAACAGACATTGTGCAACCAGTAGCTGCCCATAACCAGATAAAACCCAGGTTCAACTAATGGCATTGTTAGCAGACAGCTTGTAACTGTCACCTCTGACATTTACAGAAACTCGTCTGGTCCAGGGGTCTGTGAGTGGGCCCTGAGTCACTGTGAGTACTGCTGCGTAGTAAACTTTCAATGAAAAACTGCTACTTCTTCTTTTAACCATTGGGCATTTTTTTATACTGATACTTTTGGAGTTGGAATGACAAATAGATTTTAGATTCAAGCCCTTGGTCATAACTGTTCTAATGTAGGGCTGTACTGGCTTTGATGCTAGGCTTCATCTCATGCTGTGCTTCTGATTTAATGCAGCGAAGGAAAATCACACTGTATTCTTAATTGTAAATCATGTGGCAGGAGTTTTAGCCATGACTAGAGGGAGAATGGCTCCTGGCTTCTCAAGTCTGGGAGTGGGAGGTCTGAACTGTGGTATTTATCCAATTTTGTGTTTATTGATTTATTTACCTGTTTGATTGATCTGTATCATTCTATTTAATCTTAATATACAGTGTACTGCAGTTTTTGGTCAATCAAGAGGTTTCTCATGAGAATCCCATCTAGTCAAAGTTAAATAGGATGAGAATGTGCTATATTTGCATATTAATTTTTTTTTTCATTTTTTTAAACACTAGAGATTTTTAAAAACAGGCTTTTATGAAACAAATGTTCATTGATTGAACCCTGTTCGTCAAAACTAATGCAACAATCTTTCTGTTTTCTTAAATCTTTTTTCTTTTCATTCCCTTTTTTTCTCTGAACGGGCCTCAACATGCAGCTGTTACAACAAAGGTCAGAGTTCACCCAATCTGCACATTGTCAGGATTTCCTTTCCTTTGCCTTTTGAACAGAAATGTCCAGAGAAATGGCTTTGACCGAGAGTCATACAAAGACTGGACAAAGGCAGAAGCATGAGCACACACTTCCAGCGGCAGTGTAAGGATATCCTCACTGATCCCCTGTCAGTCCTGAGCCATTGACGGTCAGCGACACGAGGCAGCTGGGAGGTCCCAACTCTGTCTTCACCCCACACAGCTATGAAAACAAGGCCTGATGAGGAAGAGGCACTGAGCAAGGGGAGAGTTATCCAAGACAATGGGTAAAAGTGCATGTACTTAAAAGTAAAATCACATTGAATTGTTGCGTGATCTTTTCTGTTCAACTCATTGTACTAATCAACTCAATGATAATGGGACTTTTGTAGGCTGAAATATGGATAATAAGTGTTCTTTCATGTTCAATAGCTGTGTAAATGTCTTTATATCTAATGCAACTCCAGGCATTTAGTATTTGGCAAAACATGAGAAGACTCGGGACAAACACCTGCTACAGACAAACGGCAGAGCAAAGGACAAAGTGAAAGAAAACAAAATGAAACAGAAAGAGCCATGTTTTTTTCTAAGTGAACCTGCAGCTATTTCGGACCCACGTCAAGTTGACAAATGACCTAGACTTTCCGATTTAGGCCTATTGTTCCAAGCAGAAAAGTCCCGCGCGGTCTTTGCTTCAGGAATCACAGTCAAGCGCAAGGTCGAGGTGAGTCCTGCCAATTTGCTCACATGCAACTTTGAGTGTATTCAAAGGAGAGCAGTGTGGGACGAGTGCCTTTGTAGCCTCAGGAAAAAAGACCGTCTAAAGAGAGCTGTTGAGATCAGTGAAAGGACAAACCCTTTATACCTCTCTCCCCTGCAGCATTGTTTTGTGAAGACAGGAATTTGAGACAGTTTGTCAAAGGAGGAAGGCTGGAGGAATGTCTTAGGGTCTTGCTTTAATATGAAGGTCATTTTCCAGGAATTCTCCAGGACCTAAACCGGCAATTAGCTATTTATTCTCATGACAAAGGCACGCAAGTGAGCACCAAAACTAGTCAACAAGGCAATAAAGTAACTAGGTCAATATTTACCTGAAAAAACTAAGCAGCACACACCCGACAATGTTCATGGTCTGATTATAGCCCCTAGTCTCTTCTAACAATCCTTGCAAAGCCCCAATCATTTTCAGACTCCCGTTAATTGAATGATTCAGACACAGGGTATGGTCACAAGAAATAAGGCTATCATTGCTAAGAAAGAAAGTTGTTGGGGCAGAATAAAAACAACAAGAAAACAATATACCATAGTGGGGTTTGATACAGCAGTGAGTTTGTTATCACTCAGGTCTCTCAGATTACAACACCATCCCTCACTGACAGCAGTCACTATGTCAATGTCATCGCAGTGGCCTAACCTTTGCCGACCAATATTTGTTCTTGTTTGTGACTGGCTGTTGCTTCAGTCATGTCACTCAACATTTGGATTGAGTTAAAGTGTCTAGTGACTGTAGTAAAATCCAGTCTGTGGTAGAATACTGTCTGAAATAAAGCCACTGCCAGGTAAGTAGTGTATTCTTCTTCTTCTTCTTCTTCTTCTTCTTCTTCTTCTTCTTCTTCTTCTTCTTCTTCTTCTTCTTCTTCTTCTTCTTCTTCTTCTTCTTCTTCTTCTTCTTCTTCTTCTTCTTCTTCTTCTTCTTCTTCTTATTAGGCCCGAGCCGGTGATGGCCGGGAGGGCCTATTGTTTTGCTCGGATTTTTTTTTTTTTTTTTTTTTTTTTTTTTATCTTTATTGTGACCAAATGAGCCTAAATTTGACCCAGTGAACATGCACAAAAAGTCATTTTTATTGGTCCCAGACTTCAAGCTCGGAAAAAATGGTATGTTTTTGAAGTCGCCGAAAAAAAAAAACGAAAAATGACTCAGTGGCGACCCTACAAAATCAAAATACATTGGGCCTATGGAAAGTGAAAGTAAGTTTTTTCAACACAGAAAAATGAAACTTGGTATATCCATAGGACACCTCAGAACAAACAGAAAAGTCAATGACAGGCACACCTAAACTCAACAGGAAGTCCGCCATGTGGGGTGAAAGCAGCGGCCACTAAAATCGCACCCCTTGCGCAGAAAGATGCAAATCATTGTGTTTTAATCTAAATGGCCCCAAATTTGGTGAGTATCATCTAGACACGTGTGCCAACCAAAGTTGTAACTTTGTTGTTGATATCTTATCGGGTATGGGTGAGGCAAGCCTGTAACGAGGTGAGCCAGCGTTAACTGCAGCCCTCCCCTTTGCTGATGCTCTGTTTAAACTGAGCGTCTGCCTACTAGCTCCCACTAATTACCAGCTGTCTTCTTAAGGGAGAGATGGGGAGCCCCAGCACATGGGCCCCCAAGAGTCTGGGATGGTTTGATCAGGTTACAAGAGCCCAGCGGCTGACAGCTTTATTTATGAGCTGTTGCTAATGGATTGAGAGTGACAGCGAAGTGAGCTCAGTGCAGGGTCAAACGCAGAGACAAGTCAACTCTGCTCCAATGGGTCAAAGCGCTAATTTTGAGTTTCCAACATGAGCCAAAGTATGGTTCAGTGGGCATTTATTAGTCTTTCCAAAGTCAAAAAGTTGTGAAGGGTATCAAAATAACTAATCCTTCTATGTAGTGAGTGCTGAGGTGTTTGTGGACAGGGCAGTCTTTAATAGTTATCACTGGAGTCCACTGTCCACTGCAGTCTTTCATCTGTATTTTTGAAGCCTGTCTAAACCACTGGATGTACTGCAGTATGTGGACTCTTTATTGGGGCTGTCTCGTTGACTCTGGGTCTAGACGCATGGCAAACTGAGTGGAAAAAACACTCACTGTCTCATCCCGGACACGTCTCCACCATCACTCTCACTGCTCAGAGTGGCTTCTTCTTTCATTTCTTGCCCCTTCTTGCTGCCTGAACATGAGAACGGTTAGGTAAGCATCTTTTGCACCGAGCGCATGGTTCAGCTCACCGTAACATAGCAGCATCAGATTCTGCAGTGTGTAACTTTATAATGTGACAATAAACTCTCCTGTAAAAAAAGACATCAAGGAATGGATATATAGTTTATGCTCTATGTTCTGCTGCAATAAACACTAAAATAAGAACATGGAAGAATCTGGTTGTTTCTCAGGTTAATAAACTCCAAACAAAAAAATTCAAGAGAGATGCACCTGTTTTCCCCATTTTTGGCTCACACACCCCTTAAGACACTAGTGTTAGCCATGTTTAAATATTTTTTGCATTAGATTAGAACTAGCACTTGATTTATTAATCTTGCAAGAACAGGTCTTTTATTTTAGAAAAATAATTTGCTAGGGTTCTAAAATAACATTTATTAGGCAGAAGGCTATAAGATAATATATATAATATATATAATATATAAAAGATATATTTATTTATTTAAATGTAAAAAAATGTGATGGGGCAGTTTTAGCAAAACACAAGTAAAGATCTACTCCACTCTGACAAACAGCCAAGCAACTCCATTTAAGCAACTGCTTCTCAGCTACCACCACAGACCCGCCTCCACCCCAACTCCTCTTTGATGTCACCACTGGTACTGTTTGTCTATGAAGACCTTGAAGGCTTGACTTAACTGTTATCCCAATAAAATGTACCTCATTAGATTCAATTGTTTTTCTTCCTTGCACTTTTCCAGTAGTGTCCACTCTCTCCTTTTTGAATGAAATGCACAGATTACATGTTGTGGTGATGAGGATCAAAGTGTGGACTTGGAGCGTTTGATGTTGGCAGAGAGTTAAAAAATAAAGTGCAGTTTGTTTATTCTGACAGTGATTTACATAGATCCAGTTTGGTCTATGTCTCAGTCTAATCAGAGTGATCAAAGACAGGCTCGGACTGCAGCGTTCAGCAGAGCACGACCACAGCCCTCGGTAGCTCTAACCAAAGCCCTCTTGGACAGCTTTGCAACATTTTCAGAGATATATCTTTGTCAGAAAGTAAGATCTATGACATGACCAGTGTTGGGAGAAACCACGAACGAAGACGAAGACAGACAGAGGCTGGTCTGAGCTAATGACTCCTGCTGGAGTCTAGATTTTATCAAGTGCTACTGGAGTGAAAATTACAATCTCATGATTGAATAAGTTGTGTTCTGCACTAAGAACAAAGTAGAAGATCTACGTAACCACAGACAGTATGAAACATCCCAAAACATCAAAACATCATGCTCTCTCTCCACAGTTCATACTGTCATGTGTCCTTGGGCAAGACACTTAACCTACCTTTCCTCCAGTGGTGTTCCAGCTGTAACACTGGTGAATAGTTTAATGTATGTAAAGCGCTTTGAGTGCCCACTACAGTAGGTGGAAAAGCGCTATAAAAGAAAAAAAAAAACAGTATATTTTTACACTAAGTCAAGTCTGTAAGATTAGCTATAAAAGGTAGTAGAGCTCAACTTTAAGGAAATTAGAAGCAACAACCAACTACAGAACAAGATTTGAAGGGCACCCAATTGTAATAAACTTCAACCTCTCGTCCTTTGTTAGCAACACTTTAGATGGTGTTGTTAATTTGTTGTTTTTGGTGTGAATATACCTTTACAGCTCCTCTGATTCTCTAGGATTTCAAGTTTCTTTCAAAGCAGGCTAAACTTTGCTAAAACAAGCTAATCTAATTCTGAAGGCATCACTAACACAGATAAAATTATAGATTCCAACAGCTCTAAAATTATCAGCAAAAAGAAGCATAAATCATACATCAAAGTTAACATTTTATTAAAATATTTCTAAACCAGTTTTATTTATTGTTCAAGAGCTTAAATTTCCACTGCAGATTTAAATTAATTTCAGTTACATTTCCTTTGAATTGCAGTTTAATACAATTTTGAATCAAAATCAAAACTTCTCACAATTTAAACTGTTATTGTTTTTATTTTAACTTCTGGGTGTTTAACTTTTGAACGGCTGCCTTTTTGCAGTAAATATCTTTTTGCACTTTGAATCAAACACGGTATCATGTGCCAGACAGGAGACAGAGAAGTGTAGCTGTCAAGAGATCTGCTAAACACTGTAAGGTTCATTAAAACTTTTGCTGGTCCAACTGTCTGAACATTGATAGACAATGAAGAACCCCTGTCTCAGCTCCTGGGCCACGGCTATGACTCTGCACCGAGCTTTGAATAATTTGTTTTCCTTTATTTAGCCCCAAGAGGTGCAAGCATAGACCAGACACTGACTAAGCAATCTAGTTTCACACTCCCAGAATAAACTGCAGCGCACGTCCGAAGAGCCTGGAGTTTGGTTGTAGATCGATTGTTTGCAGAGAAAGCAAATGATAAAGAATGACTGTGTCAGTGGGAAATGACTGCGAGCTCCTAAAACTGTGTGCACTGCATTTCCACAGCTTTTGAGACAATTTGTCAAATCACAGCAGAGTCTTTGACATTATAAAACTTTTCACAACTTTAAAGCAATCTCTTTAAAGCAGACACTGCTTTAAGGTGTTTAAACATCATCAATATGCAGCAACAAGACTTAACAAGCACGATATTGGTATTGGATATTGGCCTTGTTTAGACCCAGGAATAAAAAAGCTCTCTGATTGATGGATCGCTAAAGTCTAAACTCTCTCAGTGCGTCCTGTGATCACTCAGGGGATTAGAAGGAGGCCTGGGACACCTGCAGTCAGAGCAACTTTTACAGGAGAAGTCATTTTCTCAATAAAGACTCATTAATAGAATTTGTCAGTGAACAATATCATCACCGCAACATCTACTATTTCATACAATCTGACTTTGTGTGATGAGTTAAACCGACATGTTGCATTTATGTTGGTGCCCAGATCATAGGCAAAGTTAAAAAAGCAAAAATATTGCACATTGTGGTTACATGGGTAGGTAATTATTTCTGGAAAGAGGTGACAACATTACTGCCTTTGGATTCCTGTTTTCAAAACTCCCTAGAGCAGACTGCTATCCATCAGATCTATAGAATTAGGTCAGGATTAATGTAAACAAGGAGGGAACACATTTGGTCAAGCTCATTAAAAATAAACAAACTGACTCGACACATTTTCAGTGCTCTACAAATCCAGCAGATGGAGGAAACGAGGAAAGGGGAAAAGGAAGTAATGAATCTCTTATCACCACTCAGATCTAGCTCTGAGGGGGATGTGATCGCAGCTATTACGTATCCAGTCAAGTGCTGCTACCTGCCGTGAATAACAAACCCAGCACTAACGCCAGCCACTGCACGAACAGTCGCTGCAATAAGAGGCTGGTCTGGGCAAAGAAAATGACAAATACAAGTACTACTGAAGTGAAAATGATTATCTCAGGATCCTTATCCACTGGAGTTATGATATACACAGAAGCAAGTGCTCAAAAAAATGCAGCGTAAGTTTTGAATGAGACTTTTTTATGAGTTGGCTCCAAGACCAATGAGCACTAAAGAAGCACAGTTTTTTGAAGGCTTCAGGGTCCATGAAAATCAGAACATTTTCAGTTAATGTTTATGAAGGTATTTCAATAAAAGGTTCTTCTATTCATGTCAGAATGTAGTAGAAGTTATTTTTGGCTTCTAAATATGAGTAGTAAATGTGTGCCATCAGTTGCCACTATAATGACAAAGTATGTCTCTACTTCATCAACCAGCATCCATAGTCAATGTTTGAAGGCAAGAAGAAGGCATCTGAACACAGTTAGCCTATTACTAAAAGTTCCCTGTTCATGTTCATGACCTGTTTGTATTATATGAGAATCTCCATGGATACTACACTATACCACATTCCTTGAACTAGTTCATCTGAGGTGATCCTCATTAAGTCAAGGCCATCACCAAAGCAGATCAAAACCTTTGAGGATCTGTGATATTTAACCATACACTTAATTCATGTTGGCTTTATATTACGGGTTTATGTTTTTATTATGAATGTAAAGTGTTCATTAAATTTATTGGTCTATTGGTTCAATGCCAAGGATGTACCCACAAGAAGATGGAATAAACTACAAATGCCTGCATCCTTTTCTGAATAGTTTAATATTCTTAATGCCTTGACTGTAAATAGTCCACATGCACCATGATTACAAACAAGAACAGTGGCAGCTGCTTTAATCAGAATATAAAATAGGTCCATAACAACTTGTGTAGATCAAGGATGGATGTTGATAGAACCTCAAAGATATGACCGAATAGAAGCTTTGGGGGTGAAAAAAGCACAATATATTTCAAAATAAACTACAAAAAAAGTATATTGGATTCTTTAATTTAGTTGCAAAATGCTACAAAAACACCTCTATCTTCCTCCTCCTTTGCTTCCAGCAGCAATAACCTACTCATAATACTCTATAGATCAGTCCTCTTATCTCTAGCTCATTCATCCACTTCTATTTTCTCCTATTTTTCACTGAATATTGGTTGGTCTTGCTCCTCCAGAGCCGACCTGGTAGACTCCAGACGGAAAGGGGGAGTATACTTATCGTCTGGAGTGGAGCTGATGAGAGAATCAGGTGCTTAGTCTGGATGACATAATGAGTCTGAATAAGCACAGGGTCATCACCAGTTCACTCTCAATACGCAGTCACTTTCCTTTCCATCCGTCTCTTTAATGACCGCTTTTCTCCACGTAATAACTTCCTGCGTCGCTTTGTGCTTTTCCTATTCCTCTGTGTCTTCTATCGAGGAAATCTAGGATGTGACAGGCGTAGGAGATCCCAGGAGCATTTCTGATTTACCTCTTCAATATAATGTGGCACCTCAGAGGCAGCCGAGAAAATACAATACTTGCACTTGTAGATTTAAGATATAAATATGGAGGAGAGGTTATAGCATGGACAGGAAGTTGAAATCCACAAATGGCATCTGGCCAAACTCCTGGCCTGGCTTGGTTCATTTAAAACAGCATTTACAGTAGTGAAAGTGCTACATTTTATTTACAAAAATCTTTTAAAAGGCAGCAACACATACGCTATTGAGGAAGACAAATGTGAAATAGGACTAACCAATACGTTTTTATTTTGGACCAGGATTTGGGCAAAAGCCAAACTGCTAGATGTCTGGATCAGCATCCTTAGGCCATAAGGATGTTGATCCAGACAATTTAGCAGTTTTTATATAAGACTTACAAAGGTATTAGAGGATAATTGGAATATTGTTCTTTATTATACTTACTGTATTCTATAAACTATAGAAGGTTTATCCATGTTTTTGTGCTGCAACAGGACAGAAACCAAAGAAGTTGCTGAGTCATGTCTGACTAAACCAGGACTCACCTAGAACTAGTACATTTGTGAGTAAACCATGAGTAAACCATCATTAGACCAGGACAAAACCAGTGCATTAACTTAGACTGACCTTAGCAGCTCTCTTGGAGTTTAAGGTGAAAACCCAGCTTTAACAAATAATAGCTGATATGTGCCATCAATAAAAAGCTATTCCTGGAGTGTTATGCATAACAGACTGAACTGTGTGTCTGCAATACAGCTGTCTGTCTGTGGGTCTGCTGAAGATATCACTTTGTCAAGGATGCACCAAATATACCTGTTGGTACCTGCAGTATTGAAGAAGAGAGAGTCTGTAAAACTACTGTTGTAGACTAGACTAACAAAGACCGGGCCATGACAAAGACAAGAGCTTGTTAAAATAAAGAGGAGTACAGGATACATGGGAAACAATTTCAGGGAGCACTTGTGAAAATGTAAAAGTTGGTCAGAGAAGTTGTTAAAAAAACAAGTGTCAATCAAGTGTCCAGTTACAAGATTAATAAACCAGTCAATTTCTTGGTTGGGCTTGATTTAAATTTCAAGTCCTCTATGTCCAACACTGATCTTTGAAAAGTATTCTTAAGAGAATTCTTAAGATTAAGACCAAGCACTCTACAACAACATGTAAAACTGCAAAATCCAAATTAAATTTAGAATTTGGTGACAGATCTTCAATTAGTCATAGATAAGATATCCGTTTATTCATTCTCCACTCATTGCATTCACATTAACCTTATCTCATCTTTTCCTTTTCCGTTCTCTCAGGGACATCGTCAGCATGTGATCAAAGAAAAACACTGTTCTTTGTTTGAGCTCATTTATTTTTGAAGAAGGGCCTGATGCAAAGTACTGTATGTATCAAAGCTGAAGTAAGGGAACATCTGCTTTCTTTGTACTTCCATCTTTAAAATTGTCATTGTCAATAGCTCTGCTTTTTCTATTGGGCGCTTTCTGTCCTTGTCCATCTGTTCCTCTGTAAGCCACTCATTCATTCGCCAAGGTCACCACAACCTTTCCACTTCTGGCATTGCAAAAAATCAAAATCATTCAACAGAACAAAAATTAAACTGACGGGGATTTGAATAGGGGAAAAATATCTGCGAAAGCAAAAGAAAATATTTTAAACTCTTGGGCAACCCCCTAATTATTGCTAAACCCTACAATATTTCGCCAGGCTTTGAGTCCACATGAGATCAAAATGGGACTCTTCAAAATGAGCCTAAATCATGAAAAAACAGTGAGTCATATTCACCAATAAAACTGCTATCCTGGAGAAGACTTTGTAAACGATACGTGCCGCTCCAAAGGAGAGGTTTTGAATCTCTGGGCCCCTGAAACCCTAGACCCCGGGCCACTTGGTTTTTGTGGTGCGTGTCAGTAATTCCTCCCCCCAACAGCGAGAAAGTGATATTTTGCAGCCATAAGGGAATTGCCCCTCCATTACCGCAAACCTCATTTTACTATCCTAATACCGAGAGGATTTTCCACTTGGGCAGAAGCTGGGGGCATGAAGACGGGACCAGAGGGAAATGAAGTGGGTTTTATTCACTGACAGTGAAAGGAGTGGACTAATAAAGAGTAGAGTCTTGGAAAATTATTTTATAAGTCAGAGTGAGAAAGTTAGCTACTAATGGTAATGACCAAATATATTTAAAAATATTAGAAAGAGTGAACCCCTTTGGTCTGGTTAATCAAAGCGCTAACAACATAGAATAGAGCAACAAGTCAACAATATCCTTTTTTATATTTAAAATAATGTTCAAGTTTTTGGAGAGCAATGCATGATAAACATAAAGCTTACAGTTCCTACCTTCTAATAAGGAAGTACTCGAGTCTTGGGCAGTCAAGACCAAGCAAGATAACAAATGGCATATTTGTCTCATTCTTCTGTCATGGGAGTCAATAGAAACCAGACCTCTTAGAACCTACCACCATGTTTATGACATTACATTTTACATTTAGTCATTTAGCTGACGCTTTTATTCAAAGCGACTACATTAAGGTTCCATTCACCAGTGTCACAGCTGGAACACCACAGGAGGCAAGGTGGGTTAAGTGTCTTGCCCAAGGACACAACAACAGTATGAACTGTGGGGAGAGCGGGAATCGAACCACCTACCTTCCGGTTGAGGGACTGCGCCCTTAATGACATAGTGAGACTGACATCAAAGCTCAATCAAATAAATAAACAGAACTTACAGGCCACTCATTTGTTGGACTGATACACTTGATTCTTTTTGCAGTGAGGTGTTTGACTCTGAGTAAGGGTGACTTGGGTCTAATCCCAATTCTCTATCTTACCTCTTAGCCCTTAGCCCTTGTTATGCGCATTGATAAAAGACCAAGTGGTGTCCCTATAATCATTTGGATTAAGGGGAAGGGCTATACACACCTTCAAACTGAGTTTTTGGAGAATCACACTTGAAACAAAGGGGTAAGATAATTTCCCATAATGCAGTGTGTTTACCAGCTTCGGGGTTGTGAGAGAGAGAGAGAGGTGCAAAATGTAACTAATTTCAGCAAAAATTAAAATAAAAAAATCACAACATTGTTGTTTTATGCTCCTTTACACTTGAACTCGTTTATGCACAGATCTGTTTTCTACTCGGAACATTTTGTAAAAATGTCTGTTAAAGTTTGCCTCACATCAACAGGTCACAGTCTCATATTTACAGAACTTTTTGAACTTTTTTTTAGCTAATGCATAACACCACTATCTGTTTTTCCGTCAATATACGGAGATACGTTTTCGTGGTTGTAGTAACACTCTTTAGTGTCTTGGGTCTGAGACAGAGACTGAGGAAACAGCAGCTGATACTGTTCAGAGCAAGACTCAAGTCAAAATACTCACAATAAACTGTTTATACGCTGTATAATGATGATGATTGATGTATTATTAGACCATATTGTAATATTATGTTGTGTATAAAACATGTCCCAGAACTTAGGGGTAGCCTTTAATCTTAGCTCTACCCCTTACCCCTTCATTTGGAGGGCCAAGGAGTAGGGGTAAGTTAGAGAATTGGGATTGGGCCTTGGATTCACTCAACGCTGCCAGGTGACCACTGTCCTGCTGAACACGACATTTGGCACCAATGGCTTCAACCTTGGATGCCCTCTGTCGCTGTCATCCTCCTCTAGACACAAGACCAGTGCAATTACTGCTCCTGGATCAGCTGCTCCTGCCTGACCACTGACAATACTAGCTCCTCGCTCTTAAGAAGCGTAGGCAGGTGTGGGTGTGACAGATATAGGCCTATTACTGTGGAACTAAACTTATGCAGATTTGTATAGAACAATTTGTTTTTGCCATCACATTTACTGCTTTTGGGCCTAAAGTAAATAAACTCTCCTTGAAGTTCACTGATGCATTGTACTCTGACTGAAGAGTGTGTTTTCAAAGGGATGTGGTGCAGAGATAAGGCTTCAGTCCAGCCCAGTGTTCACAGTCAGCAGACGTTATTGACAGAGGGTCAGTGAGTGTTTACCGGACCAGCCAGAGGTCACTACGTCTATGGGAACACATCCTGCCCTGGTTAGTGATTATAGCACCTGGAGGTGGCATTCCTGGCAGCATCAGCCTTTCTGTGGGATACTGGGAAACACAGGGGAGAGTAGAACTGGTTCTACACTCTGCTTTAACACAGCAGGACAAAGGGAGCTAATACACGGTTCAGCTTTCACCTGTTACCTGACCCTTAGTGGAAAGGATTTTCAATGAAAAAGTTACTAAATGAAATTTCTACTTTGACTTAACCCTTGCGGCGGTCTAACTGTTAGTCTTGTATTTATACGTTTGACCAACACTTGAGTGACACATACTGCTGTCAGTCAGTGCTTGTCCAAAACCATGGCAGCTTTACTCAGCCTTCAGCCTGTGGTCCTCAGGGTCAAACCTTTGCCCTGGATTATTTGTTAAACACAGCAGCGGTGAAGCATTTGTGGGCAGAGCGTTTTCTCGTCTTACCTTGTAGGAATGTGGTGCTAACATGTTGGAGGGTTGTGCAACAGCGAGCCACATGAAAAACTGATACGGTCAATTAGCCGCATAAAGCTTTGGGGCTGATGGAGGACGATGAAGCTGGTTGTTTCAACAGTGCCATGATGGTGGTGTTTTCAATGTAATTAATGACGCTGTTTGTCCCAAAGCTGCAGTGTAGCTTTTTTCTGACTTTAGGGAAGTAGTAAATCTTATGTTAACCAGGGGAAATAGCAGACTCTGGAACACCTCAGTTGCCCTTTACACTAGCCATACAGAGCAGTTAAATAGACTTCTCCTAGGGCCTAGGACTAAAACAAGAATTAAACCTGGGCTAAAACAAGGTTTATATGACAAAAAATAAGTAAAGTAAATGACTAAATCCAGACTAACTTTTAAAATTAAGCCTTGTTAAAAAAACAGATCAAAACCGTCAAAAATGAGGACAAAACTAGAGACAAACCCACACTAAGAAGGGGTTACACCAGGACAAACGTCAGGACTATAACTATAACTAGTCTAGGTTTAAAACAAAGACTGAAGTGGGAATATATTTTAAGATTTTATAAGGATTTATCTAGAGATAAAGTAGGACTAAACCTGGAGTAAATCAATGTAAAATCAGCTGCAGAGTCGGTCAATAAACGGATGTGCTCAAGGCTTTTGGACCCTGGGACTTAATAAGTAAATCATAGTGAGACTGTAGAAACACAACTCCTCAGAGTTTTCTGTCAGTATAAGGAAAAAAATGAAGCTGTTTATGAATGACAAGAGTTGCCAAAGCATTTGTTTTGTCGCAAGTAAACACAATTAGTATGCCACACAAGATGAACGCAGTGTCTGTATCTGCCACAAAGAATTATCCACAGAGATCAAACTGGAAAATCTCATCTTTGCAGAGGCTATGCTTTCAAACTAAATTATGTTTAACGCTCTTCTCTGTATTGTATTCTCTTCTGTTTGCATTTTGAACTATAAATATGCAGGGTAAGCACGTTTGTTATGCATCATTAGTTGCTGTATTGTGTCCCATCACCACTAATGCTCTAAGACTATAATCTGTTTCCCTCCAGTGTCACTGATAAACACTCACTATCTGCTGTTATCGCTTATCTAAACGCTAAGTAAGCCTGCCGCCGGCTCATTAGGAAATCTACGTCCTAATAAAGACTGGTTATCTTCTCCCAACCAGAGCCAGATAATCGAATCCAGAGCGGGATAGAGATCTAAGAAGTGTGTCAGTAGATTAGTAGAGCCATTCACTCTGAAAACCAGGAAGATGAGCATTCTGTACTTTTTAAATTTTAGTAGGAATATAGACTTAGATATTTGATGCAGATAAAAAAAAAGCAATACCCCAACCCTAACACAAACCTACAAACCAATACACACACACTACTTTTGTACTTTTATACTGAATTCATTAGTATATTAAGTGTAAAGTCAATATGTGTACACTGATATGTAGTGTATATACAGTGAGATATTTGTTGCAATCTTCGGTCGACTGTGAGATGAGTGGGTTTTGATCCTGTCGCATGGTGTGGACTACCACCCAGGGCTGCTGACACCCCTGATGGGGCCCTGGACAAACCATATAGCCAGAGGTTTCCTTTATCATTTTGTTTCCATTACTAAAGCTTATGAGGCCATGGTTTTAGGCCCCTAAAACCATGGGGGTACAGACCCAGTACAGTGTTACAACTGTACTGGGTGTTAACACTAATTTAACGCCATGGGGCTCACCAATGATTACAAAGTCTTGATAAAGACTGGTTATCTCCTCAGCTAATTAAAACCAGAGGCGGATAGTGACCGAGGAAGTGTTTTATTTGATTAGTGAGGCAATAACCAGCAGAGCCTGTCACCACGGTAACCAAAAAAGATGGAGAAAAAAAAGGCTGTGTACAATACGACTCCCTATTGACAACGTAGGTCAGTAGTTGGTTTTAGACAATGGGATTAGACTCAGAGTGGATTTCTGTTATACAAAATATTCTGCTGTATTTGCCCCATCTATAGCACCAAATACCACAGACCGCTACAAAAAGGCTTACTTATTGTACAGTGCAGTATATGGTGACTTGGCACATGAAAAAGATTACCCAGGATTGTACAAGCTTTGCTCCTTTCATTTTCATCCTGTTTGTAAAATATTGGAACATGTGGATTTCCCTGCTGTGACATAAACTTTATCTTATACTATCATTAGAATGACTCTTCCTAACATCCTGGCTCTATTTCCACTGATAACACTTCCTTCCAGTGTAGAGCGTTCATTTCGATTCAAAGATCCCTCATCTTTCTCAATCTGCACGGAGCAGGAAATGAGAACAGATGCAAACACAACAGACTCCGGACCTCCTCGTCTTTAGACTATTGTGAGCTGCACATCGGAAGAAAACAAGGCAAAGTTTTAATTAGGAACGGGAAGATTTGGTATTGAATGTTTCCTCTCATGACATTCCTCCTTCTGTTTTCGTTTGTCTGTCTTGTTTTCAGAGTAATTTCTTCTCTTTTCTGCGGTGAGTGTGAGTGTATGTGAAAGCTGAGCGTCCCAGCCTCTGCAGCAGTTACTGGTAAACGTTGCCAAAGACCTTGAAATGCGGCTGAGACAAAGTCATGCGGCTCGTTGGGAGCAGGACCTTGAGAGATCAGGCTGTTGCGGTGAGACGCAACATGACCGCTCTGAAAGGGCTGCGATACCGTGGCGGGACGGCGGCCGTGTCCTGGGTGTAGCCTTTGGATGACCACAGCGCCACTGGAACAGTCTCAGTTCTGATATGGTCTGTCCCGTGTAACAGAGACTCGAGGGACACTCCCTCTACAGGCTTTGGTCTGAAGGATAGTCATTACATGCTAACAGTAGCGGACAACAACCTTGTTTGCAGTTAAGATGCAATATGTTATTTTGCGAGATGTAGTTCTGGGCATGTATTACAAAGCAGACAACTAAAGTAACTAATCTGTTATCTCTTTTGTAATCTGCTCTTCTACCTGTATCCAGTGAGTCAGTCAAAATGATTGGGAAATTACTATTTTTAGGGGTAAAAATGTCAAATCTTCATCTTTTACCAACTGATGAACAATTTTGATAAGCCAGATCAAAGCAACAATCCTTTAAAATACCCTGATGATCCTTGTCTTTGCCAGCTCTTTCCGTTCTCATGAACTCTCTCTTCCTACTTTCTCTTGTGAGAAATTGCCATTGTTATGATCAGGGACTACTGCACCACAGGAACACGGCAGTCCCCGCTGGGTTTAGGCTTAGCTCCGGTCAGAGGTCAGGGGTAGAAATGTCTTTTGGGAGAGCACACAAGCAGTGAAAGTATAAGATAAACCCTAGATCATAATTAGAATCACTTTACTGTAGTCTACTATTTAAGTTCTTAAGTAGAATCTCAGAATCTAGAGCCAAATATTACACCACATTTTAAAGCCCATAATGCATCATGAGAAGAGCTGATGGCCGGCTCCAGCTGCAAAAGCTAACTCACTGTTTTTGGAAAAAAACTGTACATTTGAGTGTTAACTCGGAGCTGATAGTGTCAAAAACATGAAAAGGCTCAGTGGGAGGTTATCTGAAGTGGGCCGGGTGGATATGCACAGTAGCTCCTCCAAAACAGGTGCTCCTTTTCTAGCAGAAGACAAACCTGAGCGTACTGTGTCAGTGAGAGTGTGGTCTGGAGGAATGGTTTCATCCTTTATTCTTTGGAAAAACTTCTGATCTGCTGCTTCCTTTTTCAGGGAAAAGATCCAACCGCGAGACAAATGGAGTCAGAATAGTGTTTGGTGTTTGGTGTAAACGTCAAAGACAGAGTCACAGAAATGCTTTGGAAAAAAAAGTGTTTGAACCTGTTGCCAAATATGTAACCTGCTTCATTTGTCTCTATATATAAAATTGTAAAGTACAAAAATAAAACATGTGTGGCCTCTGGGCAGCTTCAGGCAAAACGTCCAGATGTAGTCAGATTAGCTATAACTATATCTTCTGATCCCATTTTGTTGATTTCTTGAGTTTGTGTTGTACTTTGACTTGGTGATTCAAAGATAAGCCTTTTACTTTTCATGCTACTGACCAAAATAAGCATTTTGTAATAAGTTAGCAAAGACCATTACAAAATATGTTTGTGTACATGTCTTAATATTCTGTATTCTGTTTCTGCTGCACTAACAGAACTGGGTGTCTTGCCAGATTGGTCCAAATACACGTTTTCCACAGTGGCTCAAAGCTGCAGGTGGTGCAGTGAGTTGGCAGATGGACAGCTGTAGATGGGGCAGGTTTTATCACATGGTCAGTGTTAAAGGACGCAGGTGTGATTTTGTGGAAAAAACCTACTGCACACAAAAACTACACACAGTAACAACCACATCTGCTATACTCTTTTTAAACCTGAGCAGGTTTTTTTTTAGCTGCCTGCACATCTCACTGTGGCCTTAAGTCTAGGCATGGATGCTCTTTGAGGTTTTGTTTTGTCTGCCAGCACATGCACATCAACACACGAACAGGTACGATAAATCCAAGTGACACGGTTTGTCTTTGGTGAGGGTCTGATTACACCTCTTAGCGCACACACTGCCTCTGTCGCTCTGTTTGCCTTTTGTGGTGTATCTTGTTACAGTGCCAGTGCTCAGAGGTGTGCGGTTTGTATTTCAAATATACTGTATATATATATATCCCTGTCTTTGAGATACACCTCCAGACTTTACTCAAAAACAGACAAAAAGTCAGTTTGTGCAGAGAAAGACTGTGTAAACTCAGGCAGCAGCACAATGTCACTTCAAACAGCAGCAGTAGACAGCTCTGGGATACGCGCTCACAATCAGTGCTTTACATACAATGGTTTTCTTTCATTCAGTGGGATCACTTTTTATCTGACTTACACTTCCTACTCTTGTCCTCCCACTATCCAAGACCTTTTTGCAATGCTTTTTGTATTGCCAGAATTTATTTAATATTTATTGATGTTTTACAATTACAAAATCTCAGTACATGTATGTCTTATTGCATTTCACATTGTTTGATGAGATAGGCTACAAACTGTGGTCCAAAAACAGGCAGCAATAGAATTAAAATAAAAGCCAAGAGTAAGTTCAGTGGTACAAAACTAGCTAGAGGTAAATCATAAGCATTGGTTTGTTTACACAGTCATCCAGCAACTGCTATATTAAAGTTAATACGGTCTTGGCACATACAGTATTTGTCAAAGGCAATCTGGTTGACTGTGTTATTGCTCATCTTTGATCCGGTCACTCTTACCAATGACAAGTCATTAAATATTGACTGATTGCTCATTGGCAATGTCCCAAAAAATCAATAGGCAAGAGGGTTAGAGTCTGTATATCTCATGCCGTCAGCAAAATTGCATTAATTTGTGGTCACTTCACGCTCCTTTTTTCTGCATAGAACTCACTTTTATTGCATTGGCCTGATCTAATTTAAAATATACTCAACCAGATCTATAATGAAATAAATAATGGGTATATAATAAATGCACCTAAATTATTTGGCAGTATACAGTAGGCTATAGGACACAGTTTACAGGTGTATTGCTTAAAATGAAACAAAAAGGAAAACATCTGTCAAAACTGTTTTCTAAATCGAGTAGAATTAACATCAAAATACAACTTTTTGCATTTGTCATGTTGCTTTTTTGAAAGCTTCATTGAACATGGTTTTAATTTTATGCACAGAAATTACCAAAAGAGCTATTTCAACCGTGGTTGGTTTATGTCCCTGCAGGGCTTCCATAGCTGTTCACAAAAATAAAAAAAATAAATCTTTACTTTTGCCACCAGGAGTCACCAAAACAGCAAAAAAATATATAAATAAATGAATGGTTTATCTAATGGCATTTACTTGTCTGATGAAAATACATTAAAAGGTATTATAGGGTAAAGAAACAAATGAATTTCCTATTTTAAGTTTGTTGACCTAAGAACCTTCCATTCAAACACATTAGCCTCTGATCTCCTTCCTAAACCGAACAGCTGCCTGACCTGCCTGCATGGCTCACAATAGTTTACAGTAACAGTTTTGGTCTGCTGCACCTCCATCGTCCGGTGTAAAGTAGCGTGACTGCAGCCGCTTTCATCAGCTCCCAGTGAACAATAAAGATACGCCGATGTATGCCTCTGTGATCTCGCCTGTAACTTGTGAGAGTGTGTGGGAGCCGCTGGACGGGCCTTCGATGTAGTAAAAGAGAGGCCTGTCCCAGCAGGAAGTGACAGGAATAACTACTGTCAGTATGGCTCTGTCTGGACAGCCCACAACTTTCTGTAACTGTCAGAGAAAACACACAAGGAGCTCCCCCGTTATCTTCGAAACTCTCTTTGGGATCAGAGATAACCTTTAATGTTTGACATGTGTTTTCAGAGAAACAAAGGAACAGATGGGTAAAGTCCACTGCAGACATTCCAACTTTTTTTTTTACATTTTCCAGAACATACTGTCTATTGTTAGTGTTGATGACCCAAGACTTAGAATATGTGTTTTTAATGGTGTTGTTCTCTGAAATAGTTTAAGCACTCTACTACACTACTGTGGGTAAAATACATTTTGATGTTGTCTGTGGAGATCCTAAGAGATCCAGGTCATCATTAGCTTTGGGTAATGTTTTAATTTTAGCGATTCCAATTCTGATTTAACTTATCAAATTCAATAATTTTTTGGGGAGAGAAAAATAGCAAATACTTCAAGAAAGAAGTTTTAACCTTTTATTCTTGCAAAATTTAACTTATAATCAGTAGGCATTAACTGTTTTATATTTTTTATTGATTTTAATTGAAAATTTTTAATTAAATGATTTTTTTACTTCCTTCAAAGTAATGCCGTGTTGAAGAAAGTGTTACATCATATTAGAGGTACTTCCTCCCTTGTATGAAATATCTTTACCACATACAGTATATAGCATGTGACAACGCTATCATCTTTTTTTTCCAAAGTTTAACCAAACTTTTGAACATTTGATGCGGTCAGTCAAAGAGCCGACTTTAATGAACTGTGCATGTCCGTAATGAGATCAGGTCCTTGTCGCAGGTCCTGGCAGACAACTGTAAAATGCTAACTGCTGTTTGCCGTGTGAGAGTCACTGAAGAAGTCAGGAAATGATAAACAGACCCGAAATGCGTGCATCCAATCAATTCCCCGGTTCTTTGACGTTTGTAATCGGTTCTATAATGGAACCGGTTCTCAATACCCTTCCCAAGTCATCATATAATAAAAAGTTAAAGACAGCCATAGTTTTGAAGGTTGTGTCCCTTAAGCAAGCAACTTTGTCAATCTGGTTCGACACACTATCACTCAATGCTCCAAAAATTGTTTTGTCTTTTTGTTGTCTTTTTTTCTCTGTACAGATGACTCAAGTCACTAAAAGATTAAGAAGATTAGCTAGATGTTATCACTCAATGCTCCAAAAAAAAGTTTTTTTTTCTCTGTACAGATGACTCAAGTCACTAAAAGATTAAGAAGATTAGCTAGATGTTATTGAAAGAAATACTCTGTTCTATTTTGTTCTGACGAGGTAGCGGCTAATTGGAGCGCTGTCTGTTTGACCTGAACTTACGCTGTTTGATCCAGACCTTTTAAAAATCACAAATGTGATGTTAAGATATTAAAGTTGTTAAATGTATTGTAGGTCTAAGAAACAGGTTTTCAGCGCCACAGTAGTTATAATGACTGTAACAAAATACAAGGTAGTAGACCTGTGTCAATTCAAAGTAAAGGTAAAAACAATATGTAGGACATGGAGTATGAAACCTGTTTGGATCTGTACATCAGAGACTGACAATGACAAATGACTCAGAGATTGACAAAGGAGTAGTAATCACAGCACAGACAAAAGATGAATTGTCTTTTTCGTAATTCCTGCAGTCTACACTGGTTTTTTAGGCAGGAGTGCATTACAAGTTTCTCCAGACAAAATGGAGCTCAGAACAAAATAATGAGAAGTCCAGGGACAGCTCAAGGACAACATGACTAAGACAGATTAGTCATCATATGAAACAACAGATACTCTGAAAGTGTATGCCCTACTGTGGGAACATATAGGGTTTATTGGAAATCTAGTCAAGATGTATCTGTAGTTTTGTTTTGAGATTACGCCTGCTTTATGTTTATTGACGTTCATAATGCTACAAAATTTGCAAGGAACACTTTTATTTCCCCATAGATCCAGACCAGGAGCAGCCTCAGACGTGGATAAGATAGAAACAACAGCATACATTTTTTGTGTTTTATGTAGCATTAAGTAGACACTGTAAATTTTGCATTTGAAGAAATTTGTTTGATTGCCTAAAAGCCTATTGTAATAGTAAATGATAGGTCTGTGAAAAAAACAAGACTTTGAGACATTCAGTAATCTTTGTTTTTAAGGATCAATAAATAAGAATGTACTGGCAATCTTTGGCCACGTCTGCTCATCTGCTCCCATTGGCTGTTGGTTTATGTGGCTTGTCAACACTGCTTTTACTGCTCATTGCTGAAGTACTCTATAACCAATAAAATTATTTTCCACATGGAATTCTGATTGCTCAATTTGCACTTACACTCCTGCCTCCTCTTGTGTGTCTTATTATTCATGGATAACTTGGGTTTTATTGCACAATTACTAGTTTTTAACTCTGCATCTGGTCCCCTCATTTCATGTTCTCATGCTATTTTGGGGATTATGTTCTATGATTTTTTTTTACTGTGTACTTTTATTAATTCATGATTCAAGCAATGTTTCTGGTTTAAAGTGAAGTGGACCAGGTCTGTGCACAAAGCCAACTTCTCTCCATGTAATCAAAGACCTGACATTCTCAGGATTAAAAGTTACCACTGAAATAATTACGAGTAAAAACATAACCCTGTAACTTGAAAAAGGGCTGCAGTCTGGATTTCTTCACGCTTAATGAAACCGCTCCAGAGTCTATGTCAAACACTGAAAGGCTATCAAACAAAGGTCAGTTTGCATTGCACAATCAAACCACATCAGTGAGACACGCCAAGTCGTCTTCCCTGCAAGATTTTCCAATTAAATCGACACAAATCAACTCATTATACACGGCTGCTTCTTTGTGAAGGCCTCCTTCCACATTCTTCTCCCGCACTGACAAGGTGTTTGAAAATGTGCCATGTGCTTTATTACATGGCTCAAAAGTTCATCTTCACCGCTGCTATGAAAGTGTTTATGAAATGTTTATGCGCCTCAGGCTGTGAGTGAGTCCTTTGAGGTGCCACTTTTGCCCCAATAATAAAAGTCAATCTCTGACATATTCAAGTTTGGATCAATTAAAGTTTATTGCCATAACCAAGGGCCTATTGAAGCCAATTGAAAAATATCTTTGCTTCACCTCTGGCTCTGAAAACACAGGCTAAGATTGCAAAAGTCAATCATTTTAAATTAGAGATAATCTGTTCTGCTCAATATGTACTGTTGGTAATGCTTAGTGTTGCATTATATTTCTCTATATCTGTTATTTCCACACAATCTTTTTTGCATGCACTCTTCTGTTCCATATCAAATATATCAGAAGCTTATTTGGGATTCTTTTATTGTGCAATATTTTCACAATGATTAATATCCTACCCACCATCCCAATTTACTCCTTCTTCTACTATTCAGAAAAAAAGCACAAGTCAATGTAAGACTACATCAACTGTATACTGTATAGTATTTGGTCTTGCTAACATTATTATTCTACATCTTGAGAATTACTGGAAAGCTATATCTATCAAATTTTCCAGACTTCTTTGGCACAACTAAGCTGGCAACTTCTGTCTGTGCCCATGTGCATTAAATAAATTGGAAAGTTGGCCTTTTTAATATGAATAATACATGAAGGAAACCTTCTTAAGAAAAACAAAAAGTGGGTCTTAAAAAAAAATAAAATAAAAATTTCAACACCTTTAACCCAAAGTAAAATTTATTACACGTCTATGTTTGTAAGGGAAAAAAGGAAAGTGTTGCCCACTATTGAATATATAACATTTACATTTGCTTTATGGAAATACTTGACCCGGCATCACATTTTCCTCAGTTTTGGATTTGTTTAATAAAAAAAGAGTGCACCTTTAGAAGCTAAAAGTCTGGTAGAATAAGACACTTTACGTCCAGGGTTTTAAATTCAAGTTCTAATTTGAGATCTAATCAAGAGTGTCATAATTTTACAGCTCTGGTAAGTTATGTTTATTGCATTTCTTATTCAAAGTTCATTTAAATATGATGTTTTTTTATAGCCAAAGCATAGCTCTATAACTCCTAATGCAGAGTCCAGTTGCTTTGCTGTTTGACCTGGATGGACCAAACTTACTAAGGTCAGAACACATTTTCAAGCCTTTTCAACCAATTTCACCAAAATTTAAACCCCTGTTGAGCCTTGAAATTGCACTAAATCTCATGCATTTTCAATAAACCCAAGCAATATGCCCCTTAGGCTGACTTCCACATGTTGTCCCAGTGTTTACGAGGCCACACAGGGGTCTCCCAGCAGCTGACCCATCTAGACAGTCCCCAGAGGGCAAACCCCACATAGAGACCGTGACCACCCAGTTTTTAAAACCCTCCAAACACGAGTCATTTTGAAAAAATACCAACATTTCATCTTTGGATGTTTCCAAAACAAGAACTTGAAGTCTCTGTGATTTATTGCAGACTCATGTTGCATCATAAAGTAAAAATTGGAACAAAATCTGGACTGGTTTTATTAATCGAGAAAAGGCTGACTGGGCCTGCTTTTATTTACTGCTTTGTGTAACTTCATACAAAGGTCGTTCTTCAACGTCTGGGAGTCTTCGTTTGTTGAAAGGTTGCGGAGTGTGTGGTTTGGTCCCATGCTATAAGGTCTTACATTTTTGCCATAGCAGAGTAACTACTGTATATGCCCGCTAGACTTTTTATTGGTAAAGACTTTAATGCATGGTCATAGACTGTGGATGGGACATGTCAGTACAGATATGGTAATGTTTACTCTAGCAATACATTATCCACAATAGATGTGGATTTTATTTATATTTTTACTAAAATATTCAGTCCTGAATGGATTCCCACATTTTAACTCGCCAGGTCAGGCATTCCCTTTTACTCCACAAAGTAAAATTAGTCTGGAATCCCTCTCGTTCACAACAATTTCTACTTGGTAGAAATCTTTTTAACCAATTGCAATAATTTATCTTAAAGAGGGCGGGCTTCATTGTTGGATCAATGATATGTCCAAGCAACAAGTCTTTAAAACTGAAAAGTGATGTTTTATTGATTTATTTAATAACAATGCATAATTCTTTTCAAGATACCCAAAGACGGTTTACATATCCATTATTCATTCACTCCACAGTCACACACTGGTGGTGGTAAGCTACATCTGTAGCCACAGCTGCCCTGGGGCAGACTGACAGAGACGTGGCAGCCATTTTGCGCCTACGGACTCTCCAACCATCACCAAACATTCTCCCACATTTACCAGTGCCACAGACATAGAGGCAAGGAGGGTAAAGTGTCTTGCCCAAGGACACAACGGCAGTGTGAACTGTGGGGAGAGTGGGAATTGAACCATCAAACATCAGGTAAAAGTATTCAGGGTTTCAGGAGTGTGACTTATCAAATCTCCAATAAAATATTGATAAAGAAGTGGGTTTGGCTTCTAGAGACTTTAAAAGTTTTTCCAGTGAGGACAGATGATGCCCACAGCTAAAAACAAAGAACCGTGAAGACTGTGCAATGCAAGTCTACATCTCCCAGAACATCAATAAATATGCTCAAATATTTAAACAGATAAACCCTAATTACATCCCTTCTGACCTCTGGATGTGATCCTGCCTCTGGGCCAACCACTTTGGACCCATGTTAAACAACCCCACATGTAATTCCTCTACCAGGGATGATATTATATGCTGTACCACTCGAAATGGATGGCAGAGCTCACTGGTTTGGCTGCTCTTCCAAGATAAACACACGTCTGCCCAGTGCGGCTAATGCAGCGGCCCAGAGCATTAGCTGAAGTGGCTAATGCTAAAGACAGAGTGAAGCCGCTAAGTAACCTGGCTGCCGTTTGGCTTTGGCAGATTTGTGGACAGTGGTGGAAAAAGAGTTGCCATTATTAAATTCACACAGTGTTTCCTGCAGTGACTCATTCATTCTGAGGTGTCCCTGTTTCATTTGGTCACATGGTGTCTCTTCCTAGTGTTGGATTAACAACAACTTGTATCAAAGGAACACTATGCCCTTATACTTTTTTAACCGTAACCTCATTTTGATGATTCCACATGGAGGGGCCATGGAGGTGCAAAAGAGATTTGTAATCTCAGTGGGACTATCCTGGTTAAATAAAGGTTTAAAAAAATAAATAAATAAATAAAAACAATTCCCTACACAAAACAGGGAAAATAACTTCTTACTCATAGACAGCGAGCTTGGCAGATGCGCCACTTTATAAATTCCAGTTGCCTGCTTGGCAACTTTTTTTCAAATTCCATTGATCTTGGGAGAACCATTTAACACTTGTTTATTTAGTTACCTGCGCAACAACACCAACTGTAGATAACAAATACAGTACATCGCTCAACAGTTGTTTCACTTCTACCCAGAAAAAAGTTTCCAAATCTGTCTCTAGGTGGAAAGCATTAGGAAATGCAAGAATGTACTTCCTTTCAAGGAAAGTGGTGCTAAAAGTGATCAACATAAAGTTGAATGTGTCTCAAGCTTGCAAACGAATAAACTAAGTCTACAAAATGAAGTCACACAGATAAAATACAAGATATAAAACACAAGTAAAAACTTCATAATAAAGAGTAAAACCTTAAAAGCTATGAACTAAAGCCATGTGTACAGAAAAGCATAAGGCATGCAAATGTGCTTCTCCTCCAGCAGTGCTCAGTTTGTTCTCTCTGGGCACCTGTAAGAAACAGGAAGTAAGATCTTCTACTGGATTTTATGTAGATTTTTTTTTTTTTTTAAATAAAGGCATTTATAAAATATCATTTATATGTGATTATACTAACAGTTTATAGCAATATCACTCCATTATATCTTCAAATCCTGCAACTCTTCATTCTGTTGCTTTAAATGACATTCTTTGAATCCTCTAGGATAATAAAAATAGCCAGAAGAGCTCAACAGATGAACTGTGGCAAACCCTCATGTGAAGTAGCAAACATCTTACCACTAAAACAATCACTTTTTCCTCCCATAATGACTCATGTTCCTATTTCTTTCATTTGGAAAAGCTGCCCTTCTCAGAAGATGAAAAGACTAAATGTGCGTGCAACACAGGGTCTGCTGCTTTGGCCAAAAACTGGAAATGTCAATTTCCTGGCAAGCTTTATTCACCTTTAATCATCATATTGTAAGAGCCCTTTCCCCACAGACCCAAGTGGAATAATTGCACTGGTGCTGAGCCTGGTGGTTTACAGCTGCCATATTAACACAACGCAGAAAATAAAAAACAATTCAACAAACCTTTTTTTTTAGAGGAAGCTGGCAGACAGTGTTTCCAGTGGTTGAGGTGCCAGTGTAGTGGGACCACCCAATGGTAACACAACAGGTTATAGCACAGTGCTGCAAGGTGCTGCTATGTGATTTTAAATACAACATATGCACTAATGCCATATGCCAAGTGTTCATTACCTACATCTTTGGAGTAAATTCTCTTTATATGTTACAGGGCATTAAAGTAGATGGGTTAATATGCAACAATTTTTGAAAACTAAGCATCACTTAACATCTGGTATAATATCTGGTAGGGTTTCTTTGCATTATACCATTTATGGGCTATGCTATTGAGAAATATTAAATGATAATATAGAAAAAACAATGTTGTCCATTCTGAAATAATAACCCTCAAAAATAATAAAGTAGCACAGTCTGTTTACCTTTTGAATTGTTTAGGTAACGGGATACAAATTGAACTCTATTTGAAGGCATTGTGTGTTTGTATATGCTTTTTGACTGAACTGTATTGAAGCCATTTCAAAACGTATTTCTTTACCAGTTTGACAGTGAAGGTTTAGCTGGTTACACTCATGCATTTGTTCATGAAAAGAGTTAAGGTTAGTGATTTTAATGCAGGTACTAATGCATGACTCATAAATTCATATTAAAATGTGCCCCTAATCTAAAGTGTTACAGTTTAGCTTGCACTGCGGTCTCACAGACGTATGACCAAAGAGTGCCAAAAACAAATATGTGAGAGTGAGGACCATCATGGCCAGTCCTGTGATTATAGTTCAGTTAGCTAGATAGCTATGTAAAGAAATGTATGTTGACAACTTAACCCACAATTATTTTGCAACATTGATCTGTTTTTACAATCTCTGTTGTTCTTTTGAATGCCACTTAAGTTGACACAGATAATGCCTGATCTCACACTGGGGCTAAAGGTTGACTTTTCTGTTGTTTTAATTAGAAATCATTCATTCATTCATTCATTCATTTCATTGTTTTGCTCTGACAACCAAAAAAGGCAGAAGGGCATGCAGAACCGAGCAATGGTGATCCATGTCCACACTACAATACAGGGTTATAATTATTTTCAGTATTTCAGTTTAGAGTAAATTTAAGTCTGCAGTAAAACCTTTGATTTAAAATAAATGCATTAAGCTGGAGACAGACAGCTACTGGCTGTTCCCATCATCAAGATAAAAGTCAATTTCTTGCCAAGAAGATTAAAATACATTTACAAATACATGAGCTACTACATTTTAAGACTTACTATAACCTTAGGCCAACATGCATTTGAAGAATACTCACATATTTCCCAATATGTTGGTCTCCTGAACAAACAAGTATAAGGGTGTAATCGACAGTTAATATAATACGAGATGGATGTTATGGGTCATAAAACCTGTTAGCGCGATGGTGTTGGACAGAGTTAGCTGTTAAAAGTCAACCTGCTGCTGAGCCAAAGCAGAGGAACCCTCCCAAAACAGGGTGAAGTAGGTTGGTATAAAAAAGAAAACAACAGTGCTATTAAAGTGTTACAGCCTTGGCTTTCACCAAGAGCCAAGAACTGCTCTGGAGAGAGACCTGGGAAAATCAGAATACACACCCACGCCTCACAGCACATCGCAGTTCACACACTGTTATAACTCTTATATACTCTTATTACTACACTACACTTGTATAGAGACACTTTAAATAAAAGCCAAAAACAAGCAAACACCACTATGGTTTATCTCATGCACAATACTTCTATTGATTGTCTTTGGTCTTTTGTAATTGTTGGTGTCTTCTAAGCCTGAGTGGGCTGGGCATTTTTTGGCATGACACAGTGAATCAATAAAACTAGAGTGTATTAAAAGTAAAGGCTTGTTCTCAGTCAGTCTTTTACAACAGAGAGAAAAAGGTTTAGTCTCTTCAGCTGATTGGAAAAAGCTATGTTGTACGTTATGTTTTTTTAGGTTAAAGCAAAGGCATCTGGACTTAGTTTTCAAGGTGAAGACGTTTCATCTCTTATTCCAAGAGACTTCGTCAATTCTGAGTTTATATCTCCAAAGCGAGGAGTTTGATCTGAAACCAAACCTGATTGTTAATAGTCGTTAGCTATGAAAGAAAAGTGTGACTCCTAATGGGAGAGTCGTTAAAAGGCTCAGATGAGTTGTTAATGTCGTTGTTTTTTTATTCAGGTCTGGTTGTTGGTGTGAAACTGTTTTGATTTAGGTTTCAGAACAGGCAACAAGAATCTGAGGCCACCTCCTCTGTTCAGAGAGAGCTTCTTTGCTCCCCTCTCAAACCATCTGGCCTCTCTTGCCAAGATTTAGCCATTGCTGTCCTCAAAGGAATGCCCTTTCTGTTTGAGGTGGACCGCAGACTCAGGTCGGCCATCTTGTTAATTAGTTTATGTATTAGCCCCACATTAGAAATATTCCAGCCACATGATCTTGCTCTACCCTGCTCTTATTGTCTGACAAAAATAATTGCATCTAAGCCAATTTCTCTCATTTGAGCTAACAAAGAAATTAGCAACTGTGTCGATCGTAGTTGGACTGGAGCTGGACAGTGTGCCTTCTCCAATGGAACAAGACCAATGTTAACATAAGCTAAAAAAATGCTTTTTTTTGTCTTGGTCTAGTCCATTTTTTGTAAATGCCATATAACATGTCCCACTATTTCTTTATCTCTATATTCAGCTAAACTGTATCAGAGGTCAAGCGAACATTGTGATAAATGTATAGTCTTTAAATCCACATACTCCTGCTGTGCACAGTGGTTTCTGCAGAGGAAGTGGCTGCTGGGAAGGAGTTTAACACCGCTCTCCGGATCCAGATGTCAGTCGTCAAGTGCAGCTTTGTTAGATTTGGGAGAGGACATTACCTTTCAACCCACTGGCTTTCTCTTCTTTCTCTGAGTCTTTCTTGGTGTATTAGGAAAAAACGCTGTGCGGCACTGACCATGGTCATAGAGAGTGGCCCCCGAGATGAGTCCGCTGCTCACTCAACACGTGGAGATCAGCGAAGCAAAAAAGAGATGGCCTCTAGTAGCCCTGCTACAGCACAGTCAGCAGAAACAGTACAGTGCAGTTTTACATTGCTTTTCTCTTGGTAATTTTAACATACATTTCCCATTCATTTTTCCCAGAAATGTGCATAAAAGTTAAATATACAAGTCTCAAAATGATGTTGTTAGCTTATGCAAAATCAGGAGTACAGTACGTAATTGGTAAAAAATAATACAGCTCAGTTTAGGAAAAGATAGTTAGGAAGGTTTGAAAACCTTTAGCTACAAACTTTGGACTGCCACATTCATGTCCCATCTACCGCCTAAACTTGTCTCTATCCAGGAGACACTCATCTTTGACCAAGTCTGAATGAATAATTAAAATGCTAGAGTAGATTATTTTTAGTTCTAGGAATACCCTCAATGTAACAGAAAATCCCTCAGTTGTGTTTTTCTCTGCTGGACCATCTGCCGTTATGAGACTTCCCTTTTTCAACATTTAATCTTTCCCACACTTCCAATCCCGCCTGTCCCACAGCCTCTCCTCCTCCTCCTCCTCCCTTTTCCCTCTGTGTGATATTGTATAACACATAACAGTGAATATACTGCAGCTTGCACCAGAGGATCCTCACTCCTAAACGCTGTAACTCAAGCCTATACTCCCTCAAGACTAATGGCTGCTGTCAGGTCTCAAAAATGAATATCAGCCAGCACTGGTCTGACCACGACACAGTGTTTACTAGTGCTACTCCCACACTTCCACAAACATTTAGATCACCTCTAAGACATAAAATCTGGGAATTTAGATTAATTTAGGTATCATTTTATGTGAAGATGTGACTAATTCATTTGTTTTGGGCAAGTGCATCCCTAGACTGTGCTTTGAAACGTCAAAATCTATTACTTTATATGTTTAGGAAGGTAGATAACATAAATTTAAATTAGTTTGATGCAGGAATTGCACTGTATGTGAATGCTTAGATGAGGTTTTCTGTTGAAGCTGCCATCTTGGTTGGTGAAACCCAGTAGTGTAGCATATAAGACTTGAGACATGTGGGTGCATGTGTTTGCAACATGAATATAGTGTAGGCTAAACATTTTTTGTTAACACAGTTCAGAGTCAGGGTTGCGGTAAATAGGCCTTAGCATGAACCCAGAATATTAGTCTGCTCATAAGTCATGAATTAAGATGAAAAAGGACAGCCACAAGTCTACTCAAGAGACTCTTCAGCAACTTATAAAAACATATACAGTTAGCAAGAGCTCAATGGCATTATGTTTGAATGCCCAACTATCACCTTTTTAACAAGTATTAGTTCTTACAATTAACCTATAAATATGCAAGCAGATTTCACAGCCAAGTAATTTTTTCATAATGTTACACTGTCAGCATTATAAAAGCAGTGACTATGTTATGATACTTTCAGCTAGCAACTTAACATTGTTAAGAAAAGGTTTTAACAAAGCCATCTGGATGTCTGGACTGCAAATGCAGTATTTGCTGTTTGTAATATTATATATTATCTTAAACTTTCCTAAGGGAGACACTTTTTTGCTTTGTTTGCAGTTTTGCACTTTTATTATCTTCACTTGCTGTGGATTATTTCCAGTGCTGAATAGAAAAAAAAGGAGAAAACCAACCTGTAAAGTAATTTTAAAACAGTATTGGAAGAGGGGGGAAAAAAAGAGTATGAGGACAGAGAATGACTGTCGTTGTGTCCTTTGAGCAAGAAACTTAACCCTCTTTGCCTCCAGTGTCTGTGGCACCGGTGTATGAATGTGTGAGAATATTTGGTGGTGTTTGGAGAGGCCATAGGCGCGGAATGGCTGCCACTTCTCTGTCAGCCTGCCCCAGGGCAGCTGTGGCTACACAGTGTGTGACTGTGGAGTCATAATGGATATGTAAAGCGTCTTTGCGTCCCCTAAAAAGCACTATATAAATTTGATGTAAAAATAAAAAATAATAAATAATAACAAGAAGCTCCAATGATAGCATTTAAAAATATAATCTGCTTTAGGAAATTCATTGTCAACAGTCACCACCAGCATGTTTTTGATGCTAGTGGGGGAAACCGGAGTACCCTAAGGAAACCCAAGCACGGGGAGAACATGCAAACTCCAGACAGAAAGGCTCAATCAAACCCTGGACCATTTTGCTGTGAGATGACCAGTGTTGTGGGTAGAGTACTTAAATTACTTTTTGAGAGTGCCAAGTAGCCTAACGCATTAGTTGTGTTAGTTTTGTTAGTTTTGTTTTTTAAATAAGTAACCTGTTAGCTTGTGAAAAACTCCCTTTATCAACAAGCCAGCGCAGCTCCAGCGGACACCTGTGTTGTCAGTGTGTGTAGAGCTTCGTGTGGGCGCAAGGAAGATGTGTGGATGCTGACTGTTGCAGGAAACCTCACTGACTGTATCGCTGCGCTGTTGGTTTGTTTATAAGAGCCTCTGATCAGAGCAGTTGATTGGAGTCTGACTCCGCTCCATTAGATGCACAGTGTTGGGCAAATTACAAAAGCATATATACAACATATTATAGGCTATGTGTGAAATAACGAGTATTCTAACGCATTAGTTTTATCAGAGAGTAACGCAGTAATGTAACACATTTGTTTTTAAGAGCAGTAACAATGTAACTAATGAGTTACTTTGAAAACTAATGGAGGCGACAGTATTGGAATTTGAAGTTAATATACTCTGCATTCCAGTACACAATTATCTTCTTTTTGGTATATTGTTTAAATCTCCTTCCTGTGATTGATCTGAACAGTGGAATCCAGCTGCACCCACATACCAACGTTTATTTCTTCAGATTGTGGCATGAACCAGCGTCCCGGCCCAAACCGACCCAGCACTGCTCCGTCCTCTGGGAGCACAGGTTTCCTTCCCCTGCCTCTCACTTCCTCCACCCAGGCCTCTAGGTATTGTACCTTCAGCTGTTCCGTCACAAGGCCAAACACTGGTCCAGATGCAAGGAGCGATTAAGCTTTTAAATCCAAATGAGGTGCCTGCATCTGTTTCCAATCCGGCCACAACTTAACTCCTACCGTCCACACCTTTAGACAGAAAAATACTAGAAATCGAGCTGGGGCTGCAGACTGGTCCACTCAGACAGGAAGAAAAAATGATCAATCACTGTCCCCTATTTAGATCACTGTGAACATGTCAAATTGGAAAAGCCAGTGGAGTTTGCGTAGCACTAATGCTCATGTGCTGTTTGAGCTGTTAGTAAAGGAGTAAAGTTCATAAAATATTAGAGGAGCACATTATAGATGATCTTTCTTGGAAATAAAAACTAAATTCAACAGTAAAGGGGTCTTTAATGGACTTCCAAAAGAGTGTTCAAAGCGGTTGACCACATTCATTACAACTACTGTAGAATCAAAGGTCACTATCTATTTTATTATATCAGTTTTTTATTACTTAAACACCACTGACAAAAAGAGGACTTTATCAATGTTGGTGCAGCTGGAATCACAGAATTGTTTTTTTCTTAAGCAAACATATCTAGATAATGCAGGGTCTTAGTCAAGGCACTGCTGCCTACGGTGTGTATACTGTATATAGAGCTTAGTGTAGCGGACTAGGGTTTATTTGCTTATTTATTTGGATCACCTTTAGTTGTGCCCTAGTGCCAAATATAACAAATCTTCCTAAATTAACACATGTCCAATGCCTTTCAATCCAAAAACTTTAATCAGTAACATGTAGTACTTCTTAGAGGACCAAATATTATAAAAAAAGATTGTATTCACTCGTACTGTGCATGGGCCTTGTGGATTGTGGCAGGGCCTAGAAGTACAGCTCTAAACGCAACATTGACACTGCATGTAAGCGTACTGACACAACCATAATTGTCGGCCAAACATGTTGACCGTAGGCCAATCAGCATTAAGTGTAACAGCTTGTAATTGTTATTATCTCTTGGCATTATAAAAAGTGCATTCAGTAACTAATTGTATCTGATCCATCAGGGATTGAATATAAACAATGCAAGAAAGAGTATTTATGACCATCTGTCTTTGAGACATTTCACAAAAAGTCCTGAAGTAATGCTTTTTAAAGTTTCATGTCCAACACAAAGAGCTATTTTATCTCCGAAAGCAGCAGCTGACTTCATGTGGACGCTCTCAAAAGCCTATAACATGTGAACCTCTGGTGGCTACTACAATGAGCTCCTTGTGTGATCATTAAGACTACACTAATGAGTCTCTTCAGTCCAAGATGGCCGACAGCCCTGCTTCATCATTAAAGGATTAGGGGCGAAAATGTTTGCTCATTTGCTGAGGCCACCACACGTTTCACATAGAGGCCAATGTAACAGTGACCTCTGTACTTGAGTCAATGACCTTCGTTGATGGGAGACATATAGAGAGACTGTGTGTTTCCCCTCTGTACAACATGAGCTGGGTTATTATCCCATTAGCAAGATTGTGCTGAATGTTTAGTGTGAGGCCTATTCATCAACAGGAATAAAGAAGAAGTTGTTGGGTTGAGTCTGGGTTGAGTCTTTGGGGTTTGACTGTGCTTTGTCAGCCAGTGCCTCTGTGGTAAATGTCCAGATGTTGGGTATATTTTCAGGTATTCTGACGTAAAGATAAGCCTAATGTGCACTTTTTTTCAATAGGACAGACACTGGTGAATATGCAAACTCCAAACAGAAAGTTATGTGCCACAATATGAAAGGCATGTGTCATCTCTTACATGAAACTCAAATTATCACCTCAGTCCGACTAAGACCTTAGTTTTAAATGCAAGTAAATGTCTAAGCTGAAATTGGAGTCACTCCAATTTCTCTTAATTAAACTAATGCTGCATGTCTGGGACTTAAAGGAATTGTAGTTTTACTTTCAATCTGGTAAGATGTAATTACTTTCATTTCTTAAAATGACATTTGTAAAATGTTGTCAAGAATTCAAGAAAAGTAACTGAAGTCACATGACCACACTTTGGGGATGGTCTGACTTAAGATCTAGCTTTGAAGACAAACTGGACTGTGACTATAATTAGAGTCTGTTGTTAACTGATATTTTTCAACAGATTTCAGAGCCATGTTGATTTTCCAGATGTTTTATCAGTAACTTCTTTGAGCTCCTTAACTTTAACAAAAAGAAAAAACCTTTCCAAACAGTGCTGTATATCAAAAAGTAAAGTGCAGAATCTGAAAAAAGTACAAGAGCCACCAATGCCAATACAATTACTGTAGCAAACACTGACTAATATACTTTGTGCTTCCATAACTTAGCTCTTTTTTTTTTTAAGTCTGGCTACATTTAATAAGCACGGCAAAAAACTTCTCAGATAGATTGACTTTCAAAAGGTCAATACAAGTGACATCACTTTTTTTTTTTTTTTTTTTACTCCCACTGGATGTAAACTTTGCCATTGCCACTCTCCTTTTTCCACAGGCTGTAAAACAAAGCCACAGCTTGTATAAGTGACAACAATCAAGGTCTTGGGGCTGGAGGAGGAAATGAGTAGAGCTCCAAAATACCCTCTAAGGATACATCAGTAAAAAAATCTGGGTTGTTAAATGTAGCCTGAGCCTTCGCGTGGGAGCAACTACAACAACCGCCAGTAAATAAAAGCGAGCCCAATGTGCATCAGGAGACCAGCGCTGTGAGAAAATACTCGCAGGTCCAAACAGCAGACTTTTGTTGGACATGTGGCAGTGCCCTCTGAGAGAGCAGTGTAGAGGTAGTAAGTGGAATTTCTCTGGAGACTTTCTCTGGGGTCGCAGGCTCATGTTTAACACGTATTAATGGCAGGGTTAACACACCTTATGGCCCATGGTTACATACGCTCCAATGGCACAGGCAATAAGGCTGTGAGGTTGATGCGGAAATTACCTTTTTAAACTGAGAGGGTCTTTGCACTTTGTTAAAAATAAGTCAACGTTAGGCTCAGAGGAAGGACTGTAGATGGGCAAGACCTTGAACTAGTTGCACTGGTGTTACTGTTCTATATTTGAAAGTAGAAGATGGCAATGGGGGCAAACTAGTTCTTGAAGCTGAAATTATTTTCATCAAATTCACACTGGCTCTGAGAAAGTCTAATAGGTTTTTTGTTTTTATCAGTGAAACTTTCACTAACCCAGGTTGAGCTGCTCAATCACAGATACTTCTACTCATCCTTTGCCAAGACTGTTTTCATGAAGATATCAAGCAACAGATGAGACCAAAAATCTGTCTTGAAGTCTAATATTTTGGGGAATTACTTGTCTTCAAATGTAAAAAAAAAAAAAAAGACAACTTCACCTTGTGAGGCTTTTGCACTAACCACCACAATTTATATTCCTATAAAAAGACCTAATCTCAGTTTCTTTTTAAAAAGACAAAAAAAGCACCCACATGGATCCAGTTATAGCTCTACTTTCACACTCCATTCCCTGTTCGCAGAAGGCATTGAACACATCAAAAGCTGAGTGCAGGTTGAATGGTTATATGCACCACTGAAGGAGCTTTGACCTTGCACTTTACTGTAATCACTGAGCTCAACATTCTTTACAGCTGTTAAATGTACACTGTTCAAAACCCTCGGGGAATGGTGGATGTGTGATCGACGAGGCATGAAGATATTAACACTTGGACATGACAACACATCTGGTAACGTGAAGGAAGTTACGTATGGTGGTCTGTTTATGGACGTTTAAGGTGTCTCCTAAAGTTGAAAGCCACTGAAGTCCAGGAGGTTTGAGCTTTAATCTCTTTGAGGCCACCCAAGTTAAATGTGTTTAAGGAAGTATTTCTCATTTCAAGTTTTGCTGAATTGATAAATATTGTTGTTATTCCATACTTGTTTGTTGATGGAAGCATGTAAATGGGATGTCCTTCCATCCAACTGTGTAGCCAACTATATTTTTCTACCAAAGTTCTCTGCCAAGAAACCGTATCATTGAGTCAAGAAAGACAAACAAAAACAATTAACTAGTTAGTATGGGTGAAGATTCTTGGGAGATTCCTCAAAGAATTTGAAAAGCTTGTTCTGGTGCACCCTTTCCTGTGTCTCGTCTTGTGGGATTTGTGTCGCGTCACTTGTGAGTTTTTCAAATTTATTTTGACCAATGACCAATGCACATGTATGCATTGACGGCCATTCATCTCCAATGCACTATTATGTGAGGGAGTGACAAAAGATGGAAGCAATGGGAATTTATTAACACAAAAAAAGCTAAAGTATATACACGTATCATTGTAGAAACATCTAATCAGAGATAAAAAGCAAGATTTAACACCTGAGAGCTATAGGTGTGGCTGGGGTGAGAAATTGCACTAATGGGCTGAGTTCGAGGTTGTAAAATAGTAATGTTGCTAAATGTCAATCATTGGAAAAAAAAACTTTGATTTGTCCAGTGGGTTGTTGGGCTGGTGGCTGGCTCCTATTCTATTTTGATACTGCGCTGCCCCTTAAAACGCCTTCTCTGCTTCTCGTCCGCTCCAGTCAGGCAGCCCTGCTCAGAGGTGTGCTGAAGTGCTTTAGGGCAGTCCGTCTAAGACAGGGAGAAGCTGAGAGCAGAAAAAAAAATCCTCAGTGTTAAGCCCTGGCCCGGCCTGCTACAAAAGTACCCTCTGGGCCTGGGGTGCTTATCATGATTTTCTGTGGGACTGTTAGTTCTGCTTCTCAACTCCAGTTCAATAAATAATCCTCAAATGGAAAAGACCTTGTCCCTCCCAGTGCCATTACAAAGGAGCTTGCATACAAGTTTCTAACTGCAGACGTCTTTGGCTGATTTTAAAACACAGTGACTCCTCCCCTCGGGGAGATCATCTTCACAGATTACCTGACTGTATTGTGTTCGCTCTTTCTGCAGAATAAACGTCACAAAGACTTGGTTGATTCAAGACCTTTCATTTTTTTCCGACACAAGTTATTCAAAATAATTTCCACAACACTACAATTGACACTTTAATGCCATTTTCCAAACTTTACCTGCACTTTATAAGTTTATTACCAGCTCTGATGCAACTTGACTGAAAATAACTACATTTTTACTAAAGACCACAGACCTTCATGTTTCAACTTTGTAATATGTTCGTTTGAAGGTATGAGTATCTAGAAATAATTTAAAAGCTTGAATAAGTTTTATTTTTGTTTCATTTCCAACATTTGTACTTTTTGAGTCTTCTTAACACACAAAAGGAAAATTAAAGCCATTGCAAGCCCTTTGGTAACTTGAATAAGTCTACCACATAGATGTGAGGAATTCCTCCATAGAGCACTGCTACTCACATTAAAGCTACATAAATATATATAAGGAGGAGTAATGATTTCCATTTGGATTTTATTGGCTCTTACATAAGCCTCGCAGACACAACTGTAGAAAAGACGAAAAAACAACGTGTCTGGGGTGAAAAATGGGGAAAAATAATGAGAGCATGGATGTTGATGGAGGGTAATGATGAGTCGAAATGTGTGGGTTCACCACTGCAGAAAACATGTGTGTTCACTGAAGAGGGTCCTGTAAAACACTGTGCCAAAGAGAGGCAACGACACGCCACCCAACATCCACCAGAGCAGGCCTTTCTGCAGTCATCTGCGTCTGAGGCAGTTTTTTTTAGTTGTTTATCTCAGACAATTATTATGGTGCTTGCTCTTCAGTTTACTGTAGTTCCACACCAGAGAGACTCACCGAACAACCCAGTGTACTGTCTCTAGTTTCAATAATATTAGTCATTGAGGTAACAGTTGCCTAAAATCTCATCAGTTGAATAGTCACACATAGAATGCACCACCGTTGAACGTAGTGGCTCTTGCTGCAGTGGCCTTACGATTTTGTGAGGAGGGTATATTAATTAACCAGGAGTTGGGACAGTTTTGAGTGGCAGGTGGTAGGTTACATGATATTATGTGATGTCAGCGACCGCCGATCAGTTGATATGTGGAAGAGATTGTACTCAACTACGTTTTTCTTTAGACTACAGCCCTAGTGTGGACAAAAAAAAACAGAGACTTGATTGTGAATGCATTTGTGTGGACAGCCATAAGGACAATTTTCTAGGTTTTCATGAAAAACCTACTGAATGTTCCATACTTGCAAAAAATAAACGTTAGCACATTCCTAGTTTGGTAGAAGCAGACAGAAATGTTATACTACAGCTGTATTATAGAGCCAATGGGTTAAAAAACATGATTAAAGAATCTACATACAGTATACATCAGTTCAATGGTTCTATATGTATACAATATGACTGCTCAGGAATAAGTAATACAAGATAAATCATTTCCCCTTCAGCAGAAAATGTCAAATATCTAACATAGCATATACCACTTTTTGATTGTGATTAAGATTATACATTGGGAATCTTGAAAGAAAAGAAGGGGTTAAAATTAATGTATTTAGTTTCAAGAAACATGAAGGCTTGTGTCAAAAAAACTTTGAAATGAATAGGTAACAATATAAAGCAACATTCGGCAGGGCCTGGGTTACAAGACTTTATTTTGAAAATTTATGAAAAACTGTCACTTATTCTCAGAAATGGTTAACAAAAATAAGTCTGTGAACCTTAAAAGGAAGCCTACGTTGATCCTGACCAACATCCAGGTGCCTGTGAAGTGTCAACAAACCTATAATCATGTTGAAAGGCAGTAAAGTGCTGCTTTCAAAGCTGTGACTCAGGACCACAGAGACCGTAAAATTTACTCACAACATCAGTCCACATTCTCCAGGCATGATTCAAAACACCACACACACATTTACAGCACACAGGCCAAGTTAGCATGTGTCACGGCTGTTAGGAGACGTTTCCAGAGGCTTGTGTGCTCTGACACGAATTGTTTTGACTTTCCCTGATGTTCCCCTAACACCAGCAGCAGCACAGTAAACACATAGTAAAAGAAGAAAAGAGTTTGTCATTTATATTCACTCTGTTACACAAAGTCAGGTACAAGTAAAGAGCATGATGATCAGAAACACACTTTATACATTTAATTGACCAATTCCTGTTGGCACTGTCCAGATTCCAATATCAAGATGTCAAAATGTGAGTTTTCATTATCCTGTTTCTCTATCTCAGGGGTGCTCAATACGTCGATCGCGAACTACCGGTCGATCGAGAGATAGTTTTGGTAGATCGTGTGACATAAAAAAAGAAAATAGCCGGCGCTCAGTCCAGCAAAACTAACACTTTTGCGACTTATCTCCGACTTTTAAACCTCGTTTTTTTTTCTCTTAAACTTAAGATAGAGTATAAAAATGAGTGAGGGAGCTGGACCAAGTAAGAAGACAAAAACGTATCGCTTTCATACGGAATGGGAGGAGGACCTTTTTTTTACGATGACGTTTTCGAAGTGTGTTTGCCTGATCTGTCAGCAGCTACTGTTCGGACTATGGATCCCTGGCTGATTCAATTCAGTGCAAGTCATCAGCGTAAACCCAGGTAATGACAAATCTTGTACATAGTTAATTATGTTGTGCAGTATTACGGTTTGCAAGGTACATCAACATACATTGTACATATAAAGAATCCTTAATATATTTGTAAATAAATATATGTTTTGCATTTTATTAGTGGGTAGATCATTTTGACTCATTTTATAAGTAGCTCGAGTGCTGAAAAAGTGTGAGCACCCCTGAGCTATATAGTTCAGTTTTCTGTATTTTCTACTGCAATCCACTGAAAAAACAACATTAACAAAATGAACATGGAACTGAATATGGTAAAATATAAATGTTAAGTACCCATATGTGTACTCAAGTACTCATTTAAGTACTACCTGTCCAGTGTTGCTCTGTTGTTTTACTAGATTTAGTTTATGTTAATAAATCTTTGTGTAAATAAATGACTGCTGCTCTTTTTTGTGGTTACGGTCATTTCTTGTCTGTATCTGACAGTTCTGTAAGATTTATTGAAGCAGTAGGTATGGGTCTGAACAGTTTTAATTTTCAATAGAAAAGTGTTTCAAAAACTTTGGTAACTCCTTGCCTGTGGTTCCAATAGTGGAACTGGAGCTGGAGTCTGAGGATGAAATGTGAGGCTGATAGGTCCAGTAGTTGGCTTTGTCACATGACTCTAAGAGGGGCATTGTGTATGTGCTATTGCTGATAAGGATGTTAATGTACTGGTACTGGCTAATGTTGTTGGTTAGATGGACAATTTGGCGAAGCATTAAGGGACCAGTGAGATCTGTGTCCAGTTATTGAGGCATAGCTGAAGACTGTCACAAGATACAGTGGGTAGGGAACATTTATGTCAATGTTCAATTGCACCTTGGAGATTACTCAAGATGTTTGCTTTGTAACATCATGATCGATACCAGCATTTACACCCAAAAGAATCTCTACAGTAAGCTTGTCCTCCTATGTCTGACATTGGTGAGAGTAAACAAATGGTTTAGGTAGTCAAACTCACAGTCCAGATATTATTTAAGGCTACAGCTGGAAAAACAAATGCATAAAGACATCAAGGTCAAGAGGAATTGTTGAGGTTCAAATCAAGCAAAAGAAGACTGTAATGGGAAAGAAAGGTTGTTATTATAAGCTGTCAAATAAGATAAGCTGAAAGATATGTAATCTGTACAGAGATCATCATAATTGCACTAAATAAATTCATGTTACACTAGAAGTATGTGGGTATTGAAACTGAACATTTACTTAGTACAGCTGCTTTTACTTCAACAATAATAAAAACAACTAGTTAGACTTTGACTTAAGGAGACATTTTGACTCCTCTAACCAACTCCTGAAGGTTATCTGTGACAGAACTGGGCCAGGTGTGTGTCGTCTCCCGCTGCTTTTCTCATTTTAAACATCCCCAAGAACAGTTACAGACACAGAGAGGCGCAGAGGTGGGGACGGATGGAAAAAGAAAAGGATGCTGAAGAAAAAAGGGGGTAAAGGTTGAAGGAAAAATGGCTGTACGTAAGTGGAATCAGAGACAGTCGAAAGGAGGCCAGGAGTGAGTCAGGAATGCCGGGAATGGGAACAAGACGGTGACAGGAGCGAAAAGGAAAAAACAAGTGGAAACAGAGAGAGAATAAAACAGCAGACGGACAGAGAGCTGACAGATGAGTGAAGAGAGACAAATGGAGGTGAGGATAGTCTACTGTATGAACTTTTTAGGATTGACCTTTCTGTAACCTACAACATAACACACACAGATAGAAAAAATAGCAAAACTTTAAGGATTACTCTTAGATTGACAGACTAAAGATATTGTTAGTGATCCGGGGCGATAGTGAACTAGAACTTGAGGAGCAAAAACATGCACTATAGATGGAAATATTGGAGATGGATAATGGAATAGATTGAAAATGAGTCGAATGGAGGGAAGGGTCTAATAAATCCAATGGCTCCTTCTATAATTGATTATAGAAACAATATTTATCATGTTTCTCTTGAAAATAATTGACTTTATTTAAAAAAAAATTATAATTAGGCCTGAGCCGGTGATGACCGGGAGGGCCTATTGTTTTTGCTCGGGTTATTAAAAAAAATACAAAAAAATGACTCAGTGGCGACCCCTAGAAAAGTCAAAATACATTGGACCTATGGAAAATGAAAGTAAAATTCATCCATAGGATACCTCAGGGCAAACAGAAAAGTCAATGACAGTCACACCCTAAACTTAACAGGAAGTCCGCCATGTGGGGTGAAACGCGCGGCCATTAAAATCGCACCCCTTGCGCAAAAAGATGCAAATCATTGTGTTTTAATCTAAATGGCCCCAAATTTGGTGAGTATCATCTAGACACGTGTGCCAACCAAAGTTGTGACTTTGTTGTTGATATCTTATCGGGTATGGGTGTGGCAAGCCTGTAACGAGGTGGCCATTTTTGTGAAAATAAAACGTCTCTTAACTCTCAAACGCCTTCTCGGATCGTGTTGGACCCAAAAAGGCGTTTGTGCACATTCATGACCTGAACACAAAGATATGCAAATAAAAGGGTTATCTTTAGAAATGGCTCTCCAGCGCCCCCTACAAACTTATAATGGGACCCAAGAATTTAGTTTCTCATAGAGACATGAAATTTGGTACACACATCTCTTATGTCATGAGGAGCATAAAAGCCAATGACAACCACCCCCTATCTATAAATGTGTTGCCATAGCAACGTCCCAAATATGTGGAAAAAGTCAATAGGAAGTGAAAATTTTAGTTTGTCGTAGGCAAATGAAACTTGGTACACACATCCAGCATGGGCTTATGAACAAAAAAGCCAATGGTGACCACACCCTATCACACATGGGAAGGCAGCCATTTTGAATTAAATATGTGAATTGCCAAAGAATACACCTCTCTTTTAAAAAACAGTACTTTGTTTTTCCTCGCCTTAGCCCAAGCAAATGTTCACCGAAAAGTCAAATTTATTGGCCCCAAAATGCAAGCCCGGCGAAAAATTCATGTATTTGAAGTCCCCGAGGAAAAAGAATGAAAAATGACTCTACAAATACATTGAGCCTATGGAAAGTGAAAGTATTTTTTTTCCAATGTAGAAATATAAAACTTGGTACATCCATAGGACACCTCAGGGCAAATAGAAAAGTTTGTGTCAGCCATATCGTAAACTCAACAGGAAATCCACTATGTTGCATGACCATCTAAATCGCACGCCTTGTGCTAAAGGGTTTTCATCTAAACAGCTCCAAATTTGGTGAGTATCATCTTGACACGTGTGCCAAAAAAGTTATCAATTTCTTTTTTGATACACTTGTGGCTGTGGTCGTAATGAGCCTGTGAAGAGGCAGCCATTTCTTTGGGAAATAAATGCCATTTCCCAATTACCAGGATCCTTCCTTTGGAGGATAGCCCTGGCTCTAGCCCTGGCTCCTCCTGAGCCAGGGCTAGAGTCTTGGAAAACCAGGGATTGGGGAGACCTTTAACTCCAAATTACAAGGTGGTGTAGCAGGCCCCAGCAGTAGCACAGGCCCGAGGTGATGAAGCAGGCTCCAGCCAGAAGAAGATTCAAGCAGTAGCACAGGCCCGGTTATTTGACTTTACCATGAAGTTTACGCTTTAAAGCACGAAATGCAATCCTCCGAGTGCATGTGCGAAATGCAATCTTCCGAGTGCATGTGTCCCCGCGGTCTCAAGGGAGGCGAGGACCTTTATCGCTACTTCCGGCTTTAATTTTTTTTCTTTGCTTCTCATTTTTGTTCAAGTGGGGATTATCTATCGTCCAATAAACAGACTGCAGTGTTAAACTCCACCTTTTTGAAAGTGGACTACACATTTGAAATCAGGGGCTGAAGAAAATTCGTCCATATATTTTTGTATTACTTTGAAAATCTGCTTGTTTGTTTTCGGGTCTGGTGCAATGTGATTTGTGCAGATTGATGCGAATTGGCTCTGCCGTTGCAGAGTAATAGAACTGTTGTGTATCGCTGACAAAGCTTCACGTGCAGTGTAAATTGGGGGTAAAGGATCCCCAGAGTGGTACAACATGTTTGTTTGTTTTTTAGGGTGTTTCAGATGCCTCTTGATAATAGAAATTGTTGGGGGTAGCGGTAGCTCAACGATAGAGCGGTTGTCACTCAACGCGATAACGGGACAACCGTCCAACCTTCTGGTTGTTGGTTCGATTCCCGCTGTCGTTCAGTTCAGTTCATACTGTCGTTGTGTCCTAGGGCTAGACACTTACCCCACCATTGCCTCCAGTGGTGTTCCAGCTGTAACACTTGTGAATGGAACTTTAATGTAAGTCGCTTTGGATAAAAGCGTCAGGTAAATGTAGAAATGTACCTGAACTGACCTGGCCTGTGTTGTTCCAGGTGATATCATCATGAATTCCAGTTTTTGTGTATTATCCTATTTTGAAGACTTTTTTTGGCAGTCTAAAATAAATCAATAAACTGCCATCTTAGCCTGTGTAAGTTGTGATTGATTGTCACTTTATGTCTGATTATATATGTGGCATACAACAGTTAGGCTGCTTCTTCTAAAATGGAGTAGGGTTTGTGCAATAATTAATTTCTCTGATTGGTTATCCATGTCAAATCTACAGATACCATTAAGAATAAAAACAAAAATAGGCTGGTCAGGCGACCCAGACCTAATGTGTTTCGTCAGTGCTTTATAAACTTCACCACTGGTCTGAAAACAATACACACAGGACAATCTTTTGTTACGTTTTTTTTTTGTCTTTTTTGTCTTCTTTTCAAATCCCATATAGTCATAGCAATTCCACACCTTACAGCTTGTCTATTGTGTGCTTAACCCTGCAGTGGAAATACAGTTGAATAGACATACAGTTGTAAATATGGCCAATGAAAACAAAAAAACTTTTCTTTCACTCATAGTTAGTGGTTAGGTGAAGCCATTTATTGTCAAACAATTGTGTGACAGCTTGAAGTCTTTTGTGGTAGTTGTGGATGAGACTATTTTTTTTCTCAGAGGGTAAAGCTGCCCATTCTTCTTGCCAGAAAGCCTCCAGTTCTTCTAAATTCTCGGGGTGTCTTTCATAAACTGCGTGTTTGAGATCTCCCCAGAGTGGCTCAATGATATTGAGGTCAGGAGACTGAAGCCAGTCCAGAACCTTCACTTTATGCTGCTGTAGCCAATGACAGGACAACTTGGCCTTGTGTTTTGGATTGTTGTCGTCCCATGACGTCACCTTTCCTCCAGTATTTTCTGACAACATGCTGCATTCATCTTTTCCTGTGCCTTTGTAGCTCACACATCCCCAAAACATCAATGTTTCACAGTAGGAATGGTGTACCTTTCATCATAGGCTTTGTTGAATCCTCTCCAAATGTAACATTTATGGTTGTGGCCAAAAAGTTTAATTTTGGTCTCGTCAGTCAAAATGACTTTGTTCCAGAAGTTTTGGGACTTGTCTCTGTGCTGTTTGGCATCTTTTAATGCAACGTATTATGATGCTTTGTGGCATTTGTGTAGTAATGTTTTTTCTTCTGGCGACTTGACCATGCAGCCCATTTTTAAAGTGCCTTCTTATTGTGCATCTTGAAACAGCATCACCACTTTTTTTCAGAGTGTCTTGTATTTCAGCTGAAGTAATTTGTGGGTTCTTCTTTGCATCCCAAACAATTCTCATGGCAGTTGTGGCTAAAATGTTTGGTTCTTGGTTTGGTTTCAACAGAATTTCTCATTTTGAACACTGCTGATTAGCATTCTCTCAATTTCTTTTATCTCCCTTTTCAGTTTTATACAGTTCAATTACCTTTTCCCGCAGATCCTTTGACAATTGTTTTGCTTTCCCCATGACTCAGAATACAGAAACGTCAGTGCAGCACTGGATGAAAGATGCAAGGGTCTGTCAGGAGACCAGAAACTCACTGACCTTTTATACACACACACTGATTACAACAGATCTCAGGTGAGGATAGTTACCTTTAGTAGCCATTCATTTGTGTCAACTTGTGTGATTGTTATCAGGTTAAAATCAACAGGGTATGTAAACTTTTGAAAAACAAAAGGGGTTATTTTTGTTTATAAATATAGCTGTCATGCAAATTTGTGTTAAAAGACACATGAATGCCGACAGTTGTAAAGTTTGCAATTGTGCAATTCAAAGAAAGAAAGCAGTACTAACGTTTCATCATGGCTGACACTACGCAGTACCAAACCTTGACTGTACCATGTTACATACTATAAACACTTAACAGTAAAACATGTGCAAAATATATGAAACTAAGGGCTGCTAAATTGGGATATATCAGTTAAAACATGCATTTATAAACAACTGAGCACATGTTACCCTTAAAACAGGATGGTTTTCCCATCTCCTTTAACTTTGACAAGGTTTCTGCAGCTTTTTGACTATGTGACGTTATGTTTTCCATCCTAATCTTGTGAGTTGTATATTTAAAGCTCATTAGACATGTGTAGGGTGTAACAAGTTGTAAACTTTTCCTCTAATGCACTTGCTTTGATCTCCTATAAAGCATAAAAGTATCTCAATCAATTAGCAGCTAACCTCTGACCCAATCCTGGAGGCTGTGCGTGAACACTCTACATAGTTTCATCTCCTACTCACTCCACTATGTTTTTTTCTTCTGCCATCAATCAGGGCCAAACATCAGAGAGAAAGCCCCGAATGTGATGAGACACACGGGCAGTGGGCGGCCATGTTCACTTTAATCTCTCTGCTTCGACTCTGTAATCTGCAGGCAGTGTATGTAATGTAAGAAAACAGGTGGCACACGCTTGTTATTGGATGTAGATGCCATAAACAAGAACAGATCCCTCACTCAGTGACCTTTTCATTCGATGCGGCTGACTTCAGAGAGAGCTTTAACTAAATATTTATCAGCACTGGCAGTAATTTAAACTGTGATGGTGAAAACTGAAGGCCTATTACAATTATATATTGCACTAAGTTTGGCCCACTGTAATTTTTAACTGTAAAAACCTTCACAGAAGACAACAGAAGAGATCTAATGCAAACAATTTGGGATAAATTTAGTGTAAGGATTCACAAATGGTAGACCCATGAGCCGTTCAATCCAGACTCAAACCAAATTAATTCTTGGTCAAATCCTCACCTATTAAGCACTCGACTTTTCTAATTTCATCGTGTGACAGGCTGCTAGCTGTAGCATTTTCAAGCCACGTGCTTTTTATGAATTTTTGGATTCTTGATTCTTGAGTCTCTAACCACTGTTCCTTGACCATTCAGTTCTTGAGTTCCCTGTCAAAAGCTACACTCGATGCTGCGTAGCATTACGCTATGGGGAACATTCTTTGTGTGACCGGTTGTGAAGCACGTGTGTCAAACACGCCAAGAATTAGCTTATAATACCTCTGTTGGTGACGCAGCTCATCAGCGGCAGCTGTGTGATTGCGCGCACCTGAACAGAGGGTATAATAACACATGACGCGGGAGCGTCTTCAGGTTTCTTTGTCTTCAGATCGCATTGTGTGAAGTGTGAGCAAACATACTCTCTGTGCCAGTACGAAAATATATAAAATAATAAATACAAAAGTATCATGGATGGGTTCAGTAAGAAATGTGTTCCTCCGTGCCAGAGGCACATTGCTGACGATGATCAGCATGAATTTTGTTTTGACTGTTGATCTGGCTGAGGCGCAGGGATCAGATCCTATGTCCCTCGCGCTCTCACCAGATGAGGCAGACACCGGCTCTGTGCTCGGCGGGCGCGCTCCGGCGCTTCCCATGAGCACGTCGATTAAGCCTCATCCCTGGCTTCTGGGGGCGCCGCAGCCTCGGAGTGCTCTTCCCGCTCTGACGCGGCGTTTGAGGAGCTGCTCATGGTGGTTACAGGAGCAGTGGCGAGGCTGGGTGTTGGGTGGCCTCGGGGGCAGGGCACCCCTAAATTATTTTGGGTTGCCCTGCTCCTGAGGCCACTCAGTATTCAGTTTAGAGTATTTAATACTCTGAACTGGATGACAGGTTTCTGTCAGGTGGCCAGGGGAGGGATCACAGCGCGGTCTCTCCCTTCTTGGGACCTCCATGAGGAGCTGGCACGCTCATGGAATAAGCCCTATTCGTCCCGTGTTTTTGTGCCTTCGACGCCGATTTATTCGACTATCGTGGGCGCACAGGTGCGAGCTTATGGGTCGATGCCCCAGGTGGAAGAGACGCCTGCGGGCTATCTCTCCCCGGGTCATCGTCCTCCTAAGAAAGCCTACACTCCCCAACAAGCCATGCCGGTTCATGTCATCACTGGTGGGAAGGCTTTCCAGGTGGCGGTCAGGCTGGTGCAGCACTGCACACCATGGCGGTTTTGCAGGCATACCAGGCTGAGCTGCTCAAAGATTTGAGCACAGGGGTTCTGTGGACGGGGCGTTTTCTGAGCTACGCCGTGCCACAGACCTCTCTCTCAGTGCAACTAAGCAGGCGGCCCGCGCTATTGGGCGCTCCATGTCTGCTTTGTCGACGGAAAGACATCTGTGGCTTAACCTCACGGGCATCAAAGAGAAGGACCGCGCCTTCCTCCTGGATGCACCCATCTCGCCTTCCGGTCTTTTTGGCAGCGTGGTGGACTCCGTCGCCACTAAGTTCCGCGAGGCTAAGCGCTACGAGGAGGTGTTTGTGAGGTTCCTTCCTCGCCGTGCTCAGCAGCCGGGACCGTCAGCCACCCTGTCCCGGCCAGGTCCAGCCCCTTCCAGAGAAAAGCGGGCTGCCCAGAAGGAGAGTGTGGCGAATCGTGCCCCCCCCTCGTAAGGACTGGGAGCGGATTCTCGCGCTGCTCAAAAGAGAACGGACCTGCGGAATGTTATCTCCGCCAAGAAGCAGAGGCCCTGAAATTGGCGCACCCATGGCGCGGGGCGTGCTCCCACCGGGTGGGGCGCAACAAAATCCAAGAGAGTCTAAAGACTCCATGTCGACACCCTCAGGAGTCTGCTGCTGTTTTTCTCCGCCGCCACTGGCATTCGGGAGCAGCAGTCTCCAGCGCAATTGTAAGTGTCCGGCCGTCTCCTGCCTTGGTTCAGGACGGCGGGTGTCTTACATCCCCAAAACCGGCGTGCCAAAACTACTGCCCCTTTCGGAGAAACTGGCAGCATGGATGCTCCTGCCAAATATCTCCCGTGGGTAATAAGGACTGTGGCCAAAGGCTACAGACTTCAGTTCGCCAATCGTCGTCCTCCGGCGTTTCAACGGCGTGGTCTCCACTTCCGTGAAACCGAACGAGCCCATGTATTGACACAGGAACGGCAGGTTCTGCTGGACAAAGGGGCCATAGAACGTGTTCCCCACCAGACAGACAATCCGGGTTTTACAGCCGGTATTTTCTAGTTCGAAAAGATGGGGGCTGCGCCCGATTTTAGACCTTCGCGGGTTAAACCGCTACCTCAAAGCATTAAAATTCAAAATGCTCACAATAAAAATGATTGTGTCCCAGATCCGATTAAGCGACTGGTTTGTCACCATCGATCTAAAGGACGCGTATTTTCACATAGAAATCCTGCCACAGCACAGAAAGTTCCTGAGGTTCGCTTTCGGGAGCGAAGCGTACCAGTATCGGGTTCTTCTGTTCGGCCTGGCCTTGTCACACCGTACATATACAAAATGCACGAATGCATCCTTGGCTCCTTTGCGACTCCAGGGCATCCGCATTTTGAATTACATAGACGACTGGCTGATATTAGCTCAGTCTCAGGAGCTAGTGCTTCGACATCGGGACGTCGTCCTAGCTCATCTCGACTCTCTAGGCTTGAGACTCAACGCCGAGAAGAGCGTTCTCTCGGCCGCTCAGAGGACAACATATCTAGGGGTTGTTTGGGACTCAACCGAGATGCAGGCACATCTGTCTCCTGCACGTGTCGGGTCCATTCTAACTACCCTGAAAGCTATCAGGCTAGGCCAGGAAGTGACTGTGCACTTCTTTCAAAGAATATTGGGTCTCATGGCATCTGCATCCACGGTAATTCCTTTGGGCCTTCTGCACATGAGACCGTTTCAGCTGTGGCTCAGAGCCAGGGGGTTTCATCCAAGGGCCAACCCCCTGAAGCAAATAAGGGTTACGCGCCGAGGGCTTCGTACTATCTATGTGGTTCAGACCCCAGTTTCTCACTTTGGGTCCCACCCTAGGTCCATGTTGTCGTCGCATGATGCTAACGACAGATGCATCCCTCACGGGCTGGGGCGCGGTCTTAGATGGCCGTCCAGCCCAAGGGATATGGAGAGGCCATCTTCTCGCATGGCACATCAATTGCCTCGAGATGAAGGCTGTATTTCTGGCCCTGAAATACTTCCTCCAGCAGCTAAGGGGCTACCATGTCCTAGTACAAGTAGACAGCACAGTGGTGGTCTCTTACATAAATCGTCAGGGCGGACTGCGTTCGTGCCGCTTGAACAAGCTAGCGCAGCAGGTGCTGCTTTGGGCTCAGGACAAGTTCCTGTCCCTCAGGGCGATTTATATCCCCGGGCGCATGAATGTGGGAGCAGATTTATTGTCCAGACAGGCTGTGACACATGGGGAGTGGGAACTCCACCCCGAGGTAGTGAGCCAAATCTGGGAAAGATTTTACGAAGCAGAGGTGGACCTCTTTGCTTCACAGCAGACAGCACAATGTCCCTCTACTTCTCTCTGACTCCTCCAGCTCCCCTGGGTCTGGAGGCAATGGCCCATGTGTGGCCCAGACTGCGCCTTTATGCATTTCCCCCGGTGGCTCTGCTCCCGGGAGTCCTGGCGAAGGTCCGTCAACGGGGGTCGCGCCTCTTACTAGTAGCGCCCCGTTGGCCAACCAGAGTGTGGTTCTCAGACCTAATATCTCTCCTCGACGGCTCGCCATGGGCGATTCCGACCAGGAGGAATCTCCTTTCTCAGGCACAGGGGACAGTGTTTCATCCCCGGCCCGAGCTCTGGAACCTTTACGTCTGGCCCCTGAGGGGGACCATTTAAGAGATGTCGGGCTCCCAGCCCCTGTTGTAGAGACTATTCTGAGCGCTAGGTCTCCCTCTACTAGGAGAGCCTATGCCTGCAGATGGCGTGTCTTTGATGCCTGGTGTGCTACACATCATACAGACCCAGTCCACTGCCAGATTGTTTCAGTGCTGGAGTTTCTGCAGGACAAACTGTCCTCGGGCACTAATCCTAGCACACTCAGGGTTTTCGTGGCCGCCATTTCCGGCTTGCCACGCCCTGATTGCGGGTTGAGACCCCAAACTAGAGCTAGAGTTCCTTCCTGGGACCTAGCTATAGTGCTGGAGGGCTTAGTAAGCACTCCTTTTGAACCACTGGGGTCAGCGTCTGTCAAGTTTCTGACTCTAAAGATGGTTCTTCTGGCGGCCATTACCACTCTCAAGAGGGTTGGAGATTGCAGGCTCTGTCAGTTTCGCCCGCCTGCCTAGACTTTGCTCCTGGGCTGGTCAAAGCCATTTTGCATCCTCACCCTAACTATCTTCCAAAAGTTCCATTTCGACCTTAAATCCGGTCATTCTTGAAGCCTTCTGTCCTCCGCCATTTATAACACCGGAGCAGGAGAGACTTCACTTACTGTGTCCAATCGTGCCCTCCAGACTTATGTCCACCGCACTAGCCAGTGGCGTAAGTCCGAACAGCTGTTTATATGCTACGGGGCTGAGTGCTGGGGTTGCAGCTACCAGACAAACTATATCACGTTGGGTGAAGGATGCCATTGCCCTGGCCAATGACGCGTGCGGTCAAACTTAGCCCATTGGTGTGAGGGCTCATTCTACTAGAGGGGTTGCAGCTTCAACAGCTCTAGCAAAAGGTGCCCCTCTGCAGCAAGTTTGTGATGCGGCAGGCTGGTCCTCCCCGCACACATTCATCAGATTCTATAGCTTGGATGTTCATGCTACTCAGGGCTTGCATGTCCTTGAGGCATCATCCCAAAATTGTGTTTGAGACCTCTTTTCTGTTTGTGCACACTTCACAACCCGAGGGTCCAGACACTTACAGTCGGCGGCGTTGGTATTCTCGTTCCCCATGGCGTAATGCTACGCAGCATCGAGTGTAGCTTTTGACAGGGAACGTCTCGGGTTACTTGACTGTAACCCTGTTCCCTTAAAAAGCGGGAACGAGACACTGCGCTGCAATGCCGCACTGGGCGTGTCCGGGCGCTCTTCAGACAAAGTTGACCTGAAGACGCTCCCGCGTCATGTGTTATTATACCCTCTGTTCAGGTGCGCGCAATCACACAGCTGCCGCTGATGAGCTGCGTCACCAACAGAGGTATTATAAGCCAATTCTTGGCGTGTTTGACACACGTGCTTCACAACCGGTCACACAAAGAATGTTCCCCATAGCGTAATGCTACGCAGCATCTCGTTCCCGCTTTTTAAGGGAACAGGGTTACAGTCAAGTAACCCGAGACGTTCAACAGAAAAGAGTTGGGAAAGGAGCATCAGTTGTGTTTTGACTAGTGTTGTAGTCAAGACCACATTAACCAAGACCAAGTCTTGTCCAAGACCTGAGAGTATTAAGACCAAGACTGTTAGCCATTGAATCAAGTCAAGACCTAGACCGTATCTAATACACAATGATAGAAACAAGGGACCAGTTTTAAGTCCAAGTCCAGACTCATGGAGGTCAGTGTTTGTTGAAGGAGACAATTAGTTTGAGCTCTTGACAAGACCATAACTACAACAAATCGAGACCATAACAAGACTAAGACCTAAACAAAATAGTCTTAAGACCAGCCTCTAGAGTATATCATCTGACAATCTGAATATCCCTAAAATGGACCATATCTTTTACTGAATCTTAACTTTAATGAAGAGGTTTGTTCATTTGGTGATAGAATGTTTACTTTCTTGAAAACATAAAAATAATTCCGCAAAGCAATTTTTAAATGTCAGGGATAAGACGCTGTGGCTCTAGAGCAGTGCCTTTTATAAAGAGGGGTTTTTGTCTTATTTATGGAATAATAGTGGCTGCAGAGTAACTTCTCAAAATGATCACAAACTCATCACATGGAGATCAGCCTTTATCTGAAGAATTTGGTAAAGCTTGGGACAAAGGTTACATCTCAGTAAGGAACTTTTCAGTATTGGGTCCTATGCTAAAGGAGAAAATAAAGGACGCACTCAAGCTCTATTGCTATTTATAGAAAAGAATTTGGTTGGCTCTTATAATGACGACTAAAGGCTAATTTAGGAAGTTTCTTAAACACTTTGATGTTATCGGAGGGAGCCACAGTGTGAGACTTGACAGGAGGTAAAGCAGGTTAGGGGACAGAGTCATAGACAGCCACCCACTTCATCCATCATTGCAAGGTTAAGTGTATCATATACACTTGCCATTTAAAATCCAAATCCATGTGTAAATAATGGAAAATAAGTTGATTTTGATAAAATTGGTAAGACTATTTAAATGTGATGAAAGTCAAATACAAAATGCTTCTTCTGAGCTTATTCTTCAGTGAGTGTTAGAGTGAACTCTGCCTGTGTGTTCAGAGACAGTATTTCAAAAGTGGTGTGGCCCTTCTGTAAACACCAGCCGCTCTGTGTGTTCTCACTCCAACATTTAAACACCGCAGCAGACTCCCCACTGCACAATGCCAAATACATACTGTCTCTAAAACCTAAAGCCCAAATTGAGTTAGAGAAAACCCTGGACAGACTAATGTTGTCACAAGTATTGCCCTATTTTAACCTAGAGCTCAGGAGGAATCATTGACCTGAATTGAAATCATATGTATCGCATTAGTAATCAAATCTGACTTCACTTTTCTTGGTTTAATTTAAAAATCTTACAAAGTCACGTCTCCACACTTGGAAACTTGTGTCTGGCTGACAACTGTTGAGCTTTAAAACAGGAATTGTGGATGTCAGATACAACATGACAAGAGCTCTAGTAACAAACACTCCTTTTGTTTAGCAATTTTCAACTTTGCAGTCATCCAAATCTACTGTAGAGTTAAAGCAATTGTGGCTTCTTTTTTAGGGGACCTTGAGTCTTTTGCTAGAACTTGAGTCAGTAACAGCCACCGCAGTCCTGTCACGGATAGTTTTAAAGACCTCTGTGGAAGACGTACAAATATAGCCGCGCTGCTGCTGCTCGTTAGCGTTCACACCTCCCTCTCCACGACAGCTCTTCCAGATATGGAGACCGGCACGCTCCGAGACAGACCACCCATGACTAGGACACAATATAACGCCACTCCTTTCCCGTTTTCTCTCGCTCTAACTCAGTACGTTTACATGCACAGCTGAGTCGTTTTTTTTAAGAGAAAGTGCGCTACCTTTAAACATGAGTTATTTGTAGCTCTATCTGGTAACCCCTTGGTTGCTTACTATGAATAATTGATTGTGAAAAGCAATGTGTACAGACTGACTTTCCATAATAAACAGAGAAATAGAAAACATACATATAAAGCATTAGACATAGAATCAGGGGCGTGGGACTGGGGGGAAAAAGGATACTGAGTACCCAGGGCCCGAGGCGGAGGGGGGGGCCCTTCTAAACATATATATACATTGGTATCACTATGGTATTTGGTACGGGGGCCCAGCAAGATGGTTTGTACCCAGGGCCCAAAACTTGGTGCTACGCCGCTGCATAGAATACCATTAAAAATACTTGTTTAGGAGATCAAAATAACTGAAATACAAGTTCAGCCAGCATCAGAGTGACCTAAGATTTGTGTTTTTCCCAGTCTACAAATGCACGGGCATCACACTAAACACTAGTCTAAGTGTTTTATTTCCTTCTTCTTTGTTATATACTGTATGAAACTGTTGTAATTCCTACACCGTTCACCTGATTTGGATGTAAATACCCTCAAATTAAAGCTAAAAGTCTGCAGTTAAAGCACGTCTTGTTTTTATTTAGGTTTATTTCCAGTCTATTGTGGTGGTGTATAGAGCCAAAAAGATTAGAATTGTGTTGATGTCCCAATATTTATGGACCTGACTGTATTCTGTGCAGCTGTCCAGGTATGGAACTTGCTCAGAGGCTTAGTCCAACCCAGGGACGCTGCCAGGAACAACTTCTTCTAATGTATTACTGTAACTAGAAGTGACTCTTAGTTTAGAGCTTTAAAGGAAGAGTAAACTCAGTAGGCAACAGACACATGTATACATAGCAAGCTCCCAGAAAATAATTCTGGTCTTATTCTGACTGTCATCTGTCTCCAGCCTCATGTCACTAACCTCTGTGTTCCACAGCTGCATAAACTCATGATTTTTAAATTAGATTAATAAAGGTGAGTATTTTACAGCTCGTAGTGAATCTGGCTCTGCTGCCGGTTTTCCATGTCACAATAAGCACAAAGCCAAACACATGCGAGCATTACCAGAGACATCCAATCAGAAAGCAAGGAAGGTGGGACTTGTGCAAACAGGTCTGAGATCAGTTTGACCGTCACAGCACCTCTCAGCTCACCGCAGTGAGAGGAGAATGAAGGAGAAACTGTAGAGGCTTTGGGGAAAAAAAGGCAACAGGAGTAAAACATCAAGACAAAATCAAAGCTCGACCCATAAAATAAAGTTGCTTTGGATAAATGACTAAATGTAAATGTAAAAATCAACTCCTATAAACAACTTAACCGGAAAACAACTCCAAAATAATCTAAGCGCAGCAATGGTTTGACTATGAATCACATTATTAAAGTGTGTTAGTCCGACTAAGAAAAGATGGAATTACTGGCATTTTAGTCAGAGACAATTGCATGGATTTTACAGATGTGATTAAAAAGGGCAATGGGAATCATCTAAATTCCTCTAGCTGCATGTAAGCACACTGACACTATCTTGTCTGTGCACAAGCGTATTATTTATACATAGTTTAGATTTAGATAAACATAGGCCAACACCTGCTGTCTCTGAAGGGATAGTCTCTCAGCATTTGTTGTTAGCGATGTTAGCCATGAACAGTGGGCCCCAACGCCAAAGTAAGCACGGGAAAAAAAGGGTCCGAAGCAGTTCCAAGGCACTTATTCAAACACAGGAGATAGGATCTTTACAGTTCTCCGATAAATGAAGAGTGTTTACTGCTAAAAGAATGTTTAACTGGGTTCAATTAGGATTGAGAGGGAGATCCTCGATGGTGTTCCTGAGATGTTGTCCTGGGCACAGGGAAATGAGGCAATCAACATCAGAAATAAGTCGGGAGTGGATCAACAGGATGTTTTGAGTGTCTAAGAGGCTGAGTGTGTCTGCCACTTGTCTGCACTTCCTCCAGCCTCTTGTCTTGTTATTCCGAGGGAGTAACAGTCACTACATCAGAGGAAACATAAGAGCACGCCGCTTTAGTTTACACCACAGCCACATTTCTCAGATAATAGCACATAAACGTTAACATAAACAGACTCACTCTCAGGGCACTGTACACTCAGATAGACATAGTAAATATTCACCTCTGTCCATGATTGTACAAATCTCTATACGGAGTCCAAATAACATAAAGCAAATAGAAAATCAAGTTTTGAAATGCCACAAAATTAGGTCTGTCAACATGAACTTTGTGTGACATTAAAGTTTCTAGAAAAGTAGAGCAGGAGTTTTTAAATGTGAGCTACTCATGCTTGTTTTTTCTAATCAGTTTGTCTCAGTTGCGTGTAGCGTCATCCACTAATATAAATAACATGTTCTACTGAGTACATGCAAATGATTATCAAGATTAAATTATTTTTGTTGTTGCGCAAGTAAATCAAAATAACTGAGTATTCCTGTTTAGAGGAACTTGCTTATGCTCCAAAAGAACTCTGAAAGAAAACCGTGAAGAAACTGTGGCATGTATTATCCTTGTTTCTGAATTCAGAACCAGTGTCAATGACTTTCCAACTGCGACAAAAGTAACTTATAACTGTGCTTGTTTGTTTTAACAGCCACTGAAAGATATTGTTTTTCTTGCAAACTTTGCTTGTACTCCTCCAATTGCTCCTCACGCTGTTCTGTGACAGTGACAGCTCACTTGAGTGAAAGCTCAGGACATGTTTATTTGGTTCTTTTCTGTCTCTGTGTTGTAAAAATAAGCCATGTCTGTACCCCACCCTGCCATTCAACAGTGCTATATATTGTGCTTTGTATAAGAAAAGTAAAAATTAATTCAGAATATTATAACTGATCCTCTATTAAGCATAGCCAGCACATATAGACATTGTCAATGTCAGAGGCATTTAGGAGCAATAATGCAATCAGAAAATAAAATCATTTATCATCAAGCATTACTTTGTTATTTGACATGTAGCACGGTTTAAAAATTGTCCACAGCTTGTCAAATACACAAAACCTTTGCAAAAAATCAAATAAAGTGTTGTGTTTCTATGACATAATCAAATAACCCCAATGACATTGTGTGGTTTTGCAAATGTAGTTGCTTATAAACTTTCTCTAATGAAATACTTCAAAATGCAAATATAATCTGGTTGGAATAATAACTAACGGAAAATAAAAAACATAGGAACATACTCCAGTAGCTGTTTAATCAAGATCAATCATATTAACAAAACTTATTCTTTCATTTTGCACACTTTACAAAACGACTGTCATCTAATTCTCCATTAAACCCCGCTGAACAAGTCCCAGTCTTGTTGCCTGGGCATCTGCCAAATCTCTCAATACAGCAAATAATTCCCATCAGTGGAGTTGTGTCGCTAACACTTCATTAAAAGCCCAGTCATCTCAGATAAGCTCTCCATTCCTCCGTGTCACCCTACGGAGCCAGAGGCAGTGACTGATGGGAACTGTCAGCCCGAATGACAACAGGAAGTGCTCACACTGTTCAGTGCAGTAAAAATGCACCGACCTGACAGGTACAATCAAACACATCAGCGGAAAATGCCTTGGACTAAAACCAACTATTATGAATAGGTACAATGGTTTCTGTGTTCTGTTGAGGTACTGTGGTAAATACGTTGTGAAATCTAATGCTTGGAGTGTAATAAGATAATGATAGGATTAATGCTTAAGCTGCCAGAAGCGCGCATCACAGATAAAATCCCAAAGGGCAACCAAAAAAATTAAAACAATAGACAAAAAATAAAAATTATAAAAGCCCAAAATAAAACCCAGTCAACTAAAAGCTTGTTTAAATAACAGTGTCTTAAGCTGGCTTTTAAAATAATCGACAGAGTTGGGCTCACAGAGGGGCAGGAGCAGGGTGTTCCACAGTCTGGGGGCTACAGCCTGAAAGGACATGTCTCCTTGGGTTTTATACCAAGTCTTTGGGAAAAGGACTCTGGCCTGAAGATTGGAGGGCTCGGCCTGGGGAGTAGGGGCACAACAAATCAGCAATTTAATCAATTTAATCAGCAATTAAAGCCTTGCCACAGCATTTTGAACCATTTGAAGAAGAGTAAGAGCAGGTTTAGTAACAGGACAAAAACCTTGAGAACCCATATCTCTCAGTAAGTTTAAGTTATTCTTTATTATCCCCGTGGGGTCATTAATTCTCTGCATTTAACCCATCCAGGGTAGCAGTGGGCAGCCGCTTAGGGAGCGCCCGGGGACCCACTCCAGATCTTGCATCAGTAATTAGTCCTGTTACTAACGGAAGACTAGTGTATGTGATTTAATCATTTTTTTCATGTTGGTGGCGGACAATCAGAGAACCCAGGGAAAGCACATCCAAGCACAGGTAGAACATTCTTGCTGTGAGGCGACAGTGCTTCGTCTGGTCCTGAGTGCAGATACTTTAGATAAATATCACAGAGTGATATAGTGAATCCTGTCAGTACCCACCTATCAGAAGAAGATTTTATCCTGTCACAACAACTGCATATTGTTTTCAAAGTAACAACATACCATTGGCTTTATCGTCAAACCTAAAACACACCCCTAACTACCGATACTGCCAGACAATTCGCCCGAAACAACTGTTGCAAGATAACTTTCTCTGAAAAGGCAGAAGTTCAACATTTACAGAAAAAATCAAATCCTTTTTAGTGCATATCCTGAGAAAAGAGCTTTCCAGGGGACTCCAGTGCTACAACAAGCACCAAAAAGAGCAGTGACAAGTCATGCCCAAGATCGAGTGTACCAGGGTGTTTCTAGAACAGGAATACTGAACTATATTCCAGTTTTTTGCAGGATGTGTGGGACCTCCTGCTCAAACCTCGAGGACGAGCCACACATCATTACTTTGAGTGCTGCTTCAGTCTTACTTGAACTTCCTCTTTGGTTTCACTTTAAACACAGTTAGAGCCAGAATCTTTTACAAACACTGTAACAACACATCTATTTTTCTCTGCTCTGATCCCACGACTTACTTCTTTTCCAATTGTGTCATAATCACTCTGGAAACATAGCGCACGCACATGCTGAGCCCTGCACTTTCTGCTGCTTACTGATGTAGATATGAAAGGAATTGCACTTTTATTTCACTGCTGACTGAGGGTAGTTGTGAATGTCATAGCACTGACAACATAACAGTGTGTTTGTGTGTTTGTGTGTTTGTGTGTGTGTGTGTGTGTGTGTGTGGGGGTCATGCATCAAGCTGTTGACAGGAGAGAGAACAGGTGGAGAAAAATAGAACAAATAAAATACAAAAGAGAAAATGGAAATTAATTTGAATTTATTGGCTGTCAAGATGAAGCATCCCATTTTAGCCTTCCTATCACTAACTCGACCAGTATTTGTTTTTATTGGTTGACCTCTTTAGATAATGCCATAGTTAGTGCTGTAGTCTCCCATTTCTCTTTCCAGCAATTTTTATTTCTGAAAATTTGGCAGTGAATGAAGATCGATTCTTTAGGAGACATGAAACCTTTTTCAAAACAAGTGACCAGTAAAACCTGAGAAAAAGCAACATGACGCTGGCTTAAATTCTTGTGTGGTATTTAAATACTAGGTATCATGAGAATAAAACTTTTATGGACATCCTCAAGTACTAACCAAACAGCAAAGGCAACACTTGGGGTACCTTAGGGGCTAACCTGGTAGAGCACATGCCACACCCTTGGGAGACCTGGGTTCAATTCCAGCTGGGGTCAAAAGCCCAATGTCTCTTTACTCTCTGTACTATCAAATAAAGAACTAAAAATATTTTATTTTATGGAAACAAGATCTGTGTGTTGATCGATTACTGCACATTTTTTATTTTATAATACAGCAAATAAGCAAAGAACTGCCCAAGTTTCACCAGCTGCATTATAAGCAGTTGCTATGGTTACAAGTAATGTCTAATGTAGTGCAGTGTACACAGTTTTATTGTCAGCCAATCAGAAGAGTTTTCATCCTCTCATGATTTAACACATGATTTAACATAGGGTGAAGTGCAGAGGATGAATTCCCCCAAAATCTCACTAAACATGAGGGACTCAAACAACACTGAGAAGGGAACATCATCACAATGGAACAAGAGTGACAGAAGAAATCTTCCCAAATTTGAAAAGCTTGTCAGGCAAACAAGCCGACACACGCTAAATCCCCTGAACTCCACGCTGGGGGTTCATGTGCAAACAAACAAAGCACGCACATATTCACACACAAACCTCGAGCGTCCCATGCATGAATAAGATCTCTCCTGATAATAGCCTCCAAACTAAACAAGGGCCATAGTTTAATGTGCTCCACTAAAGACAGCTTTTAGTCCTCCTTTTCTCTTTTCACGCTAAAGACCATGAGTGCAGCTCACCACAACACAATTAGATAGACTAATTACCGTCCCAATGCCGCCCATACCTGCCCCACAGCGACAGGCCAGGACACGCAGCGGCTTAGTCCCTGCCTGGAGCCCAGCTGAGGACACACAGAGAGACACGCTGCATTGTACAAAAGTAACCTAGAGTGACCTCTGAGTTAGCATGGGGCCAGATTAAACCCTCACACTCCTCATAATTTGTACAGTAATTTAAATAAGCGTCCAAAAACAGACCCAAAAAAGCCAAAACAGAAGTCTTTACTAGCTCCACTTTCATTAACAAGCCACAAGCTACATACGTAAATGAGTAAGCTCTGACCCGGATATTTTACCTGCTGTGCGACTGCTCACAGCAAACAAAGCTGCTGATTTCCCTCGTGACCTAAAGGAAACATGCACCAGAGACTTCAAAGCACGGGTCAGCGCTCGTCTGACTCTGAAGTCCTCACAGTTTGTCCAGGTCCCAGTCCAAAAGCCTGCAGAGAGACTAAGAGCGTGTGGGTGGTTTCATCATTAACCTGTGGTTGACTTTTGACTAATCTATGAGCCGTAATGCTAATATTGTTTGTTTTGACTTTAAAGAAAAAGCTATTCATTTTACAGTGTCATCCTGGAGTAGTAGTAGTGAATAAAGCTAACCTACAGGAGCTGTGGGACGTAGTTACATGATTTTTTATTTTTCTTTAGGTTTCCTATAAACAGACTAATGTTTATGAAGGCCGTACCTTATCGTGTTTTGATGCTAACTTCCTGCAGTCTGGTGTTACTTTAACATGTCTTGTCAGCTGATTTATACAGGTTTTGTCGTCCCACCTGGAACAGTACCCCCTGTAGTTTGACTTCTTCAGAACATCATCTCAGTTTACCGTCCTATACTTGATTCCGAATCTCCATGGCCTCCCTTTATCCAACGACAGTGTTTGTTGTCTTCAGGTAGGATGACAAAACCTACCTGAAGTTTGCGCCAATCAGAGACCCTACCGTTTTAGAAGACGTGTTTTTCTTCAAAACTTGCTGGTTTGGGATAGTTTCCTCTCAAAAATAAACAACACACTCAGTCTGTAGAGGGATCTGTGCCCCTAGTGGCTAAAAGTTACATAGTGTACATAGTTACATAAGTGTGTCAAGGGCCAACGCCAACATAATAAATGAGAGCATAATCGATATACAATATATTCACTGTACACACAGGTAAGACTTCTGCTTTTATTCACAACACAGGAAGTCTTGATCTGGGAAACTGCCACAGCAGATATTCTGGGACGTAAATGAAAGGGACTTAAAAGAAATAAACCCAAATTATATATATTTTGAGAACTAACTTTTTAGATGTGAAACTTTCCAATAGTGAACACTTACTGCATTTGTATCCTAAAAATATTTATAATATGCATGCAGGTGCTGGAAAAGTTGAAAATATAGCTTGAAAAGTGCTCAAAATTGTTTAGAAATAACAGTTACTTTTGGTATTTTGTAGCTGTAGCCCATGAACAAGTAAAACAAATAAATGCTGACCTCATTTAATTGAAAAAAAAAAAATAGAATACAAAATAGCTTTCATCTGAATGATCAAGGCACTACAAATCCCTCATTCAAAGACCAATTCATGGGAACCTAATTCTGCAAATTTTGCTGTCACAATTTCAAAGACGGCATGAAAACTGCTGATAGAACAAAGTCTGTTGGCAAACTATCAAAGCTCATAGAGGTGGGAGGTGTAGGGAAAGAGGAGAGATCGACCGGCCCAACAGGAAAGGTTGTGTTGTGCTCTGACAGCTCCAAGTGGGACAGCCCCCGGAGCAGTTCAAACTATTTGGCGGGGACTTTTGAAAATCTCCTCAGAGCACAGAGCAGTCCCGCCCTTCACTGAGAAATGTGTCCATAAATCTGTGTGAAAGGGGAAAAAGGAGTTGGCGCAGGTTGAGTTTAGCATGGTGAAGCACTTAATAAAGACTGTAGGTCTATTGAAACATCTGCAGCACTGTCACAGAGTCAGGGGAAGTGAAGGAGAAAGTGTGGAGCAGAGACGGCAGACTGTCTGTAAAGTTACTCTGCAAAAGGGGACAGACACTTAATCTTTAGGACTTATCAGGTAGCACCCCCGTAGCTTTTGGCTGACTGGTCTAGAGAAGCAACCATAAGAAGCACACTTAGGGCACCTGAATAAACACCTCACCTGACCTCTACCACCAACATATTCAGACTGACAAAGCACGATAAATAGGCAGCAGCATGATATAACACACTGACACTGATATGTTAGTCATCGTAACTGTTGGTCGCCAGGAACCAGTGAAATCACCACACTGGAGTAAAGCATGACTCATTGGAAAAAGCTCAAGCACCTGCTCAAAACAACCCAAAAGTAAATGCAGAGTAGACATAAACAATACAACTTGCTTACTACTTTCTCTTCATTTACAAAGCACTTCTTGGTAAACTTCAGACCAAGCTTCAAATACAGCTCATGCTGACCACCTGATTTTTCTTTAACTTCTATATGTAGGAGGATGTAAATTTGAGCAAGTACAAACAACAACTACCAAACACAACTTTGGTAATGCTTACTTTCTCTGGATACCTTTGGATAGCATAAGTACATTTCTCTTTCAATGACAATTTCTGTCATTCATGGTATGTTTCTGCAAGGGCAGCATACCACCAGCAAAGTAGACCTTCTCTTGAAATCTGTAGACCATGAACTGAACACACCAAGCCTGCTGATCTTTTTTGACCAAACAGTTAGGCAAAACAAAATAAAATATTTTATTTGATCAAAAAGAAGGGTTCTGTTTGACTAAATTGTTGTAGGTTTCACTACAAAAGGCAACGTAAGCAAATCTCAGCCAGCACAATCAGCATAACTGATTCTATTGAGTCTCTCTTGACACCTGTAGAGCATGAGCACACCTCCCGTTCTTTGGCAGTTCTTTCCAAAAGTGTCATTAAATAGTTCTGACAGGTTTAATAACCACTTAAAGCAAGGCAATACAAATATGAGCACAGCACTAAGTTTGGTTCTGTTGACTTTCCCTTGACACCTGTAGAGCATGAACTGAACACACTGACCTTGCAGATCTTGCTCTCCTCCGTGTCTGCTTTAGGCTTCCTTTCAGACATCCTGTCCTGTTGATACTCAGATTTGACTGACAGCTGACAGGACAGTGGGGGTGTGGCGTCCCCAGCCCTGATCTCCTGCTGCCGGGCCATGTAACCCTGCGCTGCTGCCATCCGAACTGCGCTGGGGATGGGGAGCGCTGTGTGAACCGGTCTGGTGCCCACGGTGGACGGCTGCCGGAGCTTGGAGGCTACCCCAACCACCGGCATGCTGCTCCACAGGCACAAACGACACAGTAAAGAGGAGCGGTCAGTGAGACGGCCCAGGCAGCGCAGTCTACTCCACAGACGAGCGGAAACTCCAAACAGAAATCAAAGGAGTAACCCAGCAGTTGCCTCTCAGGCTGAGAGGAAAGCAACTGCGCTCATTCTGCAGTCCTCACAGAAACTGAGCTGGTCCTGCCTCTGTACACTCCTCCCACAACAGCCCTCCTCCCCCAACTTCACTCTGTTCACTCTCACACACTGTCGGACCAGCAGTGAGCCACAGCCAAAGCAGCTGTGTGCAGAGGTGGCTGGAGCAGGAAAAGTCTGTGCTCAAGCTACGTTAAGATATTATTCAAGTAGAAGTGGAATGCTGTCACCAAATTCATTAGTTGAGCAGAAGTGACAATATGTTCGGGGAAAAGACAAGGGTGCAACCAATATGTATTTTTTTGGGCTGATGTCAATACTGATACCAATTTTTTAAATATTTTTCTCTTTAAAAAACAAATAAAAAATGGCTGTTTTTGTGCCCTTAAACATTGTTCAAACACTTGAACACAAAGATATAAATTAAAGGCAAAGCATTTTATTATATTCATTGTCAGAAATTGTTGTATGGGGCAAGCAGCACATGAGCAATTCTAACATAACATTACAAGCCCCTTTATTTAGCTTTTAAAAAGTAAGTAAAAAAGATCTCATTGAGATCTGGGAAATAAAATAATCACGTAAAGTCTGTATGAATTCAGACATTTACTTTCAAATGCCTCTCAGTCCCAGAGTCCTTCTTAAATACAACTGTAATGTGCTCAGTCATAAGGTTATTTATGTCATAAATTGTTTGTGATGCTACAATTTTTACAATGCTACCTTCATTTAATATTCAAGGTATTGTATTAGGTACTATAGCTCTGGAAAAAATTAAGAGACCACTGCAATTTTTTCTAGCAATCAGCATCTCTACAAGAATGGAAACCATTTCATTCCAATGTGTGTTGAATCCCGACACAGGGATGAGGTGCTGACTAGGTGATCACCTGAACCAAATCTTATTTAATAAGGAAAAGTATAAAAAAACACTTCTGTGGTCATCACTATCCTCTTGCAAATAAATGCTCTAAATTACAATATTTTTATTTGGAATTTGGGAAAAATGTTGTTAGTAGTACACATACCTATAAATAGTAAAACCAGAGAAACTGATCATTTTGAAGTGGTCTCTTAATTTTTTCCAGAGCTGTACATTATAAAAATATATATATATTTTTAATATTTTATAACGTGATAACGCTCGTTATCAAACCTTCCCCAATATAAATACAAGTAGATACTATCATTGGAGTAGACACTAGTTTGTCTGGGTGTCCAGGGTAATGCTCGGGGGGAGCAGACTACGTAAGCTTTCCTTTAGCAAGCAACTTTCTGAACTACGATAAAAATGGACAAGCAGCTAAATGGCAGCATCTACCCCACCTCCTCTTCCATTGTCCTGTCCTGCCTGGCTCGCAGATGAGCGTGTGCTGCCTGTTCTCTCTGTGTCTGTGTGAGCTCGCTCCCTGCTGCCGTCCTCTCACAGAGCTGTCACAGAGCAGAGATACCAGAGGTAATTTAAATGTAGTGATTAAACAATATACATCTGCAATATCGGCTGGCTGGTAGAGCCCTAGAAAAGACTAGTGTGCCTTAAATTTGAATTGTTCGATCAGTACTTGCACACATTTATATAGGATATTTAATTAAGTAATTCCTGAAACGGTTAGACTAAGCTTATGTTTATTTGAACGATATTATTAAAATGACTGTCTAGCTGAACTACCAAATTTTGATTTTGCCGTCCCTCTTTTTTGAGGTGTTTTGCTGTGTAATAAGACGTATTTTGCAACGGAATAACCCATTTCCTGGTTTATTTCTTTGGTTCTTCGTTGTTGACATCAGTGACGACCAATAGGTTATCCCCATTCAATGGAAGAAAGAGTCAAGCAGTTTTGTTTATTGATTGTATCTGGATACACTATTTAAAAGTTAGGACACACCTTCTCATTCATAGGTTTTAATTCTTTTTTATATTACTTCTACATTGTAAATGTACATTGAAGCTGGTGACTCGGAGGAGCTCAGCAGCAGAGGTGACTCTTGGTGTTCCTTTCCTGGGGCGGTCCTCATGTGAGACAGTTTCATCGTAGCGCTTGAAGGTTTTTGCAACTGCTCTTGGGGACACATTCAAAGTTTTTGCAAAGTTTCTCCGGAATGACTAACTTTTAGTTCTTAAAGTAATGATGTACTGTCGTTTGTCTTTACTCAGCTGATTGGTTCTTGCCATAATATGAATTGTAACAGTTGTCAAATAGGCCTGTCAGCAGTGTACCAACCTAACTTCTGCACAACACAACTGATGGTCCCACCCCCTTTAAGAAGGCATGAAAGTCCACAAATGAACCCTGACAAGACACACCTGTGTAAACCATCATGAAGCTCATTGAGAGAGGGCCGAGGGTTAGCTGCGCTGTCAACGAAGCAAAGAGTGGCTACTTTAAAGAATATAAAACATGAAACATATTTAGGGTTATTTCACACTTTTTTGTTTACTACATAATTCCATGTGTTCATTCAGAGTTCTGATGCCTTCAGTGAGAATCTACAATGTAAATAATCAAGTTAAATCAAGTAAAAACCAGTAAATGAGAAGGTGTGTCCAAACTTTAGACTGGTAGTGTATGTAGTATGATTTTATGTTCTTGAATTTAGAGGTATGGTGTCATATATCTGGCAATGGACTTGTGAACATTTTAAATTTGAACCTGATTGAACAAAGTATATACAATTTTGTGTTTGATGGTGATGGTCTCAAAAAAATATTTTGGTGAATGGTTCAATCAGGGTTTAAACAGAGTAAGGAAAGGAATGGAGTTTACACTACAATGTGCCTAAAAAGTTCTACAAAAGTATCTTGCTCTTCCTGTTGAACAAAAAATAGTAACAAAAGGCTTTAGAGACTGGGTTGGTCTGAGTCAACCACAGAGTCAGAGCCAGAGCAGTTCAAAAGGACATGAACTCTTTGGGAAGGTAAAAGTCGCAAAACCGTGAGTACAGAGACCCGACTCTCGACACAACTGTCAGAGCTGCTCCGTCTCTTGTTTTTCACACCAGAAATAGAGCCACTCTGCTTTTTCATCTGGAGCCGCTCCTCCCTTTTAATGACAGAAATAGTGAAAATACGAGAACCCTGGAAACAAAGTGCAAGAGTTTAAGAAGAAAGAACATTTGTAGTCTGCAGGTTGCTAAACTGGTTCTATGACTTCACTACAGATGTATTTACTACACCTTTAGCTTTTTCTAACTACATTGTCCAGCTTCTATTTTGAATTTATTTGACAGCATGACATTAAAATAATTTTAGCTTAATAGAGAAAGAAGTGATGAGGATTTTATAGCTGCTCACTAGGGCTGTGCAATTTGTCGCATTTGCAATTAAATCGGCAGTAGCTCAGTGGGTAGAGCGGTCGTCTTTCAACCGGAAGGTAGGCGGTTCGATTCCCGCTCTCCCCACAGTTCATACTGTCGTTGTGTCCTTGGGCAAGACACTTAACCCACCTTGCCTCCAGTGTCTGTAACACTGGTAATGTAATGTAAGTCGCTTTGGATAAAAGCGTCTGCTAAATGAATAAATGTAAATGTAAAATGTTTTGGGGCGGCAGTAGCTCAGTGGTAGAGCGGCCGTCCTTCAATCGGAAGGTAGTAGGATCGATTCCCGCTCGCCCCACAGTTCATACTGTCGTTGTGTCCTTGGGCAAGACACTTAACCCACCTTGCCTCCAGTGACTGTAACACTGGTAATGTAATGTAAGTCGCTTTGGATAAAAGCATCTGCTAAATGAATAAATGTAAATCACAATATTAAAAATCACAATTTTCAAATCACAGAGGCTGCAATTATTTGTCATGTTACAGAAGAACTATAAGTTGATGATTAACCTGAGACACTATGTGTGTGTGTGTGTGTGTGTGTCTTAACTCTATACTGTGTCCCAACAGAGGGCAGGGGATGTGACTAAAGTTAGCAAAGCAGGTCAATTTCTTTTGAGGCTATTGACTCTTGAGTAGTGCTTTGCCTGAAAGATGTTCTTTCTGAAAATGACCAGGCTCGTATCTCAGAAGGTTGAGGCTCATTGTCTAAAACCATATTTCGGCTATGCCAGGCTAACAATAAACATGAGTTTCTTAAGAGTCGGTCATATTTATTGATTGTGGAAATGAAAAAAGGGGCCTGCTACACCACCTTGTATTTTAGAGTTAAAGGTCTCCACAATCCCTGGTTTTACTGGGTGCTGTCTGAACTTTTGAAAATAATAGATTAATAGATGCTTGGGCTAAGGCGAGAAAAACAAAGTACTGTTTTTTAAAAGAGAGGTGTATTCTAAGGCGGTTCACATCTTCAATTCAAAATGGCTGCCTTCCCGTGTGTGATAGGGTATGGTCACCATTGGCTTTTTTTGTTCATAAGCCCATACTGGATGTGTGTACCAAGTTTCATTTGCTTACAACAAACTACAATTTTCACTTCCCATTGACTTTTTTGACATATTTGGGGAGTTGCTATGGCAACACATTTATAGATAGGGGGTGGTTGTCATTGGCTTTTATGCTCGTCATGACATAAGAGATGTGTGTACCAAATTTCATATTTCTATGACAAACTAAATTCTTGGGTCCTATTATAAGTTTGTAGGGGGCGCTGGAGAGCCATTTCTAAAGATAACCCTTTTATTTACATATCTTTGTGTTCAGGTCATGAATGTGCACAAATGCCTTTTTGGGTCCAACTCGATCCAAGAAGGCGTTTGAGAGTTAAGAGACATTTTATTTTACATCGTTATCGTTACAGGCTTGCCACACCCATACCCGATAAGATATCTACAACAAAGTCACAACTTTGGTTGGCACATGTGTCTAGATGATACTCACCAAATTTGGGGCCATTTAGATTAAAACACAATGAGTTTAATCTTTTTGCGCAAGGGGTGCGATTTTAGTGGCCGCGCGTTTAACCCCACATGGCGGACTTCCTGTTGAGTTTAGGGTGTGGCTGTCTTAGACTTTTCTGTTTGCCCTGAGGTGTCCTATGGATGTACCAAGTTTTGTATTTCTACATTGGAAAAAAAATACTTTCACTTTTCATAAGCCCAATGTATTTTGAGTTTTCTAGGGGTTGCCACTGAGTCATTTTTCATATATTTTTTTTGGGGACTTCAAATACATACATTTTTCGCCGACCTTAAATTTTGGTACCAATAAAAATGACTTTTCGAGCATGTTTACTGGGTCAAATTGAGGATCATATATGGGGAAAAAAAAAAATACAAAAAATAACTTGAGCAAAAACAATAACTGTAATGTAATTTTTAAAGTTACAGAACCAAGAGATTCAATAGAATATTTTTCTTAGTCTGAAAATACGTCAAAAACTAAAGATCTTTAGGCTAAAACTAGTATTCAGCTCCACCCACTTTAGTATGTGTCTTTGTGTAAATGCAAAGTCCTGTTTCTGCCCTCCCTGTCCAATTATGCAGTAGTTGAAGCTGTGCAAAGTTTTGGTGTTGAAACTAGTTATCGATATGCAATCTTTATACTTCTTTAATTTATGATAATGTTTTATGTTGATATAGGCTTTGTTTACAATATGAAATAAACTTATGATAGAACAACTGCTAATGAACAGACAAAACACACAAAAATGTTGTCATAAAAAAAATAAAGTAAATCTGTATTTTTCTAATGGTAGTCAAGGTGATCATGGAGCCAAACTTTGCATCTGCATGAGTTGCCTTTTCAGACATAAGTTTGAAGTTTTAAACATTTTCTTACAATTATTATTCATGTACAAACTGGAACTTCTTATTCTCATGGGTAAGCAGTCATTTTGCATTCAAGAAAATTAATTAGCTGTATATTTTACCATTTCATAATCCCTGAAATTAAAAAAACAGTGTAGTTTCTCACCGTGAGAAAGAGAACTCTCCCATGTGCTCCAATAGTCGGGGGCTGTATGTAACTTACAGACTGCAGTGTGGGGTGTCGAGAGGCCGATGAGCCATACTGTGTTTGGAGAACATTAACCCGACACAATATGACATGTAGAAGTTTGTTCCTGGAGGCTCACTGTGCGAGACATAAAAGGCAGTGAAAGTTTTATATGGAAAGGCTCCATCTGGTTCAGTTTAGAGAGGCGAGGAGATGTGCTGCAGTCAGAGGGGCATACTGTGGTGAAACAGCAAACCGGAACTTTCTAACACGGCACCGGCCAATAAAAAGAGCTGGGAATGAAAGAAAGGGTTTCTCCAACAAATGTAAGCAAACCTACAGTGGAAACATCTCAGTGGGGAATAACTTGATTTTGTTAGTATTCAGCAGGACTAACAAAATGTAACAATAGGTGCGTTTGAAAATATATGATAACACACAGTTTGGAGGGCTTTTGTCAACAGGTAGAAGGTAAAAGCGGAAATATTCACACATAAGACTTGAGTTGTGTCCCTTATGTCTTAATTTCACTGGGACTGTCCCTTTCCAAGTAATATGTTCCGTGTTGTAACATATATGGATCTGTAATAACACTTAAAGATTTAACAAATCTATTTTTGTTCAACGGCAGTCTAAACTTAATCAGTTACTATGTCTCAATTAAATTCTGCATTCCTAGATTGTTAATTTGAGAATGAGTGAAGAGAAACCAATGCAATGATTTTACTTTGTGTTAACTGCTTCTGTTCTGTATTTTCTGTGAGGCAGGATCACTAACAACTCAACCACACAACTATCAGTGTCAAACATAGAAAAGGTATAGAATATACTAGAATATTATAGAATATTATATTGTATATTTTTGTCTTACATGCACATTTTATATAGCATCTTTACAGTTAGACCTGACCTCTGACTTTTACGAGACAAGGTCCAAATGTGAAGGTAGCCTCTGAACCACATTATTCCACTCAGTCTGCTTCCTCTTGCTCTCCTGTACTTGTGCGTTTGACAGTGAATTGCCCTAATAGGGACCTGGCCCAGAATAGCAGCAGCTCCACCGTGTTTTCGATCACGCTCCGGGGGCTATCATGACAAGCTAAAACAACAGGATACCACGTGAAGCAATGGCACCGGCCCAACTTTAACCGTTGCTGCCTGCCGCGCCGCACGGACTGGAGCCCACGTGGCAGGCGTCCAACTTCCCAGAACTCACTGGAGCAACTCTGATGAGGTCCCATCCCCGAAGTGCTGACTCTAAATTCACTTAAACCAAACCTTGGAGATCTTAAATAAACCTCTCACTAGCTCAGGTGGATTTTCAGGTACAACCGTTGTTCACTATTGAAGGAGAAGTGCTGGAGGCACGACCTGAGAATTGTAAAGACCACTGTTATTTCACAGATGTAACACAAGCACAAGTCTAAACGTGAAATTTTCCAAAGTCAATATCGGTTCAAGGAAAATAAGGATCATTTCCATCTACAAAAACTAATTCAACCTGGTCAGCACCAATTTCAACAACTTTTAATGTCATTGAAGAGAAGAAATAAAAGGCGACAGTGTTATGGTTGAAATGTGGAAAGGCTTGAGACGTAAGAACTACTTAGACTGGTTACACACTTCAGACACTTTAAAGTTTTTTGTTGTCCTACATTGACACTGATAGAACAAAATGAAAAGACACAACATACGTATATTGAACATTTAGCTATTGCTAAAAAAGTTACTTTGGAGACGGGAAGATAAATGCTCAAGAAGCGTTACATTTTCTGCAATGAACCACTTTTCTAAAAAAATTTTTATAAATTGTTAGTCTATATCAAATTAAGTAAATATATTAAATTAAGTTGGTCTGGAACCCCTCTCATTGAACCCGTCTTCCACTGAGTTTCATACCAATCATAGATGATTTAAAATGCTTTTCTGATTGGTGATATGTTCTTCAAATTGCATTGATCTGTGTATGTTGGTGCTGCCCTTTGAATTCTGACTGGTTCTAAGTCTATTTAACTACATCCAGAGGTAGTTTAATCTGCATCCAAGTGTTCTGCCCCCAGAAAATTGGTAACAAAAAATGTAAATGTGCATCAGCCTCTGCACCATTCAAGTCAAACATGTAGTATTTTGACTGCTTTTGACTGATGGCATTTCAAAGGAACTAAAGATAACCTCATGTTAAAATGCCATAGTGTTATTTTGAAGCAGACATGAAAAAGACTTTCACCCCCCCTAACTTTAACCACCGGTGACTATTCCTGCGCAGGCTCTTCAGAAAGACTGTCTGGGCTCGGGCAAAAACCACCGCTAAATATCTGGTCGAGAGGGTGCACATTCCTGCTGAGGAGAGAGAGAAGGTGGAGGTGGCGGTCAATGAGGAGGCACACTACTGAAAGAGTGGCTGTACTTCAGAGCTGCAACTGAAATTAGTATTAGGTCATTGATATTTATAAGATATGATATATGATATATTTAAGGTTTTGTTCTAAATGATCTATTATGGAAGTGTCCTGGCAAATTACAAACCTGTAATTCACCCACACAACACTGGGTTATAACCTAAAGGTTGGTCATGGGACATATTATTTGGGTTGTCAAACAGTAAAAATTATTATTTATTTTTTAAAACCTTTATATTCCCACTAAGTTTACAAATATCTTTTGCAGGGGAGTCCTGACCCCCCCTTCCCCCCATGTGTGTATTGGGGGGAGGAGACAAATTTAAAAAAGACAATTAAAAAAGGCCAAAATAAGATTTAAAAAAAAGTAAATAATTACCACTAGAAAGGAAACTGGGTTGAAATAGAGCCAAAATAAACAAAAAATAACAAACATATATTGAAAAAAAAAATAAAAATACCAAATGATACTTAACCAGATCTGGAAAAATGGGTCACAATTACAGTATTTTAGTTTGTTGAAATATAAGCCTCTTTATAAAGGTTTAGAAAACACTGACTTAGACAATAGGTGATGTTAATCCTTATCTTAATTTATTACTACACCCTATTTCTTTCAACCTCTACTTCACTTTGTCTGTCAGGTTTCATTCCACACTATTTCACACTTATTCATCGTGTGTATGGTGTACATTATGCTAAATGTATTGCTAATATAAAACTAACACAAATTATCTTTTTACCTAACGCAACCACCACAATCACTTTTTTTTGTACTAAATATGCCTCCATACATTCGAAATCTATGTTAGCTCAGTGGACTGTGGTCTCTATATGTGTCTATATGTTGCACAGTGGAGATGTTTGGATTCAACTTGAAACAGGAAGTCATGTTGAGGTGTTGAGCATACTGTTTGAAATATACTGCACATATCGAATACATTTAAAAGTTTTAGTAGGCATTGTTTGTGTTACAGTCAGAAATCAGAAGAAAATCACTAACCTTTCAACATATGGCAGTTTGAATCAGAAATTGTAACTTAGCAAGAACCCCGACCAGACTCTTGTTGGTATAATTTTACTTTATTTTAGTTTACTAAGTAATGCCTTAGTTTAGTAATGCCTCCAAATCTCTTTGTATCCACTTGGACATGAAAAAACAAAGTGTTTTCTTTTTAGTAGATTTCTCACTTCCTGCATATTCTGTTTTTCACACTTTTACACTTTAGAGGTATAACTTTTTGGCACCCAATGCTAATGCTAGTGGTTATCATATGCTATTTCTAGGCCTATGTTTTACACCCTTTGTCAAATAACAATAACATGTTTTTGGTTCAACATCGGAAGTGTAATGTTGACTGTGATGGTGGAAACTGAGGCAAAGAAAGCCAATGCAATAATATTTAGTCAGTAAGAATAACAATGATATTTATGGCTTACAAAATCAGTATGTCATGTGTCTATTATTTGTTCCAGGCTGCATCTGGGTGGCTTTTGCTGTGCGCCATTTGAAAGCACCCTGGGTTACATGATGTCACTGCTGGCTGTGAAAACAAACACTGGGGGGTTGCAGATAAGAGGGGTCGCCCACCTCGCGCCCCCTAAACAAACCGATAGTCACGCACCTGGAACTGTCAGGACTATCAGTCAACCGCACGACACGGAAAATGAAAACATACACACACAACAAGAAGTGTGACGGCTTATGAGGGACATATGGAGGCATGCAGTGCGGCTCACTGAACATAGTTATGTGCCATTAACATACATCAGGAGCTGCATGGGAGGACGTACATCCACGCACACACATGACCTTAAGGTTAAGATTCCTACTCTTCATTCAACCTTTGACCGGCACCCACACAAACTGCGCACATCTCAGCCTCAAGAGGAATCTCTAAAATCTCACCTCCACTGCAGCAGGTTCACGCTCTATGCTCATGATCAGATGGATTTATAAACACACAGCACCTTTGAATATACAAAGATTATAAAAGTTCTATTAAACCTTAAGAGGCGCTAAATCTGTTGCCTTTGATACAAGGTTTTGGATAAAAGACTGAACAATATTAAGATGGCACTACAATCTGTGTATGTTTGTAATTATTATGTACTCTCTTTAGTACTTGATACAGATAAGTGCATATTTTTCCCCCATGAACATTAAACAAAAGACTTACAGAAACAGAATTTTTGTTCCCAAAAGGTTTTGAACCTAATTCTTGTTAAAATGAATAAAAGCAATGTGACTTTAAAAAAAACAATAACTAAATAAGATTATGGTGGCCCACTATTGCGTTCATATAAACCGATATTTTGAATTATCCAAACAGACATCAAGTTTTTAACAGAAGTGCATTCCAGTTTTAGGCATACAAATAAAAGTGCATGAAAGATCCACTACTGGCTGTATGTAAAGTGAAGATTGGTTGGTTCCATTTAGACTTTGTTTCTCTCTTATGTTAATAGTAGTTTGAAAGCTTTTGGGAGGGCACATATAGATAGATGATGGAATTTAAAAAACATCCTGTTTTAATACTTTGAATAAAAACAACAAAAACGCCTTCAAGTTATCAACAAAGTGTAATTGATGATCACAAACTCCTGTCAGATCAAGCAAAGGTCAACACAATGAATCAAACAGAGGCGTTTGGATTGATTTCGTCAGACAAATTTCCCCAGTACTTCCTGTTCTTTTAGTCCTGCCTGACTTTCACTTACACTTTCTTAAGTCCCTTTGAGGCACGTCTTTACTTGGTTTCTAATTTACTACAAAAAGATTGATATGCGTATGATCATTACAAGTCAAATCAAAACTAGTGGATGTAAAAGCTCTATTACAGAGTGAAACAATGGCCACATAGTCAGGAGAGTGGTCTGTTTCAGGTTTGGCCCTTGTACAGTACAAAAGAAAAGTGCTCCCAAACCTCTCAAAGACAAGACCCCAGCTCACCCTTCCATCATTAAGAAATCTCTTTAATAGCCTCGCTGTCAAAACTTTCCTCACTTGGCTTCAATAAAAACACAACCTTTACACTCAAAACATTATTTTTTTTGGAGGAGGAAACCAATGTTGTTGTTTTTTTTTTTTTTTTTTTTTTTTTGGTTGTGGTTGAGCACGGCGTAAATCAATCCCATTTACAACCATCACATTCCTTTCCCCTGTGATTCGTAACGGTCTTCCCTCACTTCCACTGCATCCCGACGAGTGTTTGGCCTCTTGTGAAAGACTCGTGTCCTCTGCAGAGCTAGAGTTTCACAGCTGGAGTTGATAAAATCTTAAAGTGCTGGAGAGGACTCTTCCCTAAAAATCAACAAGCAGCAGAGAAGAAGTTGAGTCGGACCAAGTGTGGGTTAAACTGTGTCAAAACGCAGCTGTGGTGAAGTAATGACCAACAGGGGGCAGAGGTACTGTGTAAGAAAGGTTTTGCCCTATTTCCTTTTTTACAAAATACTTAGTTTAAGATTGTTATTGTGGCCAACTTTTTGCAATGTTGATCACATTGTCATTAACCAAAGCAGTAATGGAGAACTTATTAACATCCAATAAAATGATCTTGTGACCATAAATCTAACCCATTTGGCTACTGTAAAGTTAAATTAGAACATGGACTAATGGGAAAGAGAGCTTTTTATTGTGTCTTTTTTTATGTTATAATTTTATAAAACCAAACATTTTTGTCTTTTTTTAAATACTCACAATATCCTTCACTTGAAACTAAGCTATTGTTAAGCTTTTTTGTTTATGATAATTGGGATGCTGGCTGCTTGTCATTCTTTTGTTTTATTTGTTTGTTTTTTTATAACAATGTTTTGTGGCTGAGATGTGTCAATGTGGCATAAACAAAATAAATAAAAAATAATATTGTCAACCTTCATTCCCTGACACTCAGCCATTGTGTTTCAACACTATAAAACAGCAGGCAACATCTATACACACTCATTTTGGTTAGGCCTTCATACACATCGTGACATGTCTCAACTCGTTCCATAGTTAAACGGAGGCTAATGTAAACGCTGGCAATGAAATACTTTATTATTAGATTCCAGCAGATTTTCATCGGAGGATACGTCTGTCAAAGAGAAAAGATGGAGAGAAAACTTAACGTCAGGGTCAGGGACATCCAACCTCTGAATATACTGAGGGGAAGATATATCAGGCGCTGAGAGGAAGAGCATGTCAACAGAGCTCTCAACAGGCTCAGCAGGACGCCACAGGGAATTCAAGTACAAGCATTTATATGATAACTGTCTTCGCCGTATCATCAGCTCATTACAAGATCTCATGATTTAGGTTGTGTATAGCTCTACGTACAGATATAGTACAGATACATTTGTTCACTCCCTAGTGCTTTTGACAAAATATGTTGGTTACTTTGGAGGCTACAACCAACCAAATGGTAAAAATATGTCCCTATTAATGTCAGGTGATGTAAAAATATTTTTTCTTTTTGTGTTCAAAGAGTTAGAGTCAAGCCTATACAAACAAAGACCAAGTCAAGAGGAAGTAAGACCATAGATTCAAGAGAAGATCAAGCCAAGGCCAAGACCAGTGTATGACACACTGGAAAATATACCAAGAAACACTTATTAAATCCAGACAGTCCATGTTCTACCAAGTCCAAACCAATGGAGGATAAGCATTTGGTGAAGGAGGCAGATTTGCAGGGAGATTTTTTAAATTTGAAACAGCTTAGGGTTTAACCCCTGTTGCAACTTCAATGTCTAATGGAGAGAAGAGACAGAGTTAAAAAAATGAAAATAAAAAATCAGTCTCAAGTACAACTTCATAGCAATATGGGATAGGGCAAACTACTTTAGTCTGGAAGGATTGCTGTATTGCAGTGCATTTTAATTTGGTGAAGTTCTATGCTCACGTTAGTCTACATCATGGCCTCACTAAATGACAGAAAAAACAATCATAATCTACAGTTTACTTCTATGCCAATGAAACAATGCTACACTCGTCTTCTGCTATACCACAAAATAATTACACACCATTGTTCAGATTATTATTTTTACACAATTTAACTCTTTCTGGTTGTGAGAAGTTTTTAAAATATAGGCCAAGATATTTAAGTGACATGTATTGATTTTGATTCAGGGTTAAAAGGATGTAGTAGAAGATTTTTAACTTTGAAAAGAACCAAGAAGAAACAAGTTAATATTGATGTAAACCTACTGTATTGTTTATCACTACAACCACTTTCTGCACAATACCAGCTTTTCTGAACCATATAATCTTCAAAAAAACAAAACACAGAGAACTAAGTATCCTAAGCCTCATTACTTTCCAGTGCGTGCTAAGGCTCACAGAGCGTTTAACCACGTCCTTGGGCTGTAAATAGGAGAAGCTGCTTGTGTGTCCATCTGATAAACACATACTGGTGTCATCTGTGGTCAACTTGCGGTGGCTTTGACTCAGCCTCATTAGCACCGAGGCTCATATAACGGGTACTTTTACCCAGAGATCCACCTGATTAAAGAACAAGGTTTAGTGCTTTCCTTCAGCTACAGCTCCACTCACTGGCAACAAGTCCGCCAGTCCAGATGGAGTATCCGGGAGTTTTGGTTATGTTACAGCCTATTTCCAGCTCAGAAGTATGTTTAATATCTATCTGTACGTTTTCTACTTTGTCTGACAGATTAAGGTACATAACCACTAGGTATCCAACAAAAATTTAAAAATGTTGATCAATAATGCTAACCTTTTTTTTCAAGATGTCCTGGATGACTGAGAACCTTCACAGACAATAATGCTAACCAAAATTTGTGTATTGGCGGATAACCAATGTTAGTATTATTTTAGATGTGTGTTACTTGGACTTAAACTTTAAAAAATACAGCATATAGTTCAGATTATTAAAGCTGCATTACTAAGGTCTGCGTATTGAGACCCATATTTGTAGTCCAAGACCAAGCCTGAGGTGACTAAGGTAGCATTTTTATTTTTTTCAAAAGGAAGTGGTTTTAAACATTTACTGTATACGAGTGCCACTATAACGTATACATACATATACACACAAATACACATATTTCTAATATCTGTAAATATCATACATATTTCTATGAACATTTATTGTATATATCCAGGTTGTAAACCAGGGTGCAGTGGCTGTGTCTCATACATGCTCATCAACATGCACTGTCCCAATAAATAAATAAAAATATAAAAAAACATTTCTGGGAATATCACATGGAACTCTGAAACTGGAATATAGGTTGTTTTTTGTAATTATGTTGTAGTATATACAGCATCAAGTGGTGGGGAGTAGTACCGATGCCAGTCTCCTCAGTTTCATGAGCTCAGATCAGCTTAAATGCAGCTTAAATTAACAAATAAATCCAAATTATCAATATTACATAGTAGTGTCTCAGTTTAGATGTGTGTGTTGGGCCATTTACAGTATACCACTTTTGTTGTGTGAGGTGTAATTTTCTTATGATTATAATTGTCTTCTGCTACACCACTATCAGTAAAGTAACTTTGCTGAGTACAATTCTTGAAGAAAAATTACTTTAGTTACTTTACTTTAAATTCCAAATTTTTTTATATGTAAGTGAGTAAAATTTCCTTTAAATATGCAAGTTAGGGAGCACTGGGAGCACACTCATGGTCCCAAAATTCAGTCCTGGATATGGCTAGAGTTGACAAACATCACATCTTGTAGTACAAATGTATGATTATGCTAGATTAATACAGTACTACCTCTACTTGAGTAACAATGTCATTTACTGTAATTCATAAGCTACTTTGCCAAAATGTATTCTTCTTTAATCTTTCACCTGACTCCTTTTTTGTTTTTTATTAATTATAACTAAGAATATTTCTTCTTAAGGTAGGCATAGGTTTCCAATCACATCTACAGTATGTTATACGTATGTGTCCTTTGTAATGAAGCTAAAAGGATAAACTGTTGTCTCCAACATATTGTAACCCTTTTAATACTGTATCAACCTAAGTTCCTAAGTTTTAACTTATTAAGTTTTCTAAAAATCCTACTAATTCATCTATTATGAAAACTACACACACCTTTAGGATTATATTTAGTTTACAGACTTCTGAGATGAACATTCGTTTTTGCGTTGATTGATAGTACAGTCATAAAGTGAATGCAGCGTTCAGTGTACAACATCAAATTATGTTTATTGTCTGCTCTCAGCACTGGTTTGTTAAACACAGCCCTCAGCTCTGTTCTGTGCTGCTCACTGTCTTGTAAACTACACTCGCTCGTTACATAAGAGCGTAAAGAGAAAGCAGCTGGCGGCGGCTCCTTTGTGATGGATGATGTGCCCGAAGAGACAGCACAGAGTGAAGACAGTGGTCTAATGGCTGAACTCTGACCCACTCAGCAACAACTCAGGACTTGTTCTTTAGGATTTCGGGATGTGTCTGCTGAGTAAGTTTGTTCAGGAAGTAGGTCTACCTTTGACTGTCTTTGTGCGTGACAATACACTGGAGATGGGGGAGTTCCTCTTGCTTGCATGTGTTGGCTGTGTATCCTGTTGACTGCTCTATAGTGCATGGACCTACTTCTATTAACAAAGTTCACCAGACACTGTTTTCATGTTTTTTCACTGTTTCCACATTTCCACTATAACCGGAAGGTTGGCAGTATAAATCTCGCTCTTCGCAGTTCATTCTGTTCTTGTGTCCTTGGGCAAGACACTTAACCCACCTTGCCTACAGTGATATTCCAGCTGTGGCACTGGTGTATAAATGTGTGTATGTTTGGTGGTGGTCGGAGAGGTATAGGCAAATGCATTATTCTTATATTATTATTTTTAATAATTGAGTGAAGTTTCCATCACCAAACTGGGTCTTAACCCAAAAAGCATACCCTACTACTTTGTAGACACTTTGGCTTAGGGTTCACTTTTCAAAAAGTGGAGCCAAACACTGCTGATTGGATGATACAAAATGCTAATAACTTGTGATAAACACTCATACATACTCATTTTGTTAGGATTACATATTTAAGTGCCATTAGAATATGGTCTTTAACACACATGACAAAAGTCTAAAGAACCTCATTCATATATTTTAAGTAAAATTTTTACTTCTTGGGTGCTTGCAAAACATATTCTCATTGGTTTATTTTAGATTATAGTTACACAAATAAAGATTAGATAAACTGGATATTACGCTAACATAGAATTTAGCAAAACCCAACAGTTCAAGTCATACAAAGATTACATATTAGCTACAAACCATAATATGTGGTTTTCATGACTGAGAGGAGAGGTGGCAGTGGAGCAATCATCATTAAGTCAATGGTTTCTAGTGATTTTTACTCAAATTATAGCAGACGAGCTTCACTGTGAACACATTTTTCAGAGTTACTCTCTTTTACACAGACCTCACGCCACGTCCGAGACAAAGTGATTTGCAGTACACATCCTGCTACCACAATGTGATTAACGAACTAAATCGACTTTGAAATCATACCCTAGAGTTACACACAGGCTTTATTTTCATCTTCCTCTTGCTCTAGCAGTGGAACTAAATCAAATTCAGGAGGAAAAGAGGCGAGTTGCAAAGCAGCCAAAAACGTCTAATTCCTTCCTACTTCCCTTTATTGGCTCACAGCCACCAGACAAACAGTTGGAGCAGAAATGTGTGTGCAGATCTGTGGGTTTGGCTCGAGACTGGTTTTAGACTTTGATTGCAGTCAGAGTTAAGTCGCATTTTCAAACAGGACGTACGTGTGGGCACAGTCACCTGGCTTTAGTCCAAGACCCGGGTTATGATTGGCAGCAGATCACAAATACAAGATTGTACACACAGAGATTTCCAGACAAATACTCATAAATGATAACAGACACACTCATCTTTATCAAAATACAGCAATTAGAAAATAGTAATTATTGTCATTTACTCATGGGATTTACAGCAAACCATGACTCAGCTGTTGTGGGCCTCTTGAGTCACAAGTTTTGCCCCCAATATTACACATTTACAGAGAAAGAAAACAAAGAGTGAAGTATGTGTACAATCCAGTTACATGGAAATGTAGCAGTTATTGTTTCCAGTCTTTCATCAAGTCTTATATAAGAAACAATCTGATTTTAAGGCAATACAGCACTTTCAAATATGAATAGATAAAGGAACTAATGTTCAAATTGCAACACATTTTTAGTGGGTAAAAGGTCATTAGCCAACCAAAGTGCAAATAGCCTACACAATGTAAGAGCATTTAGCTATACTAAATGCTTACAAGTCACTACATTCTCAGGACTAGGTTCTGCCGGACTTGTAGGAAAACCAACTACAGCAAGGGCCACATTAGAACAAGGGACTCCTGTGAAGGGCCGGGCCAACACGGGGATCTCACTTATGCTCAATAAATAAATAAACACATTTATCTTGCCTATAGGAAAGGTATTTACAGTTTGGAGCATGCCGTTAAGTGGAATCAACTGATCACTGCAGAATATTGAAGGAAAAGAAAAAATATATGCATTTAATCATCCATAAAATATTAGTAAATGCTTGGCGGGCAGATTAAACAGCCCAACGGGACGCATGTGGCCCCCGGGCCTTAGTTTGCCCACCACTGAACTACAGCCACACAGAGGCGCCAGAGTTAGACACAGAGGGGTTTAGGACCAGGGCTTCCTCATCAAAGACTGTTAAACTGAGACTAGCCCAGTAAGATACTCTTCTCAGTAAAATATCTTGTTATACAGACAAAGACAAACATATATTAGGTAAAAAATCACACACATACAGCTTAAGGACTATGCAAAAATACTTGGATGACTATAGCTTTTTAGCTTTCTTTCTCCATTTTTTCACCACCACAGCAACCAAAATACTATAACCGGTGCCTATCAGGACAATGTTACCTCTGTTACACACATTAGACATCTGAAGATTTGAATTTGTGCACTTAATCAAATAGAAATCCCGTTGCTTTCCTTCCTCCATGTGTATCTTTTTAGATGATGTCGCTTGTAGAAAGATCAATGGAAGGAACAATGCAATACTACAACAACTTGCCTAAAACTAAATGTTTAAAACCTGAAAAACAAGTTATTGTCTGCTTTAGATGCAGAAGCTTTTAAGTCCTGGGATTTTTGTCCCATCCACTGCCCCAACCTGCAAGCAAAAAAGTAAGCCCAAAATATTATCACATTCTTTTTAAAGATAGTATTTTTGTGCTGTGGAATTTGCAAAGTAAGTTCATTCTGAAGAAAACCAAACATTTAATAACTCATACTCTTAGGACTGTGTTGACATAAGTGATACTAATTTCCAAAACTTAAAAATGGAAACCAGAGCACACTCCTAAACATACACTTGTGTAGTGATGATGATGCGTGGACCTCCCTGTGGACGCATTGAGCCTTGATTAAAGACTTGAACATGTGGCTAAGTGCTGAGAGCATCAAGCACAAAGCCCATTTCTCTTTCTCAAACCACTCTGATGAAAACCAAACAGGCGCTATACAAGAGGCCAGCAGCAGCATTCAGCCAGAGAGTACGCCCCCTCCTCTGGCCCACCACCACCGGCACATGCACATTGTCCAATTAAGGTCTCGTACTGCTGCTCGGTGCCACAGGCTGCCAAGTCTCAAACAACTCCTGTCAGAGGGGTTAATCTTGCTTTGGGAACTTGATGGGCCATGGTATGTGCTGCCCTCTCCTGACACTTCATCATGAGTGGGTGGGCACTGGCGCGTGGTCCCAGGGCTATAAAAGGCCTGGAGGAGTCAGATCAGTGCCCACCACACCCCCTTCCTCTTTTGTAAGTGTGTGTTTGGGAAACTGGCAGCAGAGCGTAGTGAGACAGTTTGTAGAGCGTGCCCTGGAGCGAGGCTGTGAGACTTTACACTTGCTGCAGGGCCTCTGAGCAGTGTTCAACATATAGCACATGAACCGTAACGCTGAGCTGTGACTTTACTATAAATGTAATGTCTGTGTGTTGTGGAAATACCAGTGCTAATGCTAACACAAGGTTTAATTTAATCCACAGGGACCTACACTGCATCTCAAAGCTCACAATTCCATGGAGAACATTAAGAGCACTATGTACAAAGGCATTGTGTTAGTGAGAGTACACCATTCATTAAGATTAACCCATGCAGTACAAATAATAACCAGGGAAATATTTTTCTTTTTCTACACATCAACTATTTAAATTAAAATGACTCAAAAAAAGATTTTTACTACAACTTAGTCAACTTCAGGCAAACATCCTTGGTCAACCCCGACCTTTCTGTGAGAAGTCTGGGGGATATCTCCAGGTACTCCGGTTCCCTCCCACCGCCAAAAGACATGTATGTATAGGTCAACTGGAAACTCTAAAGTATCCCTAGTGAATGAATGTGAGAGTGAATGGTTTTCTATCATTTCTGTCTCTAAGTGTCACTACCACTGCACAATTTACAATGACACTCACTGCTGCAAGGCAAAACTGTGGAGGAAACTAATCACTCTTCCTCTTTGGACTTGTTAGACACATGTGCTATCTCAAAAGCATCAGCGACTGAGTACCAAACAGAAACACACTATAATCACACTAGAGCCATAGATAGGATGTTATAAATTACCTTTGTACAGAGCTGCACATTTACTGACGCCACAAGAGTAAATTTTTTTTATTTTTTTGTGGACACTTTATCAATGATCTTTATCTAGGTTTGTGTTTTCATGTGAATCATCAGCCAAACTAGAAACCAGCCAGAGTCACCAAGACTTGCATTAAGCCAAGATTCAGTGAAGACAATCCACTTTACTGCCACTGCTATCTTTTCATATTTATCAAAGGAAACAGTGGTAAGTCACAGTCTGGTGCTACACTTTAAGCGCTCACTCTAATTAGATCCACTTTGGGAATGGCACACTTTGACTTGATGCTAACCTCATGAGCTAATTTTGTCCATCGGAAACATCCAGGCCCTGACCTCAGCCCTGGTTTGATTGACAGCCGGACGGACGGAGAAGGTGACTATAGGAGCGGCTCTGTCAGGTTCGTATGTCACTGTTTGCTCATTTCTAAAAAGGAGAACCGTGCAGAGAATGTGGTGGTGATGAGTGCCTAACTTGTCGCTGAGCCCAGACGCTGGACTGAGCTGAGGCTGAGCAAGGTTTTTCCTCACAAACCAAAAACATCACTGCACCTGTCAGAGCGAATAGTTCAGAGCTAAAGAAATGTCTTAATAAACTGCACATGTATTATAGGCCAGCTCTACACTTTTCTGAAGCAGGATCTACAGCAAGACACCAGGATTTCCAGGAAATCAAAACTTTAACTCGGTAAAAATGAATAAACACGGTCCTTTTTATGTAGTTTGTAGTGTATGTAACACCAGTAAGCAACATGAAGTGCTGGGTGTTAGTCATGGTTGGTTCTGTGTTAGGTTGAACATGGACATAACATGTCTCTGATGACAGGACAGACAAATGTAAATGATATAAAAAGGCATTGATTTTATATTACATGCACATATATACCCCTACAGATATATGACATAAGAATATGAGGCCTGATGGAAAGTTCATGACTTGTAGCAGTGAATTTATGAAAAGGGTTTAGCAGGAGGATGTGTGTGTGTGTTTGGTCAAGACTCATTTTCATAATGTATACTCAAAAATAAAAGGGCTCCTTTGTCTTGTGTGCGGTTACTTAAGTTCATGGACTCTAAAGACGACGTAATGATTCTGAAAGACAGAGTGAGCGGAAAACAGGAGCTGAGTCCAAGCAGCGCTGGAGACACTAACATCCTCCAAGAGTTCATCAAGAAACATTAGTAGCATTAGCCACAGGGCCCTTTATACATTATATGTTTTAGTCACATTTACAACAGTAATCAGTCTACAACCATTTTATCTTATTTATTTTTTTATCTCTGGCAACCCACATTTTAAAATGCCAAGTGAATCATGACTCAACCAAGCAGACATTCTTATTATCTCATATTTCCTCAGTAATTTTTAAAATTCCCATTTAATATCTTATGCCCCTTTTTTTGTTTCAATAAATAAAGGCATTGTTGAAAACAATGGTACAGGGTTCCACGGTGGATCACCTGGAAGAGCCCATACCACATAACCAGAGGGACTTGGGTTTAACTCCTAGGTTTCTTCCCCTTCACTGTATAACATTATAAACACCTGCCTGAAATTGTGTTGGTCACCTTTTGTTCTAAAACAGCCCTGACCTGTGGACTCCACTAGACCCTGAAGATGTGCTGTGGATCTGTCTCCAAGATGTCAGCAGCAGATCCTTTAAGTTCTTTAAGTTACAGGTGAGGCCTCCATGGATCAGACTTTTTTGTCCATGACATCCCACAGATGCTTTAACAGCTCAAACGCAGACCAGGCCCCATTCTTTCATTGCTCAGTTGTCCAGTTCTGATGCTTGTGCCCATTGTTGGGGCTTTTGGCGGTGCACAGGGGTTAGCCTGGGCACTAGTGATGCGCGGGTCGTCTCGTAACCGGGTACCCGCGGGTCGGGTTGAGGCGGGTGAAGAAATTGTCACTTTATTTGCGGGGCGGGTTGGGGCGGGTTGGGGCGAGTCATTAAAAACAAAATATAAAATCCATGTATGTTGCGTGCAATTTACAGCCTATATTAAATATTTGGGAATATCTATTTACATATTTTATTAGTTTTTTTGTAAGGTTACCCGACGCTTGCGTGATGTCTCCAAACATTTGGCGTCACATGACACAAGCGGCGTGCCAAGCAGCTCCCGCCGCCGCTGCCTGCCAGTCACAACAAAAGCGGAGAAGATGGAAGACGAGGTGCGGGAGAAATTGAGGTCGGGAATGTACATAATAATGAAAAAAAAAAGGTCAGGCTGCTAAGTCTAATGTTTGGGACCGGTTCTCAGAAATAGTTGCAGCAGGAGACAACCGCAGTATTGGCTACGTGAAGTGCAACTCGTGTGAAAAAATATACAAACATGAGAGCCACAAAACGGGCACTTCCAGCCAGTTTACAGAGCGATGTTTCCAAACACTTTCAGACTGAAATAAAGGCTGTTTTCATTTACATTACAATGCCTAATAGGCTATGTCTATTTAATGGTCGCGGAGTGCGGGCGGGCGGGTTATAAAAATAGATACAGTGGTGCGGGGCGGGCTGGGGCGGGCCAATAATTTCATAAAAACGGGACCCGCGGGTTGGAAAAAAAGCCGACCCGCGTATCACTACTGGGCACCCTTTCTGACACCTTTCTCTCAGAATCAGCATTAACATCTTCAACAATTTGAGCAATAGTATGGTCTATTAGCTCAGGCCACACGGGCAGCCTTTGCTCTTCACATGCATCAATGACCCCTGACCCATGACCCTGTCGCCGGTTCACCACTGTTCCTTCCTTAGACCACTTGATAGATAGTGAGTCAAACTTGCTCAAATCATTACGCTGTCCATTTTGCCCACATCAACTTTGAGGAAAAAATGTTCACCTGCTCCTAATAAATCCCACTCAATAAAAAAAGTACCATGATGAAGTGATAATCAGTGTTATTCACGTCACCAACATTGACAGTGCCAACAGTGTCAATGTTATGCCTGATCGGTGTATGTTTCCAGTTAAAACAGCTGCTCTTAGTGCAGTTGGGGTGAACAGTGTGAATGCTGGCAATTACAGATGTAATGTACTCCTTAAATGGTTAGCCTTAGTGTGTGAAGCAAAGAGAAGGTAAAATGTTTTAATAGTGTTTAGTGTGGGCACAAAACATCTGCCACTACCATTGAAATATATATATATATAGTGTCAGATGGCAGAAACCTCATTGCTTTTTGTTTTGGATTTAAAATGGTCTCTTTGCTTTCTAGAAAACTTTTTAATGAGTTCTTCCACTATAGGTTAAAACAGAACACACAAAACAATTTCATCACCATCACTGCTGCCCCTCTGGACAGGTCTCGTTTGCTGCTGAACTGTGAAATTACAGCATGAGAAAAGCTAATATTTCACTGCCTTTTCTAATGCAGGCCAAGAATGTTAATTCGACAAACAAACCGCTCCGGATTCTGCTGCGGAGAGATCGGGGCATTAGCTGCAGTGTGGTTTCTGCACAGAGACCGAAAACAAATAAATAAACTCCCAGCCGCAGAGAAAATGAATTTGAGAGGCCACTTAGAACACACCACAGAGATGGAGATGGCAGAGATGGAGAACTGTGGGAAAATAGACACAGTAAGTAATAAGTTGTGCTTTCATTAAATAAGAAGGGATAAAATTGAAATGTCAAAAAAAGAGTAAACTGTGTGGTATCATTGGATAAAGATTTTAGTTGCCTAATAACCTAGAAAAAATAGATAAAGTGCATCCTGGGTTGGCCGCGGGGCCTCCTCTCAGTGAGACGTGAACACATCTCCAGGGAAAAGTCCAGGAGGCAGCCGGAGGGGATTCTGGAGCTTTAGATCTCCTCCTCCTCTAAAGGAGTGTCCAGCCACCCTGCAGCTTCTATCTTTGGGTGAGAGTAGGAGACTGACAGTTCATTGACCACATCACGTAGGTCCAATCATCGACCAGTAAATTGACGGATGTACTTCATCACTCAGTGTTCTCTTCACCACAATGGACCAATATACGGTATTGACCACTTTGGACACTGAAGCTGATTCATTTGTCAATCTCCCAATCCATCCTTCCCTTACTCGTGAGATACTCTTACACTTGAGGTTTAAACTCCCCTCCAACCTGTAGGTCATAAGAAACATGGACTTGGAGTAGATGGTGTAGATTCTTATCCCAGCTGCTTTAAAGGCCCCAGTTAAGCTAAATATCTTGTTGTCTCATAACATAAAAAAGTGTTCTTGTGAGATGCTAGATCAGTCAAATTCACTTTTACATATGAGGCTTCATTTTTAACAATTTTGTGTTTTATGTTGCTGCTGCTTTAGTATTCCAGGCTTGACAAGTATATTAACAATGATGTATAGTTAATGGTAAGCAAAATGTGAGAAAAAGTGTCAAACTAAATCGGCATTAAGTGAATACTTGGCATGCTTAATGGAGTTTGACATTAGGCGGAGCTTTGTGGAATAAACTGTGGACAACTGGTCACATGAGATGAATCACCAGCTCTAATTAAAACATACAAGGGTTGGATTTTCTCACACTTTGCTCAAATTCTTACACTTTAGCTTTTCTTTCTGACATATTCAAGGTTAGGCGGTCAGAGAGGGTAGGTTTGCTGAGGCATAAGCCTGATATCTAAAATGAATGAGGTGAATGAGGCTATGAATGTGGATACGAAAAATGGATGCTGTTGGCCTGAAGGAGTTTATGTGAGAGGCTGTCCACAGTTTGCAGAAGTGGTTCGGAGCACACACCTACTCATTATGGTAATACCGGCGCTGAAGAGTTGACGTTTGGACTAATGACTGTGGTGGAGCAGCAGCAGGTCACAGAGTCCATTCCCGAAATCGAGGAATCTCTGTCTGTCCCTGTTTGACCTCTTTGTGGTTTTCCCTCAATTCGTTTCATGTCTTTTTTGCCATATCCCTTTAGAAAATCACCTAGTTTACAAGGATTACATTTCCAGTGGCTTTGTTTACCCCAGCAGCTCGGGTCTGCCAGGATAAACGCTCGTAAACGGACAACATTAGGGTTTTTTCTCGTTTTGTGTCATGTAATATATGCCCTGAAAGAGGGCATATATTAAAGTGATGACAACAGTGGTGTGGCTGAAACCAACTTACTGCTGAATACTGTCAGAAGTAATCAAATGTAGCACAAAGGAGATGAAAATTATTTGAAATGTATATATTTAACATGCTTTGCAAATGGCTGTGGTACGATTATTGCTGCTGCATCAAGACAAAATGAACCTACAGGTAAATTGTAATCTCAGTATCAGTGGGTGTCAACTGGTCTTACCTTGGGACCCCAAATCATCTCTGATCATTTAGTTGCAACCAACTTTTTATAGAACCAAGTAAAATGAGTTGACGAAAACTACCTTATCACAACCATCATAACGTCAGTTTATTTAGAGATGTGTCTGTCTAAAGTTGTGTTAAATGGACATTTTAAAATGTAAATATAATAATATATTTATGGAAAAGGTAATCTCTTGGTAAAGGACCAAGAAAGGTAAAATCTTGTAAGACTCATTGCTTTATATTTTATAGAAATGTTACCAAGCCTTGTTTAACAACTCATTTAACAATAATGTAAATGACAACAATCTTGTCATTTCCACCATCTAAACCAGTTACCTTTAAATTTTTTGCATACACATTTCTCTAAAAATTTAAACTATATTTTACCACAATATTCTTTACAACCCTCTGATAATATGACTTATTTGGGTCCACCACTAGTTGAGAAGTCTGACTCTATATTATTTAACTAAAAAGACAAGAGTATGTGAGATTTCTTCCTCAATATAATAGTTGCTGATAGAGATGTCAGTGCGGAGGGGTCTAAAGAAACAAAGTGAAAGTATCAAACATGGCTAGCCCACACATGATCCTTTCCCTGTCCTCAGCAGGCCGGATCAAATGCTTACAGGGATGTGATACCTACGTGAAGTGAGATAGATCAGTTTGCAGCACTTATGACAATGTGCAAGTCTTACTGTTCAGTCATGGCAAACAATGACAACAGACCCTAAATACTATTGCACCTAATCCACTTGTTTGTTCTCAATAACTAAATAGTTTTTAATTGAAATGAGACGGAAAAGTGTCAGGAAATAGACAGTGTACTGTCTGTGTGATGAAGAGAGTGTTGGTGAAAGCATTGTGGAATTGTTGATTTATGCAAATTAGTCATGTGCTTTCATTTAACAAGTGCTTTCTTGTCTTTTCATGAGACTGTGGTGGACAAGTTATTCTAGACCTGGTCTGTGGAAATCAAAAGGACTACAAGACATCCAACCTACACTGCTTTATTTCTACTGTCATGGTAAGGCACACTATACTACTGGTAGGCTCTTTTCTACATTTTTACAATTCTACTACATTTTTATTGACTTTTACTGTAGGTTTGTTAGAGAAAAAAACTATAAGTATAATCCCAACTAAAAACTCTCTTGGAACCATGTTAGCGGCTTTCTGAGCCCTGCCGAGTTGTGGCTAAAATGTTCACTCCAGATAACAGAGCCGTCCACTGGGACCTGCAGTGATGTCCACTCTTTAAAGTGCTGCTGCTGTGAGCCTATAGCTGCTCCCTGGATGCAACTTTACTTTCTCACTTTGTATTTCTTAAGAATGAACAAGTCAAAGTGAAACATGTGGGCATAAGAGATAACAAAATAAAGGAACAAAAGATAAAGCTTTAGTCTGCAGCTAAGGTGCGCAGTGGCTCAGTGGTAGAGCGGTCGTCCTTCAACCGTAGGGTAGGTGGTTCGATTCCCGCTCTCCCCACAGTTCATACTGTTGTTGTGTCCTTGGGCAAGACACTTAACCTCCTTGCCTCCAGTGGTGTTCCAGCTGTAACACTGGTGAATGGAACCTTAATGTAAGTCGCTTTGGATAAAAGCATCTGTGAAATGTGTTTTTCTCTGAACACCACAGTCCGGTCCAGTACTGGCACTGAGCATGTTTTATAGAGTGCATATAAAAGTAAAGACTGTCCAGAAAACTGTATCTTTAAAGAGGCACATTGGACAGACACACAGCTGCAACAACCACAAAGCTAACAGAGCCAAAAGCATTAAAGAGAACCGGGGGAGATACACTCCATTTGATTCAATTATATTCACTACACACATAATTAAAGACTCAAAAGTAAAACCAGTTTTCCCTGCAGTGTAAATGCAGCCCCAGAACTCCTGACAGAAAACATGCAGTGCACTTTTTGCTCATAAGGGGGCAGCTGTAGCAGAGAAACTCCAGAAATGAGGAGGGGGTAAAGGGATTAGTCTCAGCTCAGTGCTTTTGGATCACTGTGGAATTACTCTTATTATTAATATTAATGTTTTCAAAGCAGCTATTCTCCTGGAGACAAAGACGGTCTGAAAATCTGAGTCAACCTACAGTGGGCCGAATGTTTTAGTCCAATGGTTCTGATCTAGTTTTGGATGGGTGTTGAATTATCTCCACTAATGAACCAAAAGTAATTCAGGGTGTGTGCGGATTTAGATTTAGATTCTTTGGCCTCTTTTCATCTTCAGTTGCATTTCACAGCAACAAAATATGTTTCATCTCACATGATCACTATTGAGAATGGACCACCAGTTTCTGTGTGTAATAGTCCCGTTTTTTGTTCCTTATTTTCACACCTGAAATCCCAACCAGAGTCTGGATTAAAGTGGATCATTTTATTACTGGACTTTTCAATGCACCAAAGGACTTGTCCTACACCCTGAACCAAATGTACCTCATAAGAAGTAAAACTGTAGCAGTGTCACAAAATGAATGGCCACAGGAGAAGAAGACGACAGTTCACTCAGACAGACATCAAGTAGTGTTAGATAAAGTTAAAAATTAAAATGAAGACATGAAGTTAATGTTAACGTGATAGAGAGACAGTTTTAAATGTCTGATACACACATCTTCAGGACAGTTATCACAAAAAAGACGACCCTGTTACAGACACAAAAAAAGAATAGATTGATATAGGGGAATTAAATAAACAAAAAGACTAAGCAAGGCCTTTTTAGGGTCAACAAATGAATAATTCGGACAGATTTTGTTCTCTGGCTGCTATGTGTAAATCCATGTTTAACCTTTAGTGAATGTTTCAGAGCAGTTGTTTCAAGTTTGTGACAAATAACCGTAGTAATATTTGTGCAACATATTAATTTTTTTCTCTCTATTGTAATGCTTCCAAGTTTTAGCTCCTAGTTTTAACAAAAAAAAAAATGGGCAAAAGCTGGGGAAATAAAATGCTTTATATTCCAGACCTGATTCAATGTTTAGTAATAAAATAGTTTGGTGACCTCGGTCCATCAATCAGCAGCTCCTGTTGTCCCCTCTGTCTGACTGTGGATGGCTAAAAAACAGTATGGACACATTTAAAATTCATAAATCATTCAGCCATAGAACTCATTACTGCCGCTGCAGGAGAGAGGCTACTGTAAAAGTGTGTGGTTGGACTCTGGACTCGTCCCACATAACGGAGTATGTTCTTTGACAGGAAAATTATCAGCTTGGTCAAGCGGATTAATTAATGGAAATACTGTAGAAATTCAATTCTGCTGCAGCGCCTCTCGAGGGAGACCTAAACGTGAAAATGTTTGATGGATCACCTCAAAGGGCCAACAGGAGCACACACACACAGGAGCGCACACAGGAGCACAAACACACACAGGAGCGCACACACACAGGAGCGCACACACACAGGAGCGCACACACACAGGAGCACACACACACAGGAGCGCACACACACAGGAGCACACACACACACAGGAGCACACACAGGAGCACACACACACACAGGAGCACACACACACAGGAGCGCACACACACAGGAGCGCACACACACAGGAGCGCACACAGGAGCGCACACAGGAGCACACACACACACAGGAGCACACACACACAGGAGCACACACACACAGGAGCACACACACAGGAGCGCACACACACAGGAGCACACACACAGGAGCACACACACACAGGAGCACACACACAGGAGCGCACACACACAGGAGCACACACACACACAGGAGCACACACAGGAGCACACACAGGAGCACACACACACACAGGAGCACACACACACAGGAGCGCACACACACAGGAGCGCACACACACAGGGCGCACACACACAGGAGCGCACACAGGGAGCGCACACAGGAGCACACACACACACAGGAGCACACACACACAGGAGCACACACACACAGGAGCACACACACACACAGGAGCACACACACACACAGGAGCACACACACACACACAGGAGCACACACACACACAGGAGCGCACACACAGGAGCACACACACACAGGAGCGCACACACACAGGAGCACACACACACAGGAGCACACACAGGAGCACACACACACAGGAGCGCACACACACAGGAGCACACACACACAGGAGCGCACACACACAGGAGAACACACACACAGGAGCACACACAGGAGCACACACACACAGGAGCGCACACACACAGGAGCACACACACACAGGAGCGCACACACACAGGAGCGCACACACACAGGAGCACACACACACAGGAGCGCACACACACAGGAGAACACACACACAGGAGCACACACAGGAGCGCACACAGGAGTGCACACACACAGGAGCACACACACAGGAGCACACACACAGGAGCACACACACACAGGAGCACACACAGGAGCACACACACACAGGAGCGCACACACACAGGAGCGCACACACACAGGAGCACACACAGGAGCACACACAGGAGCGCACACACACAGGAGCACACACACAGGAGCGCACACACACACACAGGAGCACACACACACACACACACACACACAGGAGCACAAACACACAGGAGCGCACACACACAGGAGCACACACACACACACACACAGGAGCACAAACACACACAGGAGCGCACACACACAGGAGCACACACACACAGGAGCGCACACACACAGGAGCGACACAGGCACACACACACAGGAGCGCACACACACAGGAGCACACACACAGGAGCGCACACACACAGGAGCACACACACACAGGAGCGCACACACACAGGAGCGCACACAGGAGCACACACAGGAGCGCACACACACAGGAGCACACACAGGAGCACACACAGGAGCACACACAGGAGCACACACAGGAGCGCACACACACAGGAGTGCACACAGGAGCACACACACACAGGAGTGCACACACACAGGAGCACACACACACAGGAGCGCACACACACAGGAGCGCACACAGGAGCACACACACACAGGAGCGCACACACACAGGAGTGCACACAGGAGCACACACACACAGGAGCACACACACAGGAGCACACACACACAGGAGCGCACACACACAGGAGCGCACACACACAGGAGCGCACACAGGAGCGCACACACACACAGGAGCACACACACACAGGAGCACACACACACAGGAGCACACACACACACACACAGGAGCACACACACACACACAGGAGCACACACACACAGGAGCACACACACACAGGAGCACACACAGGAGCACACACACACAGGAGCACACACACACAGGAGCACACACACACACAGGAGCACACACACACAGGAGCACACACAGGAGCACACACACACACACAAGAGCGCACACACACAGGAGCACACACAGGAGCACACACACACAGGAGCACACACAGGAGCACACACATACAGGAGCGCACACACACAGGAGTGCACACAGGAGCACACACACACACAGGAGCGCACACACACACAGGAGCACACACACAGGAGCACACACACATAGGAGCGCACACAGGAGCGCACACACACAGGAGCGCACACACACAGGAGCGCACACACACACAGGAGCGCACACACACAGGAGCGCACACACACAGGAGCGCACACACACAGGAGCACACAGGAGCACACACACAGGAGCACACACACAGGAGCACACACAGGAGCGCACACAGGAGCACACACAGGAGCACACACACACAGGAGCACACACAGGAGCACACACAGGAGCGCACACAGGAGCACACACACACAGGAGCACTCACAGGAGCGCACACACACAGGAGCACACACAGGAGCGCACACAGGAGTGCACACACACAGGAGCACACACACACAGGAGCACACACACAGGAGCACACACAGGAGCACACACACACAGGAGCACACACAGGAGCACACACACACAGGAGCGCACACACACAGGAGCGCACACAGGAGCGCACACACAGGAGCACACACAGGAGCACACACAGGAGCGCACACACAGGAGCACACACACGCAGGAGCACACACACACAGGAGCACACACAGGAGCGCACACACACAGGAGCGCACACACACAGGAGCACACACACATATGAACACACACACAGGAGCGCACACACAGAGGAGCGCACACAGGAGCGCACACACACAGGAGCACACACACACAGGAGCACACACACACAGGAGCACACACAGGAGCACACACACACAGGAGCGCACACAGGAGCACACACACACACAGGAGCGCACACAGGAGCACACACACACACAGGAGCACACACACAGGAGCACACACACACAGGGCACACACACAGGGCGCACACACACAGGAGCACACACACAGGAGCGCACAGGAGCGCACACACACAGGAGCGGACACACACAGGAACACACACACAGAGGAGCACACAGGAGCGCACACACAGGAGCACACACACAGGAGCACTCACACACAGGAGCACACACACAGGAGCGCACACACACAGGAGCACACAGGAGCACACACAGGAGCACACACAGGAGCACACACACAGGAGCACACACACACAGGAGCACACACAGGAGCGCACACACAGGAGCACACACAGGAGCGCACACAGGAGTGCACACACACAGGAGCACACACAGGAGCACACACAGGAGCACACACAGGAGCGCACACAGGAGTGCACACACACAGGAGCACACACACAGGAGCACACACACGCAGGAGCACACACACACAGGAGCACACACACACAGGAGCACACACACACAGGAGCACACACAGGAGCACACACAGGAGCGCACACACACAGGAGCACACACACAGGAGCACACACACGCAGGAGCACACACACACAGGAGCACACACAGGAGCGCACACACACAGGAGCACACACACATATGAACACACACACAGGAGCGCACACACACAGGAGCACACACACAGGAGCGCACACACACAGGAGCTCACACACACAGGAGCGCACACACACAGGAGCACACACACATAGGAGCGCACACAGGAGCGCACACAGGAGCGCACACACACAGGAGCACACACACAGGAGCGCACACACACAGGAGCGCACACAGGAGCGCACACACACAGGAGTGGACACACACAGGAGCACACACACAGAGGAGTGCACACACACAGGAGCACACACACACAGGAGCGCACACAGGAGCGCACACACACAGTCAGGAGCACACACACACAGGAGCGCACACACACAGGAGCACACACAGGAGCACACACATACAGGAGCACACACACACAGGAGCACGCACACACAGGAGCACACACACACAGGAGCACGCACACACACAGGAGCACACACACAGGAGCGCACACAGGAGCACACACACACAGGAGCACACACACACAGGAGCGCACACACACAGGAGCACACACACACAGGAGCACGCACACACACAGGAGCACACACACAGGAGCGCACACAGGAGCACACACACACAGGAGCACACACACACAGGAGCACACTCAGGAGCACACACACACAGGAGCGCACACACAGGAGCACACACACACACACAGGAGCACACACAGGAGCACACACACACACAGGAGCACACACAGGAGCACACACACACAGGAGCACACACACAGGAGCACACACAGGAGCACACACAGGAGCACACAGGAGCACACACACACACACAGGAGCACACACAGGAGCACACACACACACAGGAGCACACACAGGAGCACACACACACACAGGAGCACACACAGGAGCACACACACAGGAGCACACACACATAGGAGCGCACACAGGAGCGCACACACACAGGAGCACACACACAGGAGCGCACACAGGAGCGCACACACACAGGAGCGGACACACACAGGAACACACACACAGAGGAGCGCACACAGGAGCGCACACACACAGGAGCACACACAGGAGCACACACACACAGGAGCGCACACACACAGGAGCGCACACACACAGGAGCACACACAGGAGCACACACAGGAGCGCACACAGGAGCACACACAGGAGCGCACACAGGAGCACACACACACAGGAGCACACACAGGAGCGCACACACACAGGAGCACACACAGGAGCGCACACAGGAGTGCACACACACAGGAGCACACACACAGGAGCACACACAGGAGCACACACAGGAGCGCACACAGGAGTGCACACACACAGGAGCACACACACAGGAGCACACACACGCAGGAGCACACACACACAGGAGCACACACACACAGGAGCACACACACACAGGAGCACACACAGGAGCACACACAGGAGCGCACACACACAGGAGCACACACACAGGAGCACACACACGCAGGAGCACACACACACAGGAGCACACACAGGAGCGCACACACACAGGAGCACACACACATATGAACACACACACAGGAGCGCACACACACAGGAGCACACACACAGGAGCGCACACACACAGGAGCTCACACACACAGGAGCGCACACACACAGGAGCACACACACATAGGAGCGCACACAGGAGCGCACACAGGAGCGCACACACAGGAGCACACACACAGGAGCGCACACACAGGAGCGCACACAGGAGCGCACACACACAGGAGTGACACACACAGGAGCACACACACAGAGGAGTGCACACACACAGGAGCACACACACAGGAGCACACACACACAGGAGTGCACACACACAGTCAGAGCACACACACACAGGAGCGCACACACACAGGAGCACACACAGGAGCACACATACAGGAGCACACACACACAGGAGCACGCACACACAGGAGCACACACACACAGGAGCACGCACACACACAGGAGCACACACACAGGAGCGCACACAGGAGCACACACACACAGGAGCACACACACACAGGAGCGCACACACACAGGAGCACACACACACAGGAGCACGCACACACACAGGAGCACACACACAGGAGCGCACACAGGAGCACACACACACAGGAGCACACACACACAGGAGCACACTCAGGAGCACACACACACAGGAGCGCACACACAGGAGCACACACACACACACAGGAGCACACACAGGAGCACACACACACACAGGAGCACACACAGGAGCACACACACACACAGGAGCACACACAGGAGCACACACAGGAGCACACACAGGAGCACACACAGGAGCACACACACACACAGGAGCACACACAGGAGCACACACACACACAGGAGCACACACAGGAGCACACACACAGGAGCACACACACACAGGAGCACACACACACAGGAGCACACACACACAGGAGCACACACACACAGGAGCACACACACACAGGAGCACACACAGGAGCACAGACACACACACACAGGAGCAGCCATTCTGTGTAATTTTCCAGAAGAGACATTAATTGGACTAATCCATTATTGTATGAAGTATATTTTTGTAAGGAATCTGCTGCTAGCACCTAACGCACCTGTTACATTTACATTTAGTCCTTTAGCTGACGCTTTTATCCAAAGCGACTTACATGCAGCTTCCATTCAACAATGTTACATTTACATTTTTAGTTGGACGCTTTCATTTTAAAGCGACTTACATTAAGGTTCCATTCACCAGTGTTACAGCTGGAACACCACTGGAGGCAAGGTGGGTCTTGCCACAACAACAGAATGTGGGGGAGAGTGGGATGTTACCAAACTTCTCCCATGGAACCTCTAAAACGGTCCTCGTGTAAGGGCGCTGCCATACGGTGATTTTACAGCGAAATACAGCGATATCTGAAAACTATTGTTTTACTATGCAGTAAAAGCCGAAATGCCCGGATGTAACTGCCATTTTATTGCCCTGTCATAATGACAATATTGGTGAATAGGGGACAAATGGGCGGATAACATCCACTTTATAAACAATCTTTGGATGTTACGAGCAGGGAACCGCCCACCCGCCGGTCGAAGGACAGCCGCTCTACCCACTGAGCTACTGCATTGCTAATGCAATTTGTCTGAAATGAAGCAATGTCTGTCACAAAAGTATTTTAGTTTTTGCTTTTCGTTAGCCCTTTTGCACATTATTGCCACTTTTCAGGGTTTTACAAATATTGAAATAAGGAATCACAAGAGGAAAGTGATCTAATGACGACACATACAGTACAGTATATTTTCCCACCTTTTGTAATTATACACTCTTGAAATAAAATGTGTTTTGATTTTGTTAAACTGTAACGTTTTACAAAAATAACCTTTAAACAACTCCAGTTTTATCTATTGCTAGTTCGATGTAAAAACAGTTGTTGTTTAACTGTAAGCTTTTTTTTTACTAGTACAGGTCACTGTTAGGTGGACAAACACTAATCACCTGTGTTAATATGTACAATATTGTTTAAGTTTTTAATACTAGTTTCTAAGTTTGTTTTTTCTAAATTGCATTCATGTGTAATCTCTAAATTAGAAAGTTTTTTTTATTTATTTTTGGGTTTCCGAGCTGGGACCACATGAATGCAGTGTAAAACTCAACCCAACTGGTTGTCAAGGAAACTGTATTGTTTTCCTTTGGCAACAACTTAGTGAAGACAACCAAGAGGAGAAAGAGTCTGTTTATACTCAAGTCTCAACTCAAGAAAAAGCTGTTTTTGAAATAAAATCAAATAACAACGTCCTCTGGAGAAGTTACTTCACCACAAGACTTCTTTGTAGCCAGGGTCTGCTGCGTGGGTTCAAAGTTCTCCGGGTCGGTCCACAGAGCTGCGTCCACAGTCAGGGGTCACACAGTTCAACTTTGACATGAACAAAATGCGTTCTGCTCGTAAATCCTGTCAGTGAGTCCACATCTGTCCTCAGAGACCGGCTCGGTGCGGTTCACAAAGCTCTAAGTGATTTCTCTGCCTCACTGCTGCGCATTGAGTATCTTATAATGAGAGGTTGGTGAACTTGTATATGATTGTGATTATGGAGCCTGGTCCAGACGCAGCTCTGGGTTTTTCTGCTGCAAGAACCAGACCAAATAATGGTTCAATAGCTCCGAAACAGAGGGCGGTGTTTGAGGTTTCAGGGTCGAACATTTCATTTTGTAATTTAACTTCACTTTGGCTTTTTTTTTATGTCCATCCAAATATACAATTGGAAAATTCTGTGAGTATCCTGGTGGTTCAGATTTTCAGGGTATTTGGTCCAAACTAAATCTACAAGTGTGAAAGCTCCAGAGGATGATGGTTCTGACTAAACGGCTGGTTGTTGGTCCAAGAAAAAGAGGTGGTAATTTTGATCCAGACCAAACTGAATGTAGTCATTTGCAGTGTGAAAGCACTTTTGGTGATAGTTTGGACTTTGTTCAGACCAAATACAGGACGTCACCGACAATTAAACAAAAGAAGAAGCGCAAATGAAAGGAAAAGAATAGAAGGAAAAGGGAAAATAGATATCAGCATACGAGTTGCAGAAGATTTAGAGATTGTCATTATACATTTTCTGATAGTTATTCATAATTATGCACCAGGTAAATACCTTTTGTGCACCCATCTGGCGCTAAACGGCCACATTCTATATCAATAATACAGGTCTCTTTTGCTTGTCATCATTGTAGACTTTAATTTCAACACAATATTGGCAGATAGGATATTGTAAAATACTGTAAATTACTGTGTCATCTGAATTATAACTCAACTTAAAATATCCAATGTGTCCTGAAAATCTTTTGAATCCTAAAAAAAAAAAAAACATCAGCTCCCTTCTGCTAACTTTTCTTGAAGCACAGACCGAGTTAACAGCACAGGACAGAGGAACAGTGTGGAGGAAAGAGATAAGCAGCACTCAACACTTTTCTACCACATGACTCTCTACACGACTTATTAATATCTGAGGTGTCAAAAAAGAGATTGCATAACACTCTATGACTTCCCAAGTTCCTCTAATATTTTGCACACGTCTCCAACACTGCCTCTCATGTCTCTGTGCAGGTGGAGCAGGTGGTGCCTTGTGGCATGTGCTGTCCACGCGTGATGGACACATCTTTGAGAGTTTTAGTATTATTCCAAGGTGTACACATGACACACTTGAAAACTTATGGAGATTGGCGTTGTGGATATGGGTAATGGGTATGTACACACGTGGACAAAAATGTTGGTACCCTTCGGTCAATGAAAGAAAAACTCACAATAGTCACAGAAAAAAATTTATTCTGACAAAAGTAATAATAAATAAAAATTCTATGAATGTTAACCAATGAAAGTCAGACATTGCTTTTCTACCATGCTTCAACAAAATTATAAAAAAAAATAAACTCATGGAACAGGCCTGGACAAAATTGTTGGTACCCCTAACTTAATATTTTGTTGCACAACCTTTTGAGGCTATCACTGCAATCAGATGATTCCTGTAACTGTCAATGAGACTTCTGCACCTCTCAGCAGGTATTTTGGCCCACTCCTCATGAGCAAACTGCTCCAGTTGTTTCCGGTTTGAAGGGTGTCTTTTCCAGACGGCATGTTTCAGCTCCTTCTAAAGATGCTCAATAGGATTGAGGTCAGGGCTCATAGAAGGCCACTTTAGAATAGACCAATGTTTTCCTCTTAACCATTCTTGGGTGTTTTTTGCTGTGTTTTGGGTCATTGTCTTGTTGCAAGACCCATGACCTGCGACTGAGACCAAGCTGTCTGACACTGGCCAGCACATTTCTCTCTAGAATCCCTTGATAGTCTTCAGATTTCATTGTACCCTGCACAGATTCAAGACACCCTGTGCCAGATGCAGCAAAGCAGCCCCAGAACATAACAGAGCCTCCTCCATGTTTGACAGTAGGGACAGTGTTCTTTTCTTGATATGCTTCATTTTTCCGTCTGTGAACATAGAGCTGATGTGCCTTGGCAAAAAGTTCCATTTTTGTTTCATCTGTTCATAGGACATTCTCCCAGAAGCTTTGTGGCTTGTCAACATGTAGTTTGGCATATTCCAGTCTAGCTTTTTTATGATTTGTTTTCAACAATGGTGTCCTCGTTGGTCGTCTCCCATGTAGTCCACTTTGGCTCAAACAACGACGGATGGTGCGATCTGACACTGATGTTCCTTGAGCATGGAGTTCACCTTGGATCTCTTTAGAAGTCTTTCTGGGCTCTTTTGCTACCATTCGGATTATCCGTCTCTTTGATTTGTCATAAATTTTCCTCCTGCGGCCACGTCCAGGGAGGTTGGCTACAGTCCCATGAATCTTAAATTTCTGAATAATATGTGCAACTGTAGTCACAGGAACATCTAGCTGCTTGGAGATGGTCTTATAGCCTTTACCTTTATCATGCTTGTCTATAATTTTCTTTCTATTCTCCTGCGACAACTCTTTCCTTCGCTTCCTCTGGTCCATGTTGAGTGTGGTACACACCATGTCACCAGACAACACAGTGACTACCTGAAGCCCTAGAAATAGGCCCACTGACTGATTACAAGATTGTACACACCTGTGATGCTAATTAGTGCACACACCTTGAATTATCATGTCCATTTGGTCACATTATTTACAGTCTTTTCCAGGGCTGGACTGGTAATCTGGCATACCGGGCAGATGCCCGGTGGGCCGACGCACTTGGGGGCCGGTCCATACAATATGATTTTTTTTTTTTTTTTAATTGGCCAATGACCGGCCCATAAAGCAGGGACAGCGGCCCATTGGTTCATTTTTCACACTGACACTGGACTGGCCCAATCATCTCTTAACAGGCTCCACCCCTCCTCCTCTGTTTCTTGTGTCAGAGGCAGTTAGTGGCTCAGAGCCAGAAATCTGTGGATTTAGGATGGAGAAACAAAAGTGCGGTTGCGGCGAAGTTGCGGGGCAAAAAAATAAAAATGCTAGAGGTTGATGCCTCAACATGTGCAAAAATAACAGACATGATTAGTGCTGTAGCTTCAGTATCCAAGCCTACAGTACCTGACGACATTTTGCAGAAACATGGAGAGTGTAATTGAAACGGTTAAGCATGTTAGCTACATGATTAACAGGAGAGAGTGTTAATCAGGCGGGTGCAGGAGGAAAGTGTGTGTGTGTGTGTGTGTGGCCTGGTTGGACCACGAAGATGATGATTTACCTAAATTAATGAATATTATAATAAGACAACTTAATCGTTGTTGCCATTATATAGTCTGTCAGATTGTCACCCACTGCACTAGCCACTCAGTCAGCTACAGTCAAATAACACAGCATAAGCTAGGTTAGCAGAGTTAACTTATTCAATTGCAACTTTGGCTGACTATTCTAATGTTAACCCTTTAATACCCATAATGGCCATATGCCTCTTCTCCAGAAAAACTTAAATGATGCCATTTGATTATTTTAATTTTAACTTTCTAGCTCGACGCACTCTCACAGTTCAGAACTCCTTCTTCCAACAACACGCGATCACCGCGTTGCGAAGAGATAGCAGCAGGAAGTGTTAGCGTCACAGAAAACATCCGAAGAAGAAAATGATCCGTTTTTCAAAATAAAAGCGGAACGAACAAGGAAACATTGAAGAACTACAATGTCTTATATTAACATAATATAATACTGTGTAGGAGAATATTAATACGATTTATCAGACATTTACACATGCTATTTGGGGATTAAAAACCCGCCTTGCATTTTGAAAGCTGTATATTTTTGTTTAGCTGTATTTTCAACGAAGTAGATATTTGCTCATGTTTCTAATGAATTTCCAACATCATTAATATGCAATATTTACAGTGAGTGAATAATATGAATATCATATATTTTTAGGACGTTTTGTGTGAGTAATTTGGTAGTATAGGTTGGTTTTCTTTTTTTTTTTAAGGGGAGTATCTCAACAATGAGAGGTAAATCTTGTTTGGTGTCATATTAAAGAGGGGTTTGTGCTCTTTAAAACAAAGTAGCCTATACTTGCAATTGTAAACTAGTTTTTCTGCTGTCTGGTTCATTTGAAAAAAAAAACATTTCTTTTTAGAATTAGCAGTATTCTACATCCACATTATATTGGGTTCTAAAGGGTTAACTAGCTTTTATAACATGGAGCACTTTGTCCATCTAGAAATCCTGCTCTTCAAGAATACAGGACTATATAACCAAAATGGATCCTTACTATGTGTACTTTTAATAACTCTTCCAAATAATTGTAATCCTCTCTCTCTCTGTCCTTATGTATAGTCAAGCCAGGTTGAGTTAGCAGTGGAGGAGAGAGACAGGGAGGAACCTTTGATCACCAGGGAGTCTGTCAAGAGAGAGTGAGTACACTGGTCCACTTGCACTGGTACACTGGTCCATGGCACTTAGTTCTCAGCTTTGTAGGGGTTTTTGGAATGGAACAGTAGATATGCATATCTACAGGGACCGCAAGGATGGTGTACTAGTTGGTTGTGTCTGACTGATTGTGGTGGGCCGGTCTGAGTAAAAATGCCAGGGCCTTTTTTTTGTCCCAGTCCAGCCCTGGTCTTTTCTAGGGGTACCATAAATTTTGTCCAGGCCTGTTCCATGAGTTTATTTTTTTTAATAATTCTGTTATTAAAAACGCATGGTTAAAAAGCAATGTCTGACTTTCATTGGTTAACATTCATAGAATTTTTATTTATTATTACTTTTGTCAGAATAAAGTTTTTTCTGTGACCATTGTGAGTTTTTACTTTCATTGACCGGAGGGTACCAACATTTTTGTCCACGTGTGTATGTATGAGGCATTAGTGCATGTTAATGCTTATGTATTAGATTTGTATCTGACATATTACATTTTGATGAAAAGGAGTTTAGAGAAGCTTCCTAAACAAGTCTTACACTTGTTACTCTTTATGTGCAGTAAAAAGAAAGAAAACTGAAGTGAGTGAACAGAAAACCTTCCATGAATCTGTAAATGTGTGATAGAGAAATACAGTATAAGTGATTATTTGAGCTAAAATGGTGTATTAACTTAATTGGGCTTTCAAGTGTGCAATTCATCACTTCTGAGAAAAAAACATTGAGCTAGTAGCATTATACAAATAGGAAGGAAGTAGTGGATAAAGGTAATTGTACAGAAATTAAAACATTATACTCATTCCAAGATTTTCTGATATTGTGTGTGTTGCATCCTGTTCAGAATTTGCAGTCTTAGTTAAATTTTAAAAGTGTGATTTGGAAAACAATACCAGTTAATAGTTGTGTTGAGAAGCGAGAGATGTTTTTAATAGTATGTTTAGTGTCTTCAACGACCCAAGTTAAAGCAGGTGTGTGAAAGAACAAAGGTGAATAGAACAAAGTAATTCAAAATGATAAAAAAGCTGCTCACTCAGGCTCACAGCTGTTGGGAGTGCTTTCTCTCTTATCACCACTGACCTGATAAAGACTTCAGAGAGGGCGAAGCAAGGTCGATTTCCACTCTTTCTCCGCTGACATGAGAGGCTGAGCAGATTTGTGTCCAACTGCAGCATTATAGGCCTCAATCCTGGCCAAAAACTTATTTGGCCATATCATTGCCAAAGAACTGTTTGCAGTGTGAACTTACAGTGACCTGACAGCTTTTACACTGTCTGTATCTGAACATGGCTTTAGTGTCAGTGTCCATTCACACAACATCAGAACAGTCCTAAATCACGGCGGCCTCTTTCTCACTGAGTCATTCCTTCTGAAAATATAAGCCCATTCATTCCTCTGCTGCCATTAAAGGCTGTGGAGAAACAAACTGTGCCCTGAGTCCTGAGAGCTCTCTCATTGAGGAAGTAATCACTCCACAGACCACGGCCTGTACATTTTCACTGCAGAGAACTGCCAAAGCCACACACTAATGAAGAAGAAACAGACAGGCATTTGATAGTTGCTTTCAGCTGTTCTTCGAAGCATTCAGACATACACACAGGACTACATTTACCCTGAACACGTCCTCCAGGTCATCCAGGGAAAAACCACGGTGTTTGGTCTCAAGGTCTTTTAAATATTGTTTCATCATTTATTAAAATTTGTAATAGATTTTCATATGCTCTTTAGGCTAGTTACTGTACTGGCATGGAGTCTAACTAATAACAAAAAAAACACACCCAACCAGGCAAAGAATCCTCTGAACTTGATTTCCTTTCCCCCTTTTGTTATGATTACCTGTAAAAAAATATATACATAAAATCATTTGCCACAGACACATAGCGTTTATCTGTTTCTGCCTTTCTGGAGTGTGGCCTCGCTCCAAAGCTTAGTGCAGAGGTTGGGTGTAAAAAAGAAAAATGGATCTAACGCTGGCTCATGCCGTGGATTGGAGGATCGTTGCCAGATCAGAGCTGGGGGTCAGACTGTGGGATTAGTACAACACACACAAACAGGCCTGACCTATTATTCTCACATGCTGCTGTTCACTTCCTTTCCAGCTGCAGGATTAGAGGTATAGAGCCCAACGACACGCAGATGATAGTGTTTGCGTTATGATTGGAAACAGACAGAGCGGGATTGTATGACCATTTCTATACAACAGCACAGTTAAGCTCTGAAGCAGACCCAGTGAGTAAAAGGGAAGCGAGATGTCCAAGCCAAATAAACACTGATTTTGTGCAGGTTGTAGAAATATACAGACAATACAATACGCTCATTTTCATCTACTACTTCCAAGAGCTATGAGATGGATCAGGGAAACCAGATCAAAGATCAAACAGAGACACATAAAACTGCAATTAGTTTAATTAATTAGGAAAATTATATGCAAATGGAAAATTAAACGAGGACTCTTTGCATACAAATTACAAAACTGTGAAAAAGAATGAATAAACACACAGTTAGGCATAGGACTACAATTTACTGCTGAAATAGTTCAGATGTTTTGCTGATTCACTTTTTGAAGTCACCAAACTTCAAAAGTGTTTAACCCAAAGTCAACAAAGACAATAAATACAGTCAAGCAACTCCTAGCCAGCATTTCTACATGCGCCCCATTTGGGCTCAAATATGGGTCCCAAGTGGGTTTTTCCATAGTTTCCACTGTGGTCCCACCTGTGTTAGCGCAAATGGGCAGAGATGGGACCAAGTCACACATGTGCAAGTCTCAAGTAAGTCTCAATTGGGAACCTTCAAGTCCCAAGTATTTTTTTCCTGGGCAAGTCAAGTCAAGTCACAGGCTATGTCAAGTCAGGTCAAGTCAAGTCCTGCAATAGGTCAAGTCCAAGTCAAGTCACCTTATTATTTTAATTTTACCTGCAGAATCTGATCTTAATAAAGTGAAAAGACAAGATATAAGTAACTGTCAGTAAATTACCATAATTTGGATTTGCATTGTAAATACTCATGTTATGAAGCAACAAGAATAGTTTTTGTGTGCAAAAAAAAACCTAAATATTGACTTGTATCGTGATGGGCTGATTTCAGAACAAAGCTTCGATCCATTATGAATCAGCGTATCAATTCATGATTCAGATCGCCAAACTCACGTGATTTCAGCAGTTTGACCTATGGGTTTGACACACGATCTGAATCATTAATCGATACGCTGATTCGTAACGGTTTCAATCTTTGTTTGAATTATTTATTTTGCGCACAAAAACTATTCTTCGTTGTTTCATAAGATGTTTGTAGAACCACTGTAGAGATGGGCTTTGTAACGACGACTTTAGTGCCTTTTATGGATTTTGAGAGAGAAAATAACATTGATGAAGGCCTGTCTGTCGGATTTCAACAAAACTATCTTCATCTGTGTCTGAAGATGAACGGAGATCATGACAGAATTTTTATTTTTGGGTAAACTAACCCTTTAACATTGTAGAACCGAGTCATTTTTCTATGTGTGTGTTCAGGTGGCAAACTTAGGAAGAGTAGCTAAGTCTTGTACCACTCAGATCAATGGAAGTATTTTTTTTTAAATAAATCAAAATTATTTTGCCCACATTTGTCCCCAACACGGTATGAGGGTTAATGGCTAGTGGCTACTTTAGCTATTATTACATTAGCTAACTACCAACTAACCAGAAACATTAACACATTAACAAGCACTTACTGGGCAGAATGACTCCTCAAATGACGAACGAAAGGAGGTTGTCGTCTGGCTGTCTGTGATTTGAATGTTGCATGTCTTGCAACGCACTGTTCGCCTTTTGCCATCTTGGGAATAATTGTTGATGTCGAAAGCTATGACCCTCGGGACCCCTCCGGCTGACATGTTGATGTGATTCTGATCTAAGTGGGCGTGGTGTGCGTAAGGTACGAGAGGGCATGACTGATGATAGTGTCGTGATCCAGTCATGACAACGATATTCTCAGCTTGCGCTCCAGCTGGATCAACTTTATTTTTAAAATAATTTATATATTTCAATTAAAACTAAAAACATGATGTGATTAACACTCAAGTCATTTAAGTCATGTCTCAAGTCAAGTCCCGAGTCTTTAACTTCCAAGTCCGAGTCAAGTCTCAAGTATTTTATTTTTTGTCAAGTCAAGTCCCAAATCATAAAAATAGCGACTCGAGTCGACATGAGTCTAGGTCACCAAGTCTCAAGTCCCCATGTCTGCATATTAGCTTCGATCAGGTTCAGAAGTAAGTCAGAAGTAAACCAAAACAAAGCCAAGTTTATTTCTTACATTTAATTGTTGATCAGAGACTGTGAGTGACTTCAACAGGAGGAGAAAGGGAAGGATTCTTTATTTGAATTTTAATTTATTTTATCCCCAGACTGTACAATGTCCTGAGGAAACATTCAGGCATTAACATTTCAGTTTGAGGCTCCACAAGTTTCAGACTTATGGGAATCACTGTTTCAATAAAAATATATAATTTTAATGTAGAGTTTTTGCATTTACCATGACATTAGAGGTTTAACATTTAATAAAAAATTATCAGAGACCAGGGACCCATATTTGAGACCAAATGGTGCCCATGTGGCTGGAAAGGGCAATAAGTTGCTAACATCCTTTGACACCACCATGTCACTTATGTCTAGCCTGTTTAGATTTGGATCTGAGCTCTCAAAATGGGAAAATATTGATTAGGACACACCCCTTATAATGTGCTTTCGTTTGCTTCTGTGCCTGTTCAAAAATCAGGAAGATATGGCCCCTGATGTTCTTCATCCAGTAAAGTGTTTAGTACCTAATGCTCCAGTCTGGTCTCTGGGATGTAACAGTCAGTGTCAGCTACAATCACAGTAAAAACATCTTGGGTCAAATTGTCATCAGGAGTAATCAAAAAGACATAGTATACCTCAACTTTTCCTTATATTGTAATTTTCAAATCTAATTCAGTTAAATTTACTTTTGAATTTGTCAAAAAAAAAAAAACTAAACAAAACAAAAATAATTCCTGCACACAGTCACACTCTACACTCATTGAACAACATTTTGGTCTGTTTGACCTTATTCAGATTTGAGGACTCTCCTTACAGTCCACGTTACAAATAGGTACTGCCTCTAACACACAGTATCCTGACATCATAACTCAAATAATTATGACAAAGCATCTCAATAATTAATATCACCAGTGTTTTCTTCAATAAGAATAAATTAGGCTACCTCCAAAGTACAAACAAGCCATACCGTCTTTAACTGCTGATATCAAATAAGATCAGTGATTTTCAAGGTGGTTAGCCATAGATTTCAAATTGAATGTTTCTAAATGCAATTAAAATATGTATATAAAACACAGCTATTGCCTGAAGCAGAAGGAATCCTACCTGTTTGGTATGCAGCTCAACCTTAGACGGTGTGTATGGGCTGGAGACAGGGGTCACTGGGGCACTGCGGCTGCCTCCAGGAAACAGTGCACGAACTGATGCCAGCCACTTCATTACGACAGGTCAAAGGAGTTTAATATGTCCCACAAAAAATGTCCAAACAAGAATAGGAGCCCAGAAATAAATGTGCAGCCACTAGCTCTTCCACTGGAACTACTGACACAGATCCAGACCCTGAAGCCATGCAGTAGATAGATACAGCACATAACATCATAGAGTTAATCCTACAAGCATCCACACGTACTGTACACCACCCACCAGCCCTCTGCCACACCGTCCTCCTCCCCCTTCACTGCCACCATCTGCCACTCTCCCATCAGCCTCAGGACTTTAGTCTTACTCCACTATCACACCTCCCGCTGGGCGACATGGACACACACAGGGAATTACTCCACTGTCAGTGTGTTGTATTTAATCCATCAGATATTGCAGAGATGCACATGAATGAATGAGCATCAACAGAATGAACGGATGCATCTGCTGTTGATTCATTTGTGCAGTCAGTCGTAATCGCCAATACAACAGTGGATCTCCTAAGCATTGTGCTGTACAATGGATGATTGTACATTGCAATAATGGAGGATGAATCAAGTTTCCTTCAGTTTTATCTGCTCACACCAAGATACTTTGCACTGCTGAGGATGGCTACTAGAAAGGAAATGTTTTTTTTTTGCAAAATAGGCAACTAAATCTGTTTTACAATGCATTGTAGTTCTTTGATTACATTTGTGGTCATATTTTACATGGAGATGCTAACTCCAGTCTTAAAAAAACGGTACAGTTTACTCTGATATTGGTTTATACCACACTGGCTGACATGTACGTACAGTATTTGGTTAATAAAGTTTTATAAGAGAAACAAAAATTAAGGCTTGTGTTGTTCTTTTGATAAACAGGGCATGTCCAGAAGAAAGAATGCCTTAGTATTCTGTCACAACTTATTTGTTATGTCCTTTTCTTCTTCTTGGCATTATCAAATAGAAGCATTGGACAAAATCAAGGCTTGTAAAAGAGCTACCAAACAAGGGCAATGATCCTTGAAATCAACTAACTTAGAAGGTCCATGCCTTAGATGCCAGGCTGAAGCTAAATGGCAACAGTAATGAAAGCTGAGAGAAATATGCAGTGGGTAAACTACAGGAGGGGGGGAGTTGAGACTATTTGAACGAAGTGCTGGCGTTCCTTCACATTCCCTCGTCCTCCCACATCCCTCCCACAACTTTAGCGCTCGCTCTCAGTCGAACAGCCCCCGAGGAGAGGCCTTTCATCCAGCTCCAAACGGCCCAGGAGAAAATCTGAGGCTGTAAATGTCTCTGCATGAGAAGGCATTAAAACTAATTCTCTGGAGACAGTGGAGGGCTTTCCCAAAGCGGGAGGTATGGCCTGCCAAATCCAAAACACACAGCACGATCTGGTCTAACTACTGTACCCATGATACTGTACATCTGAGCGGAGACATCGGACAAACTTTGTGAAGGTTTGCTGCCATTTTAGAGCATTTCTAACCAGCAGACAGGTGGAACGAATGAACTCCCCCCACCACAACACTGAATCTCCCCAAGACTGTCTCCTGTGTCTTTTGTTCGCTTCTAAATAAGCTTCTTCATCAGGCTCGATGGCCAATTTTATAAATGAAAATTGCAACTGTAGGTGTAATCAAATTGATTGTGTTCATGCAGCTGTCACAAAAGTAGAAGTGCTGTGAACCCCATCACTGCTAAACATCATGTGATTGCAGACAGGAAGTTAAGGTTAAGTTAAATCACTTGTCTCAGCTCAGGTCATTCACACCAGCCCTTTTCCAAATGGATTCATTTACAAAACAAAAATGTCTCCTCTTCATCTGTCAGGAGTTGCTGTTGCGCCATATTCTGCAGTAAATTGATCTATTGTCAATGTTAATATTTAATATAGCATCCCTCAGAGATTCTCTCAACTTTTGTTTTTCAAGACATCTCCTCCTATCGCAAATGATACTGAAATATAGAGGGCTGTACATATGGTTTGGGATGTTGATCTGAATGCCATACACCTTCAAGTGTTACCATTTGATTAATAACTAAACACTAAATCATGATTGTATTGTTTTAATAAAGTTAGACAGTGTGAAAGGATTGAATTTGTCTTAACGACTTTCTTCAAGCTACTGACATTTTTCATCTTCTATGTTGCGTTCACGGCTCGAGGGAGACATTCATCACAGCTGTACCCAAACAAAACTAATTTCTCACTTGCTTTAAATAGGTCATTAATCAAATATGTCAGCAAACTGCAGCTATCGTCATTCTTCTCCAAAAAATAGGAAAGAATATTTATGACTGAAGCACAGTTATGACACATAACAAAGCTGAAAGTAAAGACAATGCAGGTGTGTCAACTAATAAAAAGGAGAAAATTAAGTACAGGACAGGTTACCAATCCCCAAAAGGACTCATAGTGACTTTAACAGGGCAGCTTCCTTCAGCCGAGGTCTGGTGTTTGTGCAGAGCTTGGCTGGAGTTTTAAGGGAGCCTCTCTTATCGTCTGCCAAAAGATCCAGAGGCCAGTGGGGACTTGAGACATTTTTTGGACTGATTTTTTCCTCTTGCAACAGCTTTTCTGGAAATGAACAGATGTAAACAATTACCAAGCAAAATGTTCGCGATGGGAAGGAAACAGAGGGGGATTAGCTCGGTTTCATCTCCCGAGCTGAGCTTTAATACTCTTGCATGTAAAGCAGGGAGGTTTGTTTAATAGAAGGGACCACTCTGCTGCGCTCTGAGACCCCACAAAGAAAACAAGCTGAGAGAGCACTTTCCCCTCGCACAAGGGACGCTGTCAATCAAAAACAAAAAGAGCTTCCAACTAAATGTGTGTGCTTACAGTTGGAAAACTAGCAAAAAGAAAAGTGGGTCCATTTCTTAACATGATCAACTGTAACACCTGTGTCTGGACTCGTGGAATTAGACGTGTTAAAATAATGACACTAATCTTAGAAAAGCTAAAGTTAAAAAGATGTCAAAAACTTGGCAGATGGCGCACTCATTTTTAGGGCGTGTCCAAAGCTGGCGCATTGTTTAATAAAAGGCTGGACATGGCACAAACAAGTTATTTTTTTTTATACCAGAGGTAAAAGATCAGTCTATATTTGGTCATTTTAGATGTTTAAAATGGTCTGTGTTGTCCAGCTCAGCTCAGGAAAGTCCAAACATGGCTTACTTCTTCTGTTATCGCTCAAAAAGTCTGTGCTGCTTTTTGTGGCTAACGCAGTGTTTAGTGTCCTGCTGTGATCAGGTGAATGTGCCGCTCAGGCCTGAGTGAGAAGGACTGGGTCTGGACTCACTGAAGTCTCCAGCTCCAGGAAAGAGATGCTACTACAACCAGGCCAGGTTACCAAATATATACATTTCAAACAGCACGCTGCATTGATGCTTTCAAATACACAAGTGTTATCAGGCCTCAATCCGTTTTGCGCCAAACCCCGCCTCAGAACAGCCACTTGTTCAGTGTAAGTCCAGTCTCATACTAACCAACACAGAGCAGCCCCTACTCATAGGGGGTTGCTAAAAGGAGGGACACAAAGGTTCAAAAGAAAAGTTAGAAGAATAACATTTCCATTCATCTATTGTAAATAAAGATGTTCTTGATGTCAGAGACCAAGCAAGGTAAAAGCTTTCAGAACCTCCAAGCAGTGATTAAAAATATATATATATATATAAAATGAAGAGCTCTTTGGGTAAGGATTATTAAGCAGAAAAAAAGACATAATAAAGGTATTTTAACAGAGAGTGCCTTGGATCTTTTGTTGTTTTGTTCTTTTGCATTTCCCAGAATAGTTTGAGATGGATTTTAATGTGTTTCTGAAATCACAAATCATGCAAGAATCCTGCTGCAATCCTGCGAGTTAAGACAAGACTCTTATGCCCTTACAGACAAAGATAATGCTACAACCAAGACAACAACTTTCACTGCTTGATACATTAACAATTTATACAGCAACAGGTTAGGACTATGTTGGAGAGGTTATAGAAACAGGGGTGTTGTCAGAGTAACCTGCAGCTCTCGGTGGTTATGGAGCGTTTTGCTGGAGCTGTGAAATAGAAGACACTTTGAGGCTTATTTACCCAGTCAAAACATTCCTTAAATGCACATGACTTAAAAAAATACCCAAAAAACATTTTCTTTCATCTTCTTGAGCGGTTGCTAAGCACAACACAGTCCCAAAATAGACTCAGGAAATGACTCCCCAATATTATTTATCCATGTTTTTTTCAGTCTGCGCAAAAAATAGTGAAAGTGTAGAGTAAACACCAGTCTGCAAAATGTAGATGTGCTTAAAAACAGAATATGTGAGCATTTTAAGGTACATATAGACAACTACCACCACTACTAAGAACAACTAAAACTTTTAACTTTATTTTACTGTGCACAGTTCCACTTACTTCTCCACATGGCCAGTAGACTTTTCTTTTTACAACTGTGCATTTGACATAAATACATATCCTTTTATGTTATCTATAGTGGGTATAGTGTAAAGCTACACTTTTACAGTGGCCAAATCACAGGATAAAAACAATTGTTGTTTTAAGACAGTAATTTTATGGGCTCCCAATGAGGATAACAACAATAAAAAATGCAATATTGCTGCATATTTAATGTTGTTTCACTTAATGTAAGTGTAAATTGTTTTAATGGAATATCATGTCAAATTGTAAAAATAAATAAATAAGTAAATAAATAAATAAATGTTAATCCAAAATATTTGCCATATTCTTTATAAAAAATTTGGCAGTTACAAAAATATATTTTAAATGCTAAACATTGTTCAGAATGGTAATTAATGTCATCTTCCTTGTTTTTGTGTATTGTGTAATGAAGTGTATTCTCTGTCCTCCACAAAAAAGAAAAAGAAAATGTGAGGCCAGTAACAAGTGGATAAAACCAGAATATAACCTGTCCCAGAACAGAAGTTGTTTTAGGTTTCTACCACGTCCTTACTCATCATTTTGTTTAATACTGTGAACCATAAATTAAAAACAAAATAAACACATAAATCAGACCACCCCAGAGACTGAACAAACTAAATGTGAAGTTACTTCAGAAAAAAACAAACAAGCTTTGTGATTTCTCTTGTACTCATTTTCATCCACATTAACATTTGCAGGTAAGACAGAAGTGCCCTGGTATTTGGCAGCAGAAAGGAATCAGGAGGACAAAAGGTATCAGCAGAAAACAGGAATAACAAGTGCTCCTTTAAGACTTGCTGCGTGTTTTGGACTGTCAATGTGGGTTGCCAGGAGATTGAAAAGCTTTCAAGGAAGCACGCCAGACTTATTGACACTGACAAAGCCACTACACACAGGTAAGACAGGTGTGTGGTAACATTCAACAAACACTCACAGTAAACGCTGTCGGCGACTTATTGAATGAAAGCAGACAGAGAGAGAGAGATGTGTCACAACACGAGACCGACAACACTGTGGCATTGTTCTTTTGCCAACTCGGACCGTTGCCATAAGTATTTAACATCCGCAATAATGCTGCCACAATAAATCATATTTCATTGTGAGGGCAACATGTTGTCAAACAGGTCTGCGCCAAAAAAGAAACGTGTCAACTTATGCAACAAGACAGAAGGTATGACAATCTGTGAATTGAAGAAGTTTATACTCAATGGTCCATCAGTGTTAGAAAATGATGTGTAGTGTTTGTTTGTCCCAGTTTCTCTGCTTTACATCAAAAAAGTGAGTCCGCTTTTATGAAATTATCAGAGAAAAGGTACTTTAATAGTCTTTGTGTGTTCTGGATATATACAAGGGTGGAGGAAGTTAAAACTAGCAGCAGGTAGAGCTGTATATCATGTCACAGAGGCCATGGATATTTGGAGGCATCTAGACTGTTGTTAAAGCCTTTCATCCTTTATCTCAATCTTAGGGGAAAGTGTTCAGAGCATTCATCTGCTTTCTTTTGAAACCTTGCGCTTGAGTCAAATCAGGGGCTCACCGGCCTCCTGTAACCAATAATGTTGCAGCATGAACAGGAAGAGGCGGGTTTTTAAATTGACAGATGCAACAAGCGTCCTCCTCTCTTCGATGTTATCAACATGGCACCGCTGAAAGACCAAAAAAATGTGGCACTAAAGGATTTTATGCAAAGAAAATATGTTTGTGCCCTATTCCCACTGGTTTTGGCATATCTTAAATACATACACGCTCTTTTCAATGGCCATTGTCCTTGTTTCATTTCCCAATTTAGTGTTAGTTAATGTTTCTTTTATTTGCAAATTAACTTTGAAACCCTAAAATAAGAGGATATTATTTGTATATCATTAATATTGGGATTACCCAAAATGCTTACTGAATAAATTTATGGAAACGTGATGTTTTGGACTCACTTTGTTTGAGTTTACTGTTTTGTCAATTATAGATGTATAGTATAATATGCCTTTCTGAAGAGCCCTACACCAAACAGTTTTTAGCACTGAGCTGAACTCTACTGATCTGACAAATGTTAACTTACACTCACGAGAAACCCCACCACAAGGCCCAACAGGTCTGGTACTGGCAGCAGTCGGAGATTTTCCATGGCATGCACAAACTGAAACATGTGTGGTCCTGGGTTTCCTTTGAGGTAAAACAGGCATCTCTTCTGCGGTGGTGAATGGGATTCTGAGGAGCTCTGCTGAAACAAACAAGTGGCATGGTCCCATCCCGGTTCGGCAACCTCAGCTGAGCCCCACACGACCGAAATGTAGTGAGTCACTGTATCAGCTTGTGTCCTGCTGCTGATTTCTGTCAGGGTTCTCATTACTGTAGAAAGTTAGGTATGTTTTCTATTCATATAAAAAAATATTTCTATTTCTATCTATCTATCTATCTATCTATCTATCTATCTATCTATCTATCTATCTATCTATCTATATATCTATATATATATATATATTAGGGCCGGGACTCGATTAAAAAAATTAATCTAATTAATTAGAGGCTTTGTAATTAATTAATCGAAATTAATCGCATTTTAATTGCACATAAATATTTGACCTGAGAACAGTGAGAAGTAATTTTTCACATGGATTTTTAGTATACCATTGAATAATGACTGAATACATAAGCTTAATCAACAAAATATTGTTTATTTATTTCAGTCCAACAGACCAGTGCAATGTTTGCCATTAAGTGTAGCAGTGTAGTTACCCTGGTCCTCTGGTCATCTGGTGGAGTGTGGGTTGGGTGTGGGTCCTTGTAACTTTACTCGGAGTCGGGCTAACGTCCACACTAACCACTATGTGTTTTGCGTTGAGATGATATTTAAAACTCGATGTGCTGCGGTGATACGCAACTCCCTTGTTTCATAGCTTGAACACAACCATGCTCTTGTCGACGCTTCCATCTTTTCATTTTTTAAAACAAAATGTCCCATCCACGGGGCCAAGCAAAGCGGTCTCGTCAGCTTCTTCGTTCATGTTGACTGTGGTTTGTTGTTGTCGGAAGTCAAGAACGCTAGTTGGTGCTCCAGTATAATCGGTCCGTTGAAACTCATTCATTGAAAAACGTTCCGCGGTGCAAAAATAAGTGTGCCCACGTGGGGCGGCAGTGGCTCAGTGGTAGAGCGGTCGTCCTTCAACCGGAAGGTAGGCGGTTCGAATCCCGCTCTCCCCACAGTTCATACTGTCGTTGTGTCCTTGGGCAAGACACTTAACCCACCTTGCCTCCAGTGGTGTTCCAGCTGTAACACTGGTGAATGGAACCTTAATGAAAGCGTCATTTCTAAAAGTAACACTGGTGAATGTAAGTCGCTTTGGATAAAAGCGTCTGCTAAATGACTAAATGTAAAATTATGTTATTTATTTTTTGCGTAATTAATCTTAATTAACGCGTTAAAATCCCGGCCCTAATATATATATATATATATATATATATATATATATATATATATATATACAGTGTTGTCCCTGAACGCGTTCAATGAACGATAGTTCATGAGCTCGTTCATATTTTGGGCGAACGTGAACTGAACATGCTGAATTACTGCCTGATGAACGTTACTGTGAACTCGTTCATTCTGGTGTCTGTGAACGGCACGCTCTCTCAGGTTAACTTCGTTCAATAGGGTGCCAGATTTCTATAGAGCCTTCCAGGCGAAAACCCGGCTAAAACACACCGCAAACCAGCCGCAAACGGGTCTTAATATGTAGCGGAAAAACACCAAACCTGGCAACACCAGCCACCAGTGTCGCACCGCCGTCCGCGCATGCGTGTGGCGTCATCAAAAAAAAAAAAAAAAATAAAGCATGGAGGCGACAGCAGCATGTAGTAAGGCATATGATTATTTAAATTCATTCATGTAACTTGTTTGTTGAACCTGCCTGGTCTATTTTTCCAGGATTCCAATATTCTGTTTTAGCATGTGGACAATGGAAAATTATTACAATTTAAGAACGTTTTCACCTTAATGATTACTGTCCTGTTTTTCTTTGAACAATTCCTCATTAAAAAAGACCATTCAAGCAGCACATTTTTCCTCATGTTCTTGAGAATGTACTGTAGGGTTGAAAGCTGCAGCTGCTACTAGTGTGGAGTGAATGGACAGCAACAAAGCATTAAAGCAACAATGTCCCCTCAATGCTAATGTAAACCCTGGTTGGATAAGGATTGAAAATTGGATATGAAAATGAAATCTAACGCATAGCTTCATTGTTAAAACTGATAAAATAATTGCTGTCTGTGATTCTACTGTATATGGGCTGTGGCAATAATTTTGAAAAATAATAGCTCGCAGCAACATATGGAAAAAAAGAACTATGAACTAGTTCATTTTTGGAACTGTGAACTTAGTTCAAAATTTTGAAGTATGAACTGAACTGAACTAGTTCATTTTAAAATTTGTGAACTGAACTTTGAACTAGTTCTTGTAGAAAGTGAACTTTCCCAACACTGTATATATATATACATGGGTCATATATATGGGTCAGATTCAATAAATGTTAAAAACTGAGAAAATAAAGTTTGCGATAGACATTTAAAAAAAATGCAAGCAAAAAAAAATAAGTGCCACTGTGCTGCAATACAAGGATACAGAACTGTAATGTAAATGGCCAAAATAGCATCAGATGGAAATAAAAAAAAAGTTATTAGGCTATTAAATATAAAATAAAAGAGACTAGACCTACACAAAAATGTGGATATGGGTCATAATTAATCTAGTCTTAAAATATGGGTACCAGTGAAAAATACGTTTGTAAACACAGGGCCCTATGTCTGTTTAATAAGCTGACCCATGCTGTACTTCATGTTCTTCAACTGTGGCCATGTTAAATCTAACACAAGTAATAGTCTAACCACAAGTAACCCATCTGAAATAAAACCTGGAATATCTCTTTAAAATATAAAAAAAATGAAATAGTTTATGCTCAACATATGCACAAGAAGAGCACTTAGTTAAGACTTAGCAATGTGCCTTATTGTTTCTTTTGTTTCTTTTGTAGAAGTGTGGTTCGTTCCTGCAAGAAATGCAATATATTGTTTGAACTTACAAGGCCTCATGCCAATTTTCCAAAGCAAAACAGCAACAAATTCAACATTTCAGTTTGTGCAGAATAAGGAAGAAGCATCTATAGTTTTAAAAACTATAGATTGCAATATTTTAATACTGTCACACCTGGTAAAACATTAAAATAAGGGATAGCAATTATACAAAGCAGTTAAACAATGAATAGCTCACCTTTTGTAACATTGTAAACAAATTTTTCTAACTGCAATTTCCTGTCAGGAACTCAGAAAGTTAATGAATGAAAGTCAAACGTAAAAAGCAATAAACTAAAAATAAAATGATTGCATTGGTGTAACTAAACATACTCATTTATGTGTATCCTTAAATAACTTTTACTAGGAATTAATTCATTAAAACTTCCAGACACATAATTTTTAGTAAAAGAAAAAAAATATTTGTGGCTTACTGTAGTATTCAGAACTTACTGCGTGAAAATCAGTTTTTACAGTTATTTGACAAGGTGCAATTGGTTTCGGATAAAACTGAGGGAGTGTGGACAGGGACAAGGATATTTAGTTTCGATATGGTTGTTGGGTCTTAGGGCAAGCAGCATGAAAATGACATAGACCCCAAAGAACAGGTATGTATGATCAATACATTAATATTCTTAAACTCAAGAGAAAACATTGTTGGCTATGGACTATAGGCCGGAAAATCTCAACTCTACAATAAAATGGATGTTGTTACATATTGTCATGGCCTAAAAACATCACTAGAAACAAGCATTAACTCAGATTTTATATCAAACTCTTTTCTGTAGATTAACAGTTCTGTATATACCAATTTTTTTATACTACAAACATAATTCTTCCATTCCACTCACATGAAGAAGAAAACGTGTGCCATTTCCTTAATTAAAGGGACGGGACTCCACTCACGCATTCTGCCTTTCAAAAGTTGAGAGGGCAGCTGCCAATCGGTAATGAAGAACAAAAGCGGCACATCTGCTGTGGCTTTGGCAAAAAAAGGGCCTCGAAGCGGCCTCAAAGCAAACTGCAACCTTTTATAGTAACCATAAAAAGACCGCACTCATTGCTGGGATTGAAAACAAGAGGAAAAAATCATAATAATCTGGGTAAACAAAATGTGCTGGCTGCACAGAATCACGCAGATGGAAAGGCGGCGCTTCTCGGAGGGAACCAGAGGACAACTGGGCTGTTCCACATAAAGATCTGTATTTCTTTCAACACAAAACTCGACTTATACATTAGAGCTGCCATAAAATATGTTAAAAGACAAGTCAGAACTTTAGATCTTATACTTGAGAACGTAGTTTACTTTAGATAAATAGTCAAATGTAAAAAAAAATATTTTCTAATTAGCAATTCAAACTGAATTTACTGATTTACTGATTAGATTTAACATGAAGTGGTGTGTGACATGGGGTTGTGCGTTTTACAACAAAAGTTATCTCAGATCTCTTACATTTAGTCATTTAGCAGACGCTTTTATCCAAAGTGACTAACTTTAACAGTGTTAACTTTACACATTTTTAATTGACGCTTTCATTTTAAAGCGACTTACATTAAGGTTCCATTCACCAGTGTTACAGCTGGAACACCACTGGAGGCAAGGGAGTTAAGTGTCTTGCCCAAGGACACAACGACAGTATGAACTGTGGGGAGAGCGGGAATCGAACCGCCTACCTTCCGGTTGAAGGACGACCGCTCTACCACTGAGCCACTGCCGCTATTAACAGGTAATGGCTTGGATTTACAGTATATAGCGCCTTTCAAAAGGCACTTAAAACAATTTACAAAGTCCATTACTAATTCACTCCACAGTCACACACTGGTGGTGGTAAATTACTTTTTTGTAGCCACAGCTGCCCTGGGGCAGACTGAGGGAGACAGCTGGACTACCACTGGAGGCAAGGGGGGTTAAGTGTCTTGCCCAAGGACACAACAACAGTTTGTACTGGGGAGAGCGGTAAACTTCCTTTGACGTCTGACAGAGTCAGCTCCATCATTACAGTTGCCAGATTAGGAAACCTGGAAAACACGCAAAAGGGACCAAAATCCTAGCAATTGAAAGCTCTTAAGAGGTCTGTAAGTCTGAGTCATGAGATCTTGGAGCCCATTATGCATCATCAAAAGTAGGTTGATTATCAAAGTTAACTATAAACAAAAGCACAGAGCAAGGGCCTCTTGGGGACAGTACCTCTGGACTGTTAGACCGGGGTGGTGGTTCCTCTTTTCAAGAAGGGGGACCAGAGAGTGTATTCCAACTACAGAGGAAGCACACTCCTTAGCCTCCCCGGTTAAAGTCTATGGCAGGGTACTGGAGAGGAGAATGCGGCCGATAGTCAAACCTCGGATTCAGGAGAAACAATGCGGTTTTCGTCCTGGTCGTGGAACACTGGACCAGCTCTATACCCTCTCCAGGGTGCTGGAGGGTTTATGGGACTTTGCCCAACCAGTCCACATGTGTTTTGTGGATCTGGAGAAGGCATTCGACTGTGTCCCTCGTGGTGCCCTGTGGGGGTTGCTCTGGGAGAATGGGGTCCGAGGCCCTCTGCTAAGGGCTGTATGGTCCCTGTACGACCGGAGCAGGAGCTTGGTTCGCATTGCCGACAGTAGTTCTAGGTGCAGCCAGGGGCCGGTTTGGTGACCACAGGATCTCGTCTCTGCTTTTTGCAGATGATGTTGTCCTGTTGGCTCCATCAAGCCTGGACCTTCAGTGTGCACTGGGGCGGTTTGCAGCCGAGTGTGAAGCGGCTGGGATGAGGATCCGTACCTCCAAGTCTGAGACCATGGTTCTCAGTCGGAAAAGAGTTGGCTTGCCCCCTTCAGGTTGGTGGAGAGTTCCTTACTCAAGTGGAGGAGTTCAAGTATCTTGGGGTCTTGTTCACGAGTGAGGGAAGGAGGGAACGTGAGATTGACAGACGGATCGGTGCAGCTTCTGCAGTGATGCGGTCGATGTACCGGTCTGTCGTGGTAAAGAAGGAGCTGAGCTATAAGGCAAAGCTCTCGATTTACCGGTCAATCTACGTTCCTACTCTCACCTATTGTCATGGGTTTTGGGTCATGACCGAAAGAACAAGATCCCGGATTCAGGCGGCCGAAATAAGCTTTCTCCGCAGGGTGGCGGGGCGCTCCCTTAGAGATAAGGTGAGGAGCTCGGTCACTCGGGAGGAGCTCAAAGTAGAGCCGCTGCTCCTCCACATCGAGAGGAGCCAGCTGAGGTGGCTCAGGCATCTGTTTCGGATGCCTCCTGGACGCCTCCCTAGGGAGGTGTTCAGGGCATGTCCCACCGGGAGGAGACCTCGGGGAAGACCTAGGACATGCTGGAGGGACTATGTCTCTCGGCTGGCCTGGGAACGCCTCGGTATCCTCCCGGAAAAAATTGATATATTTAACATATCCAGAGAAACAAAACAACAGCTTCACAAGAGGATGTATCAGCACAGAAGAGCCAATCCTGGTGGACCAGAGTCTGCAGGCCACCTCCACCTCAAAAAAAAAAAAGGCATACATTTTATGGTGCAAAGTTAAAGCATGGTTGAGTCAAATAATAAAAAATCAAGAGTCAGGGGTTAAATTTAATCATGATGAGAGCAAAAGTCCCTTATTTTTTATTTCTTTTTTTGCTGTACAATTAAATGGTAAATGGTGTAACTGGTGTGCATTTATACAGCGCTTTTCTGCACCCTTCTCAGGCACCCAAAGTGGGCAGACAGAGAGGGGGGCTTAAACAAGAGCGTGACAATTACTGAATGAGGACAAGACAAAAAGAAAAAAACATTACAGATTAATACATTACTGGTGAGTTTGTGTATGCGTGTGTGTGTGTGTGTGTGTGTGTGTGTGTGTGTGTGTGTGTGTGTGTGTGTGTGTGTGCAAGCGTGTGTGTAATAATAATTAAATATATATAAATATATTAATACACACACTTATATGCATACCTACATATATGCATACAAATGAATAAATGTGTGGTATTAATGGTAATAAAAAAAAATCATAATCATTATATTATCAATAACAAAAAAAGAAAAAAAAGAACACAATCATATGATAATATTTCTATTTATAATAAATATACTAATCATAAAAGTAGAAGTTATCATTATCAATTCATTGCCATCTGTATGTCATGTTATTGTCATCATCATCATTCCAAATAAATAGGAATGATGATGTGTCTTCAGAAGTGCGTGTGAAAAATCATCATTACCACACACACAAAAGTCCCCAATTTTCTAAGGAACCAAGTCGGGTCATTGCATCAAATCATAGATTGACTGAAATTATATTACGTCATGTTTTACGGCCCCAAGTAAACAACAATACTAATACCGCTGGTGTTTCTGACAAATTAAAAGCCCTGTGGTGTTATTGCTCATTGTGATCAGCATATACCAGAAAGAGACATAGTATTCTGTTTAAAAGTACACAGTTTCTGATGTCTGGGCATCTGTGACTCCTTTTCTTTTCCTCTACAGTATGATCCAATCATGTAAGCCTTAAAATGTTAAAACAGTATCAAAACAAATGTGCAAAGAAATTAGAAAAGAACAAATAAAGTGAATAGTGACCTTATTAAACTGAAAATCCCCCAAAATAAAGCAGGGGTCTTAATTGGACTGGAAACTAAAAATATTTCCAGGCTAACAAGGCAGAGTGGTAACTAGTGTCTTATTTACATTTTTTTTCACAGCTGATTGGAAAAATCATGTCTGTGAAACAAGCAGACTCCATTCATCATGTTGATCCCAGGAAACATGCACTTAATCAGTCAGTATCCATCTGCTCACAGTATGTTCATGCCTACTGTTGAAACACATGTCTGCAGCTACTGAAGGAGTTTGAGCAGTAAAAGAGAACATATTTCACGCTATAGGTCCACATCTAAATGTCAGAAAGAAGAAAATCATGAAAATAAAGGTGAACAAGGTGGAGGTCTGAGCCAAGAGTACAGCAGTAGAGAAAGAGGGGCCCCTGACACCGCTTCTTATTGCTGTAGTTTACACAACACAAGAAAAAAAAAAGGGTTACGACAGTTAAGATGTGTGAACTACTGTCACTCAACTTTCAAACTTTAAGGTCCATTACCTGATTTTCTTTTTGCCGTCCCAATCTGAGCCCCACCTCTGACCTGAAACCTTTATCTCTGAGTTTATCGTTAGACTGTAGTGATCTTGTAATTATCTCTGCCTCCTTAAACTTTGTGTTGAGGGGTTGCCAACATATTGCCCTTTTCTCTATTTCTATTTTGAGTTGTTTTGCTCTAATGTAACCCATTTCCTGGTTTATTTTGTTGGTCCTTTGTGGTTGACATCAGTGTCGACCAATGGGAGCGCTCCTTTTTTCCTGAAGTAATTGTAATTGGCCAAAATCCTGCTGTGGGCTGATCATTCTTAATGATTATAAAGCTTAGCTACAATAAGCTTTAGGTGCTTTAGGTGCTGTCAAACTAAATGTAAGAGTAAAAAATAGGTAATCCCAGTTTAAGAAGTGCTTTTTTAAGGATTTTAAAAGATTTGGGGGAATGTTCTGTTCTCCATTATGGCTCTGTTCAATCATCACAATCACTCAGTTAACAGGTCTCAATGTAACAGAAAAAGACATATTGGACTTGATTGTATGTACAAAGCATTTACACCATGTTATAAACAAGTCCAACCTAACAGCCTCAGATCTAGCTGGTGCATGAAATCGTTTACCCAAAAGCAATGTGCATACACAAAACACTGTCATAAGCTTTTATGAAAAATTATATGTTTACTTGTGAATAACCAGTGTATAAAACGACATACCATTATAAGCCCTTAAATGATTTGCTGTCATGTAAAGGTCACGCTCAGTAATTTGCCAAACAACTGTTTTGTCAGTTTGGAGACGCACAAAGCCTCAGAGGGAAAAGCAGTACCACCCGACCATCCATCTTGTTAACTCATGGCTCACAGTGAAAGACTTGGGTTTTGGCAGCGCTGCAGACTCAGGCTATGCTGGAAAGAGCTGAGTCCTGAACTGCTTCCAGTCCACGCTACGTTAAAGCGTAGCGTTTCTACATGACTGTAGAAACAAATCCTATCACACAGTGGCTGCAGATTTCTATGCTTTGATACCTGATTAAAATGATGTAACCACAGTGTTTTGACACTGTCATGGACTCACATGTTCTCACCAGTCAAAGTAAGTAAGTAAGTAAGTAAATTGTATTTATATAGCACCTTTCACAGATATAAATCACAAAGTGCTTTACAAAGTGCAATAAAAGAACAATAAAACTATGAGAATAAAAAATAAAACCACAAAATATTAAAAATATTAAAAACATAAAAATCAACTAAAAGCTTGTTTAAATAAAAATGTCTTCAGCTGCTTTTTAAAAGAATCAACAGAAGCGTCCACTCGCAGTGACAGGGGCAGGGCGTTCCAGAGTCTGGGGGCGACTGCTTGGAAACACTGGTCTCCCCGAGTTTTAAAACGGGTTTTGGGGACCGTTAAAAGATTTTGACCAGAAGACCGAAGAGCGCAGGAGGAGGAGTAAGGGGTCAGCAGGTCAGTGATGTACTGGGAGGCCTGTCCATGCAGAGCTCTAAATCAAGACTAAAATTTTAAAATCAATTTTGAATTTGACTGGAAGCCAATATAGTGAGGATAAAACCGGGGAAATGTGAGCCCTTTTGTTGGTTCCAGTTAAAAGTCTGGCAGCAGCATTTTGCACCATTTGTAGCCGACTCAGAGACAATTTGTTCAAACAAGTAAAAAGAGAATTACAATGATCAAGACGAGAAGAAATAAAAGCATGAATAACCATCTCCAAGTCAGCTTTAGACAATAACACTCTAAATTTAGAAATGTTTCTCAAATGATAAAAACAGTTTTTGACCAACTGTCTAGAATGACTGTCCAGAGACATAGATTGGTCAAACAGAACACCAAGGTTTCTGAGGCTCGACTGAACGGAAGAACCCAGGGAACCAAGGTGTTGTTTGATTTGAGGTATTTTTTGGTCTGGTGCAAAGATTAAAGTTTCAGTCTTTTTTGTATTCAGCTGTAGGTAGTTATTGTATAACCAGTTCTTTATGCAAGACAAGCAGTCTTTAAAAGAACAGTACAATTGAATGTCATCAGCATAAAAGTGATAAGACACATTTTTAAAACCGTGAATTATTTCACTAAGAGGGAGTATGTACAAAAAAAAACAAAGGAGGACCTAGGACTGAGCCCTGAGGAACTCCATATGACAGAGGGGTCATTTCAGACAGAATAATGTTAATAGAGACACAAAATGATCTGTCACTCAGGTAGGAGGAAAACCACTTTAGAACTGATCCAGAGAAACCCGTTTCATTTTGCAGACGCTTTAACAATACATTATGGTCCAGAGTATCAAAAGCAGACGATAAATCCAGTAGGATCAAGACAGAGTACTGTCCAGAGTCAGCCGCCATCATAATGTCACTTGATATCTTCAGCAGGGCAGTCTCAGTTGAATGACATTTTCGGAAGCCTGACTGAAATTTATCTAAAAAATTATTTTCATTAAGAAACGCAGTCAGCTACTCCGCCACCACTCTCTCCAAGATTTTAGATAAAAAAGGCAATTTAGAGATTGGCCTGTAATTGTTTGGTTCAAAAGAATCCAAATTGGGCTTCTTCAGAATGGGGCTGACGACCGCTTGTTTAAAAGAGCTGGGCACAGAACCAGTTAAAAGAGAAAGGTTGATCAGTTTAACAACATATGGACCAACTAAATCAAATACATTTAAAAGCAGCAAAGTTGGCATTACATCTAGAGGGCTTGATGATGGTTTCATCTTTTTTAGTAGACCCTTAATATCCTCTTCAGTGACAGGTGAGAAGGTGGACCAAGAGCACCAATGAGATAAACCACAAGATGTGTTTACAGAGGATGGGTTTATAGAGGCTCTGATATCATAACCTTATTAACAAAGGAATGTAAAAACCTGTTGCAGTCAGATTTTGAGTTGACTGGTAAATGAGGAGCTAAAGGAGAGACAATTCTTGATATTGTGTCAAACAGGACTTTAGGATTTTTCTTGTTCAGAACAACAAGATTAGAGAAATAGGCAGATCTGGCCTGTTTTATTATATCATTTAGTTACATGATGAGCTCCTTCAAGTGCAGTCTGTGGACTTCCAAACTTGTGCATTTAAACAAACGTTCTATTTTACGACAGTTTCTCCTGCAAGATAAGATTTCCTCATTTATCCAAGGGCAGGGATTTTTAGGGAAGGTGTGTTTACTTTTTAGCGGAGCAACCTTATTTAAAACAGACAAACAGTGGTTATTAAAAGACTGCATAAAAGATTCAGGCTCACTACAGCCATCAAAAACCCTGGGGTCAAATGACTCCGAAAATTTCTCAGCTGTGTATCCATTTATGATGCGTCTTTGTGACATCGGTTTGGAAGGAAGATAGTCCACATTGGAAGACAAGTTAAAAAATATACAACAGTGGTCAACATTAATGTCTGTAACACTCAAATGGTCAATGTTCAGGCCTAAAGAGAAAACAAGGTCCGAAGTGTGGCCTTTTTTATGTGTAGGACCAGAGACATGCTGTTTAAAATGAAATGTTTCAGTGAGTGTTAAAAACTCAGATGCTAGATTACACGAAGCATCATCGATATGGAGGTTAAAATCCCCGAGTATCAGAACATTTTCAAGTTTGATAATTGAAGATAAAAATTCAGAGAAATCCTCTAAAAACAAGCGACCAGGACCAGGAGGTCGGTAAATTAAAATGCAATAAAATGAGTCATTGGTGCCAACCTCATCATCTGCATCTCAAAGGAGTCGAAAGAGTCTGGGTTCATCAACCTGCACCAGAAACAGTCCCGGTACCAGAGTGCGAGTCCGCCTCCTCGCCGCAAGACCCGCGGTGTCCCAAACACAGAACAGTCCGGAGGGCACAGCTCGTTCAGAGTGTACTCCATTTCACGCTGCCAGGTCTCTGTTAAAAACATAAAGTCAAGGTGTTCCTTTGAGAATAATTTGCTGACGAAGAAGGCCTTGTTTGCAATGGAGCGAGCGTTGAGTAGAGCAATCCGAGTCGGTTTTGCCAGATCCAAGGCCGGTGCGCGCTGACCATCAGGGCAGCACAGCGGTGACAGGACGTGGTCATTAACAGAATGTTAGCCGGGGCCTCGTCAGCGGCTGGAGGTCCATAAGATACCACGAGCAATGAGACACTGGAAGCACGGAGTTGGCATAGACCACTGTTTTTCTTTTATTTTCTTTCTTTTTCAATAAATATTTCAAAGTGCTAGGTGCATTGTACAAAAGTGCAGTGGAGGAAGTAGGAGCTCAGTCCTCTCCAGCAGTCTCCCCTCTCCGTCGCCATCATTGTCACCTGGTGGTTGTACTGGTCTTTGTTCTTGTTGCTCGGACTGTATAGTCATTACCTGCCGCTGGATGTGCTGGAATTGCTGCTGCATGGATTTCCAGCGCTGCTCCTGTAGAGACCTGTCTTTCTCCAATTTTTTGTCTCTAGTGGCCTGGGTCTCAATAAGTGACTTCACCCAGCCTGCCAGTTCCTCCACTTTATCTCTTGGCCCTTCACTTGCCTTGGCCCCCTGGTGGTCAGTCGACGCCACTCCATCATCTGGTTCATCAGGTGACTTCCTTCCCGTCCTGGTCATCATGTTTCTCGTGTACTCACTGTGGCGTGGCAGCACTTCTGGCACCAAATGTTAAGCCGGTCTTCTTTGGCCCACTTTTGGCACCCAATATTATGCCGCCTGGTTCATCCCACTTCTGGCACCAAATGTTAGGGTACACAGGACCCGCTCACACAAAGGGAAATTTTGGAGCCGCCGAGTCGGAAAAATCCTGTCAGATTGGAGGGACGGAGACGCTCCGGACGAGTTCCCGCCCGATTCACGGACCGGAACCGACCGCAGGCACCGCTCGTCCCAGACAGATCCGGAGCCACTCGGACTTGGTAGTTGCCCACGGTGTTTCCTCAGCCTGGCCCCGACTCCAGCCCTCGATCCTCGTTTCCTTCTCTTGCTGCGGGGCTTAGCTAGCAACATGTACTCCGGTCATGACGTGGGGCACTCAAAAACTGGAGGGAAAAACTCCGCGTACCTGGCCCAGTTAACACAAAAGTCTTTCATCTGCTCATTAATTCGGAATAAGGTGTGTCGATCATATTTTAAAGTAGCTGAGACACAGCTAATAGTTGTAAGGGCTGATAAAGCAACAAACAGCACTAACAAAAACCAAAATTACATTTGATAACAGAGAGGGAGCAGAGGTAATGCCAAACACAGGCGCCATCTTGCTTGACGTATGAAAGACAAGTAGTGTTGTTGTTGAGACCACAAAAAGTAACACTCCGACCACAAAAGTAATGCTCCAAACAACAAGTACTGTTCATTTACAATGTAAATTTTTTGAGATAGAATGAAACCCGTCAATCAAACCATGATGCTGACAGACTCCAGACTCATTCGTTTGTGGTGAGAACAAGAACAGGCCTCAATCCTAAATAAGGGAACCTTTGTTAAATAAATAAACTGTGTACTGTAATACTTTTCACAACGCACCTTTGAGTTTTGAAAAAGTAAGCCCCCATGTCATTTGAGCTTGCGTTGGTCTGACTGTGTAAACTGTGTAGTTGGCATCATGAGCAGAGATCCCAGCTCCCGACAACAGCAGAGAGACTGACTGATGATAAACTCTGTATGGATTAGAACCGACCACAGATCAATCAGTCTGAATAGGAGTTAATCTGGGTCTGTCTCTGATGCAGTGATGTGGTGGAGTATATCAGGGACATGGGCAGAGCTCTGTCATCACTGTCGATAGGTACACTAAGCCTCTATAGTGTCTGTGAGTTATGTCATAAGCAACTCTCAGCCTGAAGGTTATCAGGGTCATCTAGCACTGATGGAGATATAGGCTGTCCTAAACACATTTTAAATACATCTGTGCATATTTCAGCAAAAACAACTCATTTTGTTTTATCTGATACAATTAACAGTTGATTAATATCTATATGTAATTGAATTCTCAATTACAAAAGTTGGAAAAGCAGCCCACTTTCTACAGGCTAAAGCAAGTATATGCAGATTGATATACTGATATACAGGAGGAGCAACTTAGCAGCAGAAGCCTACAGAACTGTGTGAGTGTATGTAATTCTTGTCTCTTTGAGCTTATTGTGCCGTGTTATTGCTGAGAAACCGCGCAGTGTGTTTACTACGACCCGGTCACGTGGTCTACCGGTGTCTAGTCTCAGCTGTTAGCGGGCTAGTTTCGTTTGAGTTGTTTGTGTGTGTGTAGAGGCGTGACCTGCTGAATTCAATTACTTGAATAGAAGGGTATTTAAGTGGGAGTAGCCACCGCGGCAGCGGTCGCGGCAGCCGTCATCGCGTGAAGACCGAAGAGAGTAAAGACCATCGACTCTACCTGCACAGGACTCCACCGAGCAGCCACACACCCACAGAGGACCTGAGTATTGCACTTTTTTTAGAACTAATTGTTTGCACTTATAATCTATTATTTCTACTATTACTTTCTTCTTGTATATTTTTCCTCTTCGGCTCTTAAATGTGTGACAACAGCTCCTTCGAGTTCCATGCTGTTACCATCACCCACCCTGTTAAAAGTCATTTTGTAGTTATCTATCGGCCCCCAGGTCCGCTTGGACATTTCTTGGAGGAGTTGGATGCGCTTCTTTCATCCTTCCCTGAGGATGGTACCCCTCTGGTGGTATTAGGAGACTTCAACATCCACCTTGAAAAGCCACAGGCTGCTAACTTCATTAACCTAACTGCATCATTTGACCTCAAGCAGGTTTCCACATCGGCAACCCACAAGTCTGGTAACCAACTAGATCTTATCTACATAAGATACTGCTCCACTCGCCACACTCAGGTCACGCCACTGCACACTTCCGATCATTTCTTCATTACTCTCGACCTTGACCTAACTTCTCCAGACACTGCAATTGTTTTACCGCTGGTCACTTTCCGACGCAACCTGCGTACACTCAGTCCCTCCCGTTTTTCCTCTGCTGTCTCTTCTCCACTCCCCACATCATCAACTCATCTCTTTCCACTGGGTCCTTCCCCACAGCTTTCAAAGAGGCCCGCATCACACCACTACTGAAGAAACCCACTCTTAACCCTACTCTGCTTGAAAACTACAGACCGGTTTCCCTCCTTCCCTTTATTGCCAAAGCTCTGGAGCGAGTTGTGTTTACTCAGCTCTCATCCTTTCTTACACGGAACAACCTCCTGGACCAGAACCAGTCTGGGTTCAAGAGCGGTCATTCCACCGAAACTGCCCTGCTCTCAGTCATCGAAGCTCTGAGACTGGCAAAGGCAACATCCAAGTCATCTGTACTCATCTTACTGGATCTGTCTGCTGCTTTTGACACTGTTAATCATCACATCCTCCTGTCCTCTCTCAGGGCGATGGGTGTCTCTGGAATGGCGTTGCAATGGTTCAAGTCTCTCTCGGATAGGTCATTCAGAGTATCCTGGAGAAACGAGGTCTCTGAGTCCCAACATCTCAATACAGGGGTGCCACAGGACTCAGTGCTTGGACCGCTACTCTTTTCCATATACATGACATCCCTTGGCTCTGTCATCCAGAAGCATGGCTTTTCCTATCACTGCTATGCAGATGACACTCAACTCCACCTGTCATTTCATCCTGACGATCCGAAGGTCTCTGCTCGCGTCTCGGCATGTCTGAGTGACATCTCACTTTGGATGAAGGACCATCACCTGCAGCTGAACCTTGCAAAAACAGAACTGCTTGTGATTCCGGCCAACCCAAAGACCCACCACAACCTCTCCATTCAACTAGGCCCATCAACCATTACACCGTCCAGCACTGCCAGAAATCTGGGAGTGGTAATTGATGATCAGCTAAACTTCACAAGTCATGTCGCCAGCACCACCCGGTCCTGTAGATTCATCCTCTACAACATTAGAAAAATTAGACCTTTCCTATCAGAGCACTCTCGCAAATTCTAGTCCAGGCTCTTGTCTTGTCCAAACTGGATTATTGCAATGCTCTACTGGCTGGACTCCCTGCCTGCACAACCAAACCTCTGCAGCTGATCCAGAATGCAGCGGCAAGAGTGGTCTTTAATGAACCGAAGAGAGCGCATATATCTCCTCTATTCATTAGGTTACACTGGCTCCCGGTTGACGCCCGCATCAAGTTCAAAGCTATGCTCTTGGCCTACAAGACCACCTCTGGTTCTGCACCCTCATATCTCCACTCACTAATACAGACCTACGTTCCTACCAGATCCCTGCGCTCTGCAAATGAACAACGTCTGGTGGTACCGTCCCAAAAAGGTACAAAATCACTCTCACGTACCTTCTCTGGCTCTGTTCCACACTGGTGGAATGATCTACCTGCTGCTACAAGATCAGCAGATTCTGTAGCCATCTTTAAAAAACACCTGAAAACACATCTCTTCCGTCAACACCTGACTGACAAACACTGAGTTCTACTTCCTTTCTATCGATTCCTTTCTTAAAAAAAAAAAAAAAAAAAAAAAAAAATTCCCTTATCCTTAGCATTGTATACTGCGCTGGGTTTAAACTGACTAGTTTTTTGTGCACTTATGCTTTTTGTACCTTGTGTTGTTAAAATTGCTTCCATTGTTTTCCTCACTTGTAAGTCGCTTTGGATAAAAGCGTCTGCTAAATGACTAAATGTAAATGTAATGTAAATGTTTATAGATTATGCAATTTATGCAAATAAATCAATCTGGCTTCTCTTTGGCTGACATTAATTTTCCTGCGGCAGTAGCTCAGTGGGTAGAGCGGCTATCCTTCGACCGGTGGGTGGGTGGTTCGATCCCCGCTCAAAACATCCCAAAACATCATAACATCCCGCTCTCCCCCACATACTGTTGTTGTGTCCTTGGGCAAGACACTTAACCTACATTGCCTCCAGTGAGTGTTCTGTAACACTGGTAAATAGCTTAATCTATGTAAAGCACTTTGAGTGCCTACTACAGTAGGTGGAAAAGCGCTATATAAAAATAAAGATTATTTTTATTCTCTGATTGGGTTGTATGTTTTTCAGTCCAGAGGCAGTTTATTCTGTGTTTGTTGGTACTGTCCTTGAATTTTGATGTATTTCAATCCAGTTGCAGGCAGAGGTACATATTATATTTAATTTGTGTCCATTGGTTTCGCCACCTGGAAATCCAAGTTAAGACCAGACAAATTCCTTGTATTGAATAGAAAAAAAAAGAATAAGAATAATAAAGATAGCTGGCCAGACTAGGCTGCATTGCAAGTATATGCATTAAATTGCAAAGAACTATTATAAAGAAAAGAATTAAACATTGTCATTCATATACATTAAATGATTTACGGCTAAGAAAGAGGTTTTCATTTTCAAAACAATACTTTTTGGCATAAATACATTGTTGGCTCATAATAAGGGCTGGTCAGTGCAAAGGGGTATAAGTGGAAACAAATGCAAGAAGAGGAGTTAAGTGTTAATGACTGTGTTGCAAAGCCCTTTATTAGATGGATAGTACATTTGAACAAATTAATAAAACCTAACTCTCTATATCTGAATCCATGCAGTGAAGGTTAGCGTTCTTTGTGCACCATTAAGACTTTGTACACGTCTCTATTTGATTTAGTCTGTGAGTATGTAACTTGAGAACAGTCATTAGGAAGTGTTACTATACGTTTTGTTCAGATTTCAGATTATTTTAAAGTGAAAATACTAGGTCTAGTCCCATTAAACATTCAGTTAAACTTCACATCACAGGCCTGTGCCCTCTCCTCTATGACCAATATAGTATAAACATGTTAAATAATTGACTAGTTTCTGTCGGTCGGAGCGGTGTCCCAGGACAAACAAATGTCTCGTTTGGCTGAGCAGCAGGAAAAATGGAAAGCTACCTGATTACTTATTCCATGAAGCAAGCTCTTCGTTCATTCAAGTTTATTTAAGAGTGCACAGCAAATGTTACTGTTTTCATGTATTATTAATTTAAGAGAACTGCATGATTTTTTTGAGTCTGTCCAAATCTAGAGGGGCTTTGTGTTCTACTATCATTTGGTATGTATGTATGAAGCCCTAATTTACAATCGATCTTTTCATATTGTTATTGTAGATGAGAATGATAATGTAAATATGGGGAATTGTAAAGGTTATTAAATGAGTTTAGACAGACTGCTGTAGCTGATAATTAGCTCTTTTAATGTGTACTTAAAGAAGTATTACCAAAATACCAAAAGGAATACAATTCTTACCCTCTGAACTAGTTTGAGAAGGTTAGAGTAGGTGTTTTTTTATTTATTTTTTTTGTGCAGGAAATATTGTCTTGTCCCTTTTACACTAGTCACAAGCCTTAAAACCAGGATGTGTTGACCCCAATGTTTATAGCAAATTCTAAAGCACTAAATAACAAATACCCCCACTGAGTGTTTACTCTCAAACTGTTCTTTGCCAAAATTACCACTAAAGCCAAGATAATGCACAATTCTTTCTACAAACCCAATCCCAAAAAAGTTGGGACACTGTACAAATTGTGAATAAAAACAGAATGCAATGACGTGGAAGTTTCAAATTTCAATTATTTATTCAGAATACAACATGGGCATTACCCCAATGCAGCAGCCAAAAATCGTGGAGCAATTTTAGAAAGGAGTTTCTCAGAGAAAAATTGCAAAAAGTTTGAAGTTATTATCATCTACAGTGCTTAATATCATCCAAAGAACAATCTCTGTGCATCAGGGTTAAGTCCAGAAAACCAGACTGGGTGGCCTTGATCTTCGGGCCTTTAGACGGCACAGCATCACAAACAGGAATGCAACTGTAATGGAAATCACAACATGGGCTCAGGAATACTTCCAGAAAACATTGTCTCTGAACACAATCCACCGGGCCATTCATCGTTGCCGACTAAAACTCTATAGGTCAAAAAAGAAGCCATGTCTAAACATTATCCAGAAGAGCAGGTGTTTTCTCTGGAGCCAAGACTCATTTAAAATGAACTGTGGCAAAGTAGAAAACTGTTCTGTGGTCAGACAAATCAAAATTAGAAGTTCTTTTTGGAAAACTGGGACGCCATGTCATCTGGACTAAAGAGGACAAGGACAACCCAGGTTTTTATCAGCGCTCAGTTCAGAAGCCTATATCTCTGATGGTATGGGGGTGCATGAGTGCGTGTGGCCTGGGCCAAGTTCTAGAAGAACATATGCTCCCATCCAGACGTCATCTCTTTTGTTTTCCAACATGACAATATCAGACCACATACTGCATCAGTTACAACATCATGGCTGCGAAGAAGAAGGATCTGGTTCTGAAATGGCCAGATCCTTCACCGATAGAAAAGAGGAAGATGTGACAAAGAAGACCTAAGAAAGTTGAGCAACTAGAAGCCTGTATTAGACAAGAATGGGACAACATTCCTAAACTTGAGCAACTTGTCTCCTCAGTCCCAGACATTTGCAGACTGTTATAAAATGAAGAGAGGATGCCACACAGTGGTAAACATGGCCTTGTCCCAACTTTTTTGAGATGTGTTGATGCCATGAAAATTAAAATCAACTTATTTTTCCCTTAATCTGATACATTTTCTCAGTTTAAACATTTGATATGTCATCTATGTTGTATTCTGAATAAAATGTTGAAATTTGAAACTTCCACATCATTGCATTCTGTTTTTATTCACAATTTGTTCAGTGTCCCAACTTTTTGGGAATCAGGTTTGTATGTTTGAGCTTTGTGTTCACATGCAAAACCTTGAACTGAATATGGCAGAGAGCCTTATTCACCCATATTCACCCTGTAACAGCTCTATTCACACATGCTTGTTGTCTGGTGTAATTACTGTGTGTGTAACAAAGGTAACCACACAACACTAACACGCATGCATAGTATTGGCTTTTCCGGACCAAGTACAAGTCTCTGAGATTTAAAGTTTACAGTTTTCATCATTTTCTGTTGCAATATAGCATCAAACAACAGTTCACATAATCAGTGTTGTTTATTGTTACCTAGCAAAGACTGGAGTGTTTGTTTGGAGTGTTTGTAGTGGTGGCCAAATGCTCTTGTGAAGACAGGGATATGTTTTAAATAAGAGAAGGGAAATCATCAGTTTATCAATATTTCCACGTAACACAGGCCCTCGTCTTTACACAGACATACCAGCTCTGATTTCTTTTTCATTCAACTGACCCTGTGATAAGATCAGGCCAACATTTGTGGCCTGTAATCACCAAAGTTATCAGGGAAGTCCACAGCAGAAGGAAGACACAGAGGTATTTATCTGTTTGTGCCAACATGGCCTAATGTGTCGGCTGCAGCTGCTCCAATGTTTAATGGAGGCTACAACCCCGGCCGTGAGGTGTCTTCAGAATTAAACCATCTGGACTTCTGATGAAGAACCAAACACACGTTTCCTCCCAAAAGTTGCACTCACAAACATTATCTCAATAACACAAACAAAGATAATGAAGCATCCGGCAGCAGCATGAGGAGGGTTCGTCCAGTCAACAAGAGTTTACAATGACCTCCCTGTGGCTTCTCTCATTGATAAGGAAAGACTTGGTTTTAAAGAAGGGCCCAAAAACAAACACAATACACTGAGCAGAGTCTTTCCTGTTGTGGTCACAGCCCAGGAACCGGACGAACGGACAAATTGAGAAAGAATGAGGTCAGCTGCTGATCTAACTTTAACCCACTTTTTTAATTAAAACACTGGCTCCTCATGTCGTCCCTGTCAATCAGATGCAGTGAAAGTGGTAGCCATTATGTTGAATGAGCAATTCACACCAAAGAGATGAAGAAACCTCTTAAACTTCATTATTTAACCGTCTCCATTGCGGCACAGTCACTGCCATTTTCAAACCGAACCTTAAGCCAGGCTCACACTACTGGATTTTAAAGTCTGACTTGATTTTCAATTAAGGTAGCATTTTACAAATATGAAGATCTGGGCTGCTTGACCACTACTGCTCAACTTTCTGATAAAATAATTATTTTATTATTGAACCTTTAATCATCCAGTAAAGGGGAGTCCTGTCCCCATGTGTGTGTGTGTGTGTGTGTGTGTGTGTGTGTGTGTGTGTGGGGGGGTATTAATTAGGTATTAATACCTAATAATACCCCGTTTCAATGCAGTGTTTTACCTCTCAAGCACAGGACAGGTCTTTGTATCTCTTTATCTGCATCACATTTGATTTCCATTTTCCTACCCCTCTCTGACGTTTTTGTCAATTGGAATGTCAAAGTCACTCCCCGATGATTTTCTAAGATCTGCATAACATCTTAAGGATTGAGCGGCCATCCTTCGACCGGCGGGTAGGCGGTTCGATCCCCACTCGAAACATCCCAAAACTTCATAACATCCCATGCTCCCCACAGTTCATACTGTTGTTGTGTCCTTGGGCAAGACACTTAACCCACCTTGCTTCCAGTGGACAGCTGTAACACTGGTAAAGCGCTTTGAGTGCCTACTAGGTGGAAAAGCGATATATAAAAAAACAAAAAAAATAATAATTTGCTTTATTGTTGATCAGATAAAGTAGGTGTCTTGTTGCTTTCAAGTGTAAACAGCATCTCAGAAATGTCCAAATCCAGTGCAGGTAACCTGGTGGTAATCCTGCTGTTGTCAAAGGTTAACACAAGTCCCAGCATCTGTCAGACACTAATCCTTTTGATCTGTCTCAGCCACTGTCCCCTCCACCCCTCGCACCCTTCACTGTGGTCTCTTCTTCTTCGAGGTCGGCTGCCAAGAGATTAGCTTCCACACTCTTCTCAGTTCAACCTCAATGGCTGCATAGAGTTGACCAGTCCACAGACTTTGAGACATGCCAGCTTTAGGGTTTGATCCTTGTTTGAGACACACTACAAGCTGCAGGAGGCCTTTTGTCAAATGGTATCAAATATTGATATTTATTTGTTTTTTTCTCTACTTAATGTTGACTGATTTATTACACATGATTTGAACGATACTGTCACAAGACTATGAGATTCACAGGACAGTGAGACAATGGATCAGAAAGCCGATGTGAGATCTGCAAAGAGAGCGTGACCTGTGCTACATTCACACTGCACAAGCACCGTCCGTCGATATCTGTGGTGGGCTTATCTCAGAAATACCTCACTGAAAAAAATCACAGTCCGACGCTCAGCTGCAGAGAATAAACTCAAATCTCACTTTCATTTCCGTCCTATCTGCTGCCTTTGTTCTTTTTTCCCTTGTGGTGCATCTGGGTCTTTTGTCCCGCTCCAATCCAATTAACCAACCCAGAGTTCGGCCGGATAAATACAGCAAAAAGAATGACTAATTCTATTTTGATCGAAAACAAACAGGCTTTTGATGGAAACGTGCTTATCGTTGTACACTTTGTTCGTTCAGGCCTGATTAGATCCTGATCAGAGAGAGAGGATGAGGAACAGGGTTTTGGAGGGTGGGCTCTGTTATCTCATCAGTTCAAACAAACCGAACACAGATGCATAGCTCGTTTCATCATGGCACAGATAAAAATCATCTCTACTCATGAAGCCAGTCCAAACACACACAGGCTCTCATAGGTTTACTCACCAGTTCAAATTTAGCCTCTTGTAATTGCTTTTTAACGTTAACCTCTTATAAATCGGGGGTCATTTTGGCTGTATTGTGTGTAATGTGACCTCTCCAAATTAAAATGACTGCTGTTATTGAACCCTTTGGAATTTAAATACAAGTGTGGGCTCTTTGTAAAGGTAACAACCTCTAGTTTCACCCACAACAGTCAGAATCTCTCTAAGTACTACTGATACAATTTTATACACTTTGGAACACACAGAGAAAATGATTTTTTGTGTTCTCGCCTGAAATATTTAGTGAAAATAAAGGTGTCAAAGGCTTCAGCAGGTAGTTGAGGACTAAAACACACTATGGCCCAAAATAATAACTTGATGACTGCTCACATTTCAAACTTGAAAGAATATCTGTAAAAATGAATTTTTACACCAGTTTTTATGTTGGTAGGTCCATGCGTTTTATAGAGGGACCATAGTTTATCCAAGATTTATCCAAATTGGACACATTTGGAAAACGTATGAAAAAGTGCAATAAGTTCTGAATGCTTCAACCCACAGGCATCAATGAGGGCTCTACTGAAAGCTTACATCTAGAGGAATCTGTATTTACAAACATAATCACTATATTAGTTATGAAAATTAATATTCCATAATAATAACACAATAAAATGGACATATTTACATTAAAAATAGTCAAAATGAGTGTTATGGGCCAAAATATATATTTTGGAATAATATCCACACATAAAAATTATACTGCAAACTATATACATAGGTTATAAAACTGTTGGTCAGTGTTACAAAATATGTGTCAATGTTACAATATATGTGCAACATTGTCTCTTGTTGGCAGAAAGCACAAGAGCATGTCACGTGGAGCATTTTACTGGGGTTTTTCTCTTCTGTTACTGTTACTGCACCTCTGTGAAAGGAAATACAGGTGTTATATCTTGAGCTTTCACATCAGACCACATCTGCCCCTCCCCCCTCTAAACGCTGTCTTTCGACTGCTGCTCGTCCAAAATAGCAATAAAAAGAAATGCACATGCCTCCACTACATCCTCTAACAAGTATTTTATTATTTTTGTAAGTTTTGCCATAGTTTTTACGCAAAAACTCTGTAAAAGCACAATAAACATGCGCTCGTCATATGACGCACAAGCTCTCTCATGGAGCAGCAGTGTGTTTACGCTGAGAAGGAGAAGCCTCAGGCCAAAGGAAACCCCACGTGGGTAGTACTGTTAGACTCGGAGATCATTGGCTATCCGTCTATCGTCATGATGACCATATACGGAGAACAAGGAACGTGCTAGAAGCGTTTAGATGATGCGTAATGGCCGCAGAGTCTGTGCGCTCATAGGCGGATATGTAGGACCAGCCTGCTCAAAACTCGTCCGAATTGGCTAAAAAAGGTGTCAATCGAAGGCTAACACTTCCTGTTAGCATTCTACTAGCTTTTCCCGGTTTTAAAAGGACTTATGGCTTTTATTATCAAAAGAAATGACAAAAAATGGCGCTGCTGATTTCAAGTTGGAAATACTTTGCTGCAGTTTTTGAGCGTTGGAGGATATAACATGTTTTGTGGACCTAATTATTTTACTGGATATTATTCCCTGGAGCTTTACGGACAGACAGAGCCCAAGCTTTCAGGATTTGGTGCGGTTTTCAGTCCAAAACAGCCAGCCAAGGTAGGAACAATCTAAACTAAACTTTGTGCTTGTCTGTAAAAAAGGCTTTGGTGTCGGCGCTGTGGTTGTAATGTGTTGAAATGGTTTATATTGCTGGAAAGATGAGACTTTAAGCTTTAAATTGGTATATAGGTTGTTATGGTTTGTATGGTAAGGTATTAGTGCAAAAAAGACGCTTTTTTGTAGCGTGTTTACGTGACGGTACCGGGACGTTGCTCTCTATAGAGATTTATTATGTGTGATTAGAAATCTGTTGACTAAATAAAAGCGTGTAGAATAGGAGATTACATGATTTAGAGCTAGCAGATAATACGTTTTAGTTGTTACCCGGGCTTTAACTTTTCATATCACTTCAAATGCAAAGAAGTATAGAACTATCCATTATCCATAAAGCAGCATTATGTAACCTTAACCATTATCTTACTAGAAGATAATAGGTTTTTATGGTTCACTGATTTAAAACAAGAAGAACACAAGCTTTTGCATCAACAGTGCATGGTTTTCCAATTACTCCACAATGTAGCAGACCTGTGCTGCTATCTGGCACCTTCTACAAACAATACATTGTTGTATGGCACTCATTACACCAACATTTTTAAGGTCTCACTGCCACCCTGCAAGTAATGCAACAACTCAAAACAGTGCACATCCTACAGATGGTTTCATCAGATTTATCATGACTAAATAAATGGCACCCACTGCTCTTTGGTCCGGCAAAAAGGGGTGGTCTCAGTCCAGACCAAACTGAACAAGGGTCTGGTTTGTTTGTGTGAAAGCACATTTGTTCATGGTTTAGAGTTTGGGACCAAATGCAGGAATTCATGGCCAATTAAACTCAGAGAAGGGAAAGAGGACAGTCGGGTTTAAAAATACATAAGACACTGGTTATGTTAGTCTTCCTTTGGTTGGCTCCTGGTTTTGTTTGGGTTTAGTCATAGTGTAGCCTTGGTTTAGTCTCAGTATAGTTTGGTCCTAGTTTAGAGCTGGTTCAGTTATTGAGTTCTGGCTCTAGACACGATTTATTCCTGGTTTATGACTGGACTGGGCCTGGTTTATTTCAAAATGTTATGTAAAAAAGATAAAGTTGATAAAACACACTTAAACCTACAGCTAGTACCACAAAATCAAGATGTAGGCCTCTTGTTGTCTGCATTTGACCGTGGATTGAATATCCTGGGTCTGCATGTTTCTGATGAAAATGAACAGCTCTAGGTTTGACCCAGTGACCTTTAGATGGAGCCTAACCTGAAAACACCGCTTTAACCACAACTACACACTCACATTAAAACAAAGGTATTTGACAGAAGGCACCTCACAAATCTCAATGACTCACTGCCAAAAGAGAAACAAACAACTCGTAAAAGACACCATTCTTATTGCCTCAGACTCTAATCTAAGTGTCATCACTGCTGTGCCGCCTTAATACCAAGCTCCACTTGGCTAATACCTGTGTTTAACCATACAACACTGCACCGCAATTTCAAAAGGCAGTAATTTTACAAGACGGTGAAGCACAGGCTTTCTTCACAAACAGATCTGATTAATGGCGTCCGTGTCTGGCGTGAGTCACTGACGATTGGATTTATAACGCAGTAATGGATGGCCGACATCCTGCTGGGAGACAAACGTTAAGGAAGGATTTCCTCTTGAGCGGCGAGTGTAAAGATCCCCAGTGTGAGACGACGGCGCCAAACCAAATGAGAGCCAAACCATCTGCTGCTGAAGGGAGAGTAGATTTGGGGAGATTTGAGGAAGGTGATTCGTAGTTCCTGGTTTGGGTGATTGTCTTAAAAGAGATTTATCCTTGTAATGCTGACATTATTAAGGTATGCACTATAATCAAATGTGGAACTTTATATAATGTACTATACGTAAAGGTATATTAGTGTTTTTTGCCAATGCTCAGTGTATTCTGTTTTTGTACTGTATATGTTTTTATGGCTTGTTGAGAAAATTTCTCATTTAAATGTCTTATCACCCTCACAAGACTGCAGGCAAAGGTCTATACTGATACATTTGGGTGATTTGGCATTGTCTATTGTTGTCTTTTTATCAATCAGAAACACTGACTGGGAAAAAAAAGTCATATAAGACTATACTATATAAGAATTTCCTATTGTTAAGGTTGTCTTGTAAATTAATAAGCTTACAAAAAAGCAGAAAAGACACTTCAGTATCTATAAACTAATGTATTCATTCATTGTTAATTGCATATTTATTAATGTGTTACTAAATTGGCTTATTTGTGCAACATTTTCTTTTATTCTTATGTTATTATATCTCTGCACATTAAAAGTTATACAAAATTTAGATTTTGTATTTTCTATAGTGTTATAATTTCATATATTGATTATAAATCATAGTTAATTACATTTTTAAATATTCACGTAGTAATGTGACACATTTTGTTTTGTTAACAAAGCATTGTTTCTAAAAGTTGGTGCAGTATAAATAAGTTTAAAGAATTATATAGTATATATAGTGTATAGTGTGAATGCTGAATAAGAACCTCAGAGCCACTAACTCTCTTGGTTAACTTTCCCAAGAGCAGAAAAAACATACCAAAACAATATTGTCTATGAACTGACAGCAAATGCGGAGCACTGAGGAGGTACAATGGCTTATTAGTATTTGGATGAAGAGAACATTTAGGTTCAGTAAGTTCAAACAAAAACATCATAACCAGGTAAGACTTTAGACACACAGCCTCTGCTCATAGCGCAATCTAGTGTGTTTTTTGAGAAAATCCTTGATTTTGAAATGCCAAGGGAACAGTAAGTGGACTATTGCTCATTGCAGTGGACTGAACTAGATGTTTGTTTTACAAAATGTCATTCATCAGACATATTATTCTCATTCACTGTTGTGATTTGATGGATTAAAGATGAGAAGGAGTTCCCTGGGTTTAATGGAGGACAATGGATGTATAGAGAGTGAACAAAGCCTCTTTCACTGCTGAACGTGTGCACTGAGCAGAGGTGAGCTCATAAATATCAGATATGAACCCAGGTGAGGAGTGAAGGCCGAGGGCTGGGGGGCTAACGTGGAGATGAGGAGAAGGAGGTAGTGTTTGCCTTGAGGGTCTTCACTGACGGCGTGTGATAGTGGTGGGTTTGTAAACGTGTGGGAACAGGAAACACCCCGAGGCTCAGACATGTGTCCCGACTGGAAACAAGGAGCGCAGAAAAGAAATGGAGCAGGGAAACAACAAGAATCAGATTTGTCAAATGCATTGTCACCAAGAGTCTTGCTTAAAAATGCCATTATTCAGAACTTTATTTGAGCACAAATCACAATGTATGGATAAACTGTATCTTAAAAGCCTTATTCTACAGACCTACTGGATATCAAGTTCAGTTTTAAGTCTTCCTCTCTGCACATGCTAGCTCTCACAGTAGCACTATAGGTTTCTCACAATTACAACAATGAAGACCTACCTCAGGGCTGAAAAGAGACATAAAGGGCTTTGGTGAATGATAACTCCGAGGTCACTATGCAATTAAATACGATAATAATAATATAGAAAAGTGCAATATTTGCCAAATGACCAAACAAATATTAAACATTTGTGTTTAGTCAAGCCCACAATACACTGGTGTTCCCCAAAATGCAAATTATTCATATATTTTTTTTTGTGTGGTCAAAATGATGCAAAAGGTAGGGAACACTGTCCTGGTTTAGACCTGGCTTTAAACAAAGATTAGTCTCTTGGTCTGATAACAAATTAATGACTACTGGGTTTTGTTTGAGTCAAAATATGATCAAAACATATTATAATGTTAATAAAAGGATTAGTTAGTTCATAAGTCATTGTATTGTATTTCAAAATTAAATCATAAAATGGTGAAATATGTGTAATCTTTCAGAAAATGTATGACCTTGATGTAACGTAGTCAATGGTTTATGGATTTGGACGCGACTTCGAGACCCCTGCCAAAACCTAGATTTATTTGATAATATCGCTTCAACATGTCTGTCTTCTTCATGCTTCTAATATTAATTATTGATTGACAAAAGGCAAACTGTTTAACAACCAAAATTTGTCTTGAGTGTGTGGATCAAAACAGAAAACAATCCATTTAGCTGGGTTTGTCAGCAAAAAGCCCTGGTCCACCAAACATTCACAGCTGGCATTTAAACCCAGTAACAAAAAACAAGGCCTTTTTCAAGAAACACACTAGGGGGGGCTGCCGGCCCAAATGCTAATACAGCCTTTTACCTCCTCACCGCTCCATTTTATGATTCTCTTTCTGTCTGGGCTTGTTCAGTTGTCTGTAGGATCGCTAGGGATTGATAGTTTATTCAAACTGTACCAAAGTTTAGTAGAAAGTAAACATGAAGTTCTCTTATTCAAGAGAACCACACTCAGAACAACCACCGAGTCTGTTTGAACCGCACCAAACACATCAAGTGTGAACGCACCCTGACGTTGCACAATTAAATCCAATGCTACTGTTATATACGTGAATATCAAGCCTATTAGCCTCATTGGAGATGTATCTATGTTTTTGTCTATTACATCTTACGACTGTAAAATTGATCCACTATTTTTCAGGAATTCGAGAACTCTGGCCTGGTGTAGTTGATTTTGATAGTGCCCAAGAGCCCTTTTGAACCACACAGAGCTTCTTTCAGTTTGTTTGGCTCTGAACCGATTGCAGCAACACCTCTTTACAAACTCTCGTCCCAAAGCCGCAGTGCACCCCACGCAGAGCTGCTCCTGCTCCGATTTCACCACTAAACTAGTTCTGTAGCCCTCAGTCCCACCACAGCCAAAGAAATCCCGTTCCAGAGGCGCAGAGTTATTATTCTCCTTGAGTTTTTTTTTAACTGCGGCTGCACTGTCAGACAATACAAGACTTACTCTGCAGGGGCTGGGACCTCTGTGGGTTTAGGACTACAGAGCACGAGTCAGTGTTAAAGTGCTGGAGGTCTGCTCTCACGGAGGATTTGCTAACATTGTTTTACTTTTACAGAAACAACCTCCACTTTATCAATGCCTCTCTGCACAATCCCCCAGTTTACATCCTCTTGAGGCCTTTCTCCAAAATTAATTCTGTCTATATAACCTTTCCAGGAACAGACAGAATTACAATGTCCATGCTGACATCTTGTTTTGTAACTTTTTCACGGTATTTTACAATTGAAAACATGTAGAAGACATAAAACTCCTGAAATGTTTGCTTGTAGAAAATGTAGACCTGCTTAAGAGAGGGTTACCCCAACTTGTGTAATAAACCAAAAATATGGGGGTATTATAAAATAGTATTACACAATGCAATAAGAGTAAATAACCTGAGTAATAACTTACAGTTTGTGGATATATTCAACATGACCTTCTTTCAAAGTTGCAGGTATTGTGTAACCAATGGAAACCACATTTTCCTAAAAATCCAATCTCTACACCTAAGCGATAAACACCCTAGTGGGTCAGACGCTGTCGGAGATAATCTGTCTTCCGCCTGTAACTGAATGAAAAACAGCCTCTCAGAGGACTCTCAGTCTGACAGCTGGTCACATGACACAGGATAAATGTCATGAAGGGCAACAATAAGAGAGAATGTATGAGTATATAAATGTGAATATATAAATGATTAATGCTTGTCTAGATACTAAACAAGAAGATAACAAAACAATAGATCTTCTGCATTTGACCAAATTCTTTGACCTAGTTTCAGAAAACAGTACAAAATGGTGACATGCATCTTCCTCACATCTAAATAAGTACAAGGGACAAGGTCAAAGGTCAGTATTGGAGGCTCATGATCTTCAGGAAGGTGGCATTGTTGAGAGATAAGGGAAGAAGTCTTTTAAGATGAACTTTCACCTTCTGGTTCAATAGCTGTAGAAGCATACTCTGATTTCCCCAGATTTCTGACACTTTCTGGCACAACTGTGAGTCTTCTTGTCTTTGATTTAGTTTCATAGTGTGATGTGTTATCACTAAACTGAAGCCAAGTCTGAGTGATTGTGCCACCACTAATTACATCTTTTGTCAGTGACAGCCAAAACCACACCATGTGTCAGAGGCATGGGGTCATTGTTAGTCCGTGTCTGCAGTTAGTTTTTATAGTTGAAGACATGTTGGCTCATTCAAAATTTTAATTGAGCCAACATGTCTTTTTGTCACTGCACATCTTCTAACTCAGACCACCGCAGTTATATTAATAATGTAAATCATTTGCTGTCATATCATATCATTTGTCCTGGAATAGTCCTCAAAAGCTATCTCTATAAACGAGAGAGGGAAGCCTTCGAGCCAAAGCCACTCACCAGCCATTATCAGCCTGGAAACAGAACAGGAGTTTTCTGCCAAAACCCTTTAACAACAGCAGCAAGTATTTTGCTGACACACGCAACTTAGAAAAAGTAGTTAGGCTAAAATCTGAGTCAGGATTCACTTTGACTTAAACTTTGGAGTTACTGTATGTGTGTAAAATAAGAGATTCAAACAGGCAGAAGAGAAAGGACATGGGGTTATCTGAGGGAAATGGATAAGAAAAAAATGAAATACATGTTTTAGATAAGATGCCACAAAAATTGCAAACATAAAAAAGAATACCACAAGTACTGCATCTGCCCAGCTCTGAAACATATTGCACACTACATTAAAAGTTCAAATACAAAATACAATTGCACAAGCCACATTGTGAGTAAAAGTAAATGAAACAAAATACAAATAATTTTGCACACTGCACCAGAAAAAAGACAGTCAGACCGGTCTTGATTTTTTTAAGCGGTCTTTGTCTTGTCTCAAACTTGTTTTTATTTGGCCTTTATCTCAGTCTTGGACATCAAGACCAACCAAGACCACAAATAGTTTATTTGTCCACATTTTTGTGATTGGATGAAAACCCTCTATGATTATAATTATATCAGAAATCTTGGGTTTATCTCTGCCCCTTTCACTAACTTTCTAAGAAACTAGACTTGGACTGTTTAGATTTTGTAACTGTTATATCCGTATATATAATATGAATCTAAAACAATTTATTATGCACCAGTTAATGTTTTTGGTCTTGATACATTTTGGTAAACAACACCAATAAATAAGACAGGCGATCTTTGTAAACAAACAAGATTGCCATGGTCAAATAAATGGCTTTTTAGTTTTTGTAACCAACACATTGGACATTTCCTTTGAAATTATCTTTTATGTGCAATTATGTAACCTATAATCTATAATCTTAACTATATATATATCTCAATAACTATAATCTACACCAGGTAAAAGTTGGCTCAAAAACAGCCCAATGCCTGCAGTTTTCCCACCTGTCAACAGATGGCACTGTTCTGTCTGTGATGCGAGAGGAGGCAGACCCCTGTGAAGACGAGGATGCTCTAATGATGGATCTAACCTTGGGAAGATGAGCTGCCATTAAATGAGAAAGAAAGAGAAGGGATTGGGTGGAGCTGTGCCAACTCCTAGATCTACACATTAACAGCTTTATGTTCGTAATACAGGCATTTAGAGCATCCATTTACTGCTATTATCTGCATTCATGTAACGGGTGTAGACAAAAGCAGCAGTTCAATGCCACAAATGCAAATCATCCAGCTCAATGTTAAAATTTCATAAAAAAAAAAAAAAGGATTGGATTTAAGTCAAACCTTGGTTAGGAATTTGGTCAGCTTTACACCAAATAGAGAGAAAAGTAGCATATATTATTCTATGTTTCAATTCCGGTATGCTTCTACCTGTTTGTGAGAAGCTAATAAAGGTAAATTTCAAGCATAAATCCTATCATACAAGACCAAATAAATGTGGTGCCCTACCTAATATTGATTAGATAAGAAAATAATGTTTAAATGTTATGATCTCAAAAGGCAGTGGGATTGACAGAGTGGTTTAAGATGAATTGTATTTTTCAATATTTCATTTCATTTTTTTATTTAATTTATTTTTGGTCAAAATACATTTATTAAATTAAAAAAAAACACAAAATAAAAGCAATATGCACCTTAAGATGTTGTAATTGAGCCATTCTGAAATAATACTGCACAACAACAGTCAAATACAGTTGTGCTCATAAGTTTACATACCAGAATTTGTGATGGTTTGGCCATTTTTCAGAGAATATGAATGATCATAATGACAACTACTGACCTAATGACACTTCCCAAATGACCCTGATAAAAAGTTTACATACCCTTGGTGATTTTGACCTGATAACATACACACAAGTTGACACAAACAGATTTAAATGTCTACTAAAGGTAACCATTCTCACCTGTGATCTGTTTGTTTGTAATAAGTGTGTGTTTATAAAAGGTCAGTGAGTTTCTGGGCTCCTGACAAACCCTTGCATCTTTCATTCAGTGCTGCACTGACGTTTCTGTATTCTGAGTCATGGGAAAAGCAAAATAATTGTCAATGGATCTGTGGGAGAAAGTAATTGAACTGTATAAAACAGGAAATGGATATAAAAAATTATTCAAGTAATTTCAAATGCCAATCAGCAGTGTTCAAACTCTAATTAAGAAGTGGAAAATGAGGGACTCTGTTCCTATTGTTTCTAGTTTCTAAACTAAGAACCAAACATTTCAGCCACAACTGCCAGAAAAATTGTTTGTAATGCAAAGAAGAACCCACAAATAACTTCAGCTGAAATACAGGACTCTCTGAAGACAAGTGGTGTGGCTGTGTCAAGATGCACAATAAGGAGATCCTTGAAGATAAATGGGCTGCATGGTCAAGGCGCCAGAAGAAAGCCATTACTACGCAAATGCCACAAAGCATCTCGCTTATAATACACCAAACAGCACAGAGAAAAGCCTCAAAACTTCTGGAACAAAGTGATTTGGAGTGATGAGACCAAAATTTTACTTTTTGGCCACAACCATAAATATTACATTTGGAGATGAGTAAACAAGCCCTATGATGAAAGGTACACCACTCCTCCAGCATGTTATCAGAAAATACTGGAGGAAAAGTGGCACTCATCAGCCCAGAAGCTGTGCATGGGACGTACTTGGACGTTCCAACACGACAATGATCCAAAGCACAAAGCCATGTCGACCTGTCATTGGCTACAGCAGCATAAAGAGAAGGTTCTGGACTGATCTCAGTCTCCTGACCTCAATATTATTGAGCCACTCTGGGGAGATCTCAAACGTGCAGTTCATGCAAGACAGACCAGGAATTTATAGGAACTGGAGGCTTTTTGCCAAAAAGAATGGGCAGCTTTACCATCTGAGAAAATAAAGAGCCTCATCCACAAATACCACAAAAGACTTCAAACTGTCATTGATTTTAAAGGTGACAATACACATTATTAAGAACTTTTGATCAGGGTCATTTGGGTAGTTTCTGTTGTCATTATGATTTAAAAAGATTAAACACACTTGTTTGACAATAAATGGCTTCACCCAACCACTAACTATGAATGAAAGGAAAGTTTTAGTGTTATCATTCATAATCTCTAAAAAATGGCCAAAGAATTCACAAACTCTGCCAGAGTATGTAAACTTGTGAGCACAACTGTATGTTAAACTGGATTGGACAAAGTACTAATTAGACAAAAGGAAATAACATAGATTTAATATACTCAGGTATCGCTTTAGCATACTTTTGGTTGAAATGAAATGATGTTGATAGTATTTATTTCTCTTTTACACATATAGGAAGGCTGATTCTTCACGTCACAAGAGTCACCAATCCTGCTTTTTAACATTCTGTAAATCAAAACACCTGTATCAGGACAATGTATCAAAAACAGATAATATCAGAATGAGCCATCCATTTAATTGTAAATGTGAGGTTCTGCAATTGAAGGGGGAAAAATATGCTATTGTTACATTAGTCCTAATCTTATCAACCAGAACATTACAGAGACAACATGTTTCAAATTAGCAAATGGATAAATAAATAGGGTTAATTAAATAAGGTTTATTCAATTGAATGTTGTCTACAAAAAAACTTAACATTGACATATTACCAATTAAATGGTATGTTTAGTTTTGATTTAATTGTATGGCCATATTTTTAAATGTAATCTTTAGGCTTTAGAAGTGAATTTATTCTCATAATGCTGAAAAGGAATTTCTGGGCTCCATGCTGCAGATAAAAAGGGAAGCTCTGAAAAAGGTCAGCTGCCGCCTCAAAACTTGATAAAGTGAGACCTACTGCAGTATATTGTCTTTCATCAGTACATAAATGAGCTGAGAGCTTTTTGTCACTCAGTCTGTAACTATTTTCCACTGGTGCAGACTCTAAAGGAAGGATGTGAGAAACCAATAATGTCCCATCCTCTTCTGTGATGTTGCCATGTTAACATTTGAACAGGATACAACATGGCAGCCTTGTGATATACTGACAGATTTAATACTGTGACTGAAGGTCATGCCCTTGTTAATAACAAAAAACGTAATGGAAAGTTGATTTACTTCTTTACTTCTATTTTTCTCCATTTTATGTCAAAGCCAAATTGACGTATGAGAAGAAATAACTATACTACATATATATATATTTTTTACTTTTTTTAACTATATTTACTTATGTGTACCCCGCAACCCTTTAAGAATATACCCGCAACCCACTTTTGGGTCCTGACCCACCATTTAAGAATGATGGGACGATACAACAATAGGACAAATCCAAAAATGAATTTACAACTAGACTAGGACAGGAGTTATACCAGTTCCACTGCAGGGCTAAATCAGGACTACAACCAAAAACTAAATGTATGACGAGACAAGGACTTAACAAGGGCTTGTTGCAGAATAATGGTAATTTTCCATATTTTCCAACTGTTTTTGTATTGTCTTGCTGCCACACATTATTGATATAAACTATTGATAATGCTTTTTGACCATAACCCGTCACATGTTTTTATGAAAGTTGTTTAAAAACATAGGGCTAAACTGGGTCTAAAACAAAGACTATATCAAGTATTACATATTAATAGTTTATCAAAGTCTTAGAACTACCCCCAGGACAAAATTAAATAAACTGGCTTAAACCAGTACTAACCCTTTAGACATCGGAAGAAGTGTTAACTTATCAGTTCAAATGAAATATCATTGTTTTATTGTGTCTTACTTACTCTTCCTTTCATGCTTGTCGTCCTGCAGCACCTGCAGTGATACCTTGGCACAAACTGGTAGTAAATACCAGCCTCATACCAGCAGTAACCACTGGGCTCTGGTATGAAAATCTAAAACAAAAAAATGCCTTAGATGGTCTCTCCCAGTGGCCCAGCGCCCACTGCCAGAACCACAAACTTTAACCTTGGTTTTTCTGCTGAGTCACCACTTTAGAGAAGATGAGGAAGGTGATAAGATAGTGCTTTGACTGACAGGTCACAAATACACAATAAAGTACACAGGTAATCTCTGAATTGATCTGTCTTCATTCCAATCATAGAACGGTTGTAGTAGTTAAGTCAGTTGTAGATACAACCATGTTTCTATGTAATACCATGGTCTGGCTGCTTTAGAGGACTGTATAGTGGAATAAATTACTGGACGGTTTTGGACACTGTACAACCATTTTTAGGTTACTGTTAATCAATGATGCTGTACTCCACTGAAAACCCTGGGGAAAGGCCCAAATTTCTAGGTTTAAAGCAACTCTGTTTTCCTAGCTTGTTGCTAAGTTGTTTCTTGGTTGATCTCTGGGGACCAAAAAGCCGGCTGTCAGTACGCCTACATTAAATGAACGAGTGCTTGACAGTGGATTATGCAGTCAAACTGATGTGTATGTTTCCAGCCCCCAGACATTTCCTGATATTTTAGAGCCACCATTTGACCTGGGTACATGACAGGACAACTGGGTTCTTTTGTCTAAAAATGTATGGGTGCAGCTGATTTCTTGGTTATTTAGTTGTTAAGCTGTATTAGGCTTTATTTTCTTTAGCTGCTTAAAATACATACTTTTACATAAAAAGACATATAAATTACTCAAACTAAATTCCATTTTGTTTTTATACTGTGAATGTGGGTACCAAAAGGATTGAGTAAAATATACAATGATTGTCAACTTGTCCTCACAAAAATACAGAAATATGTCGACTTGGGCATGTGTTATAGTGAAGCAATGTCCATTAAACTTCATATATCACACCTACATCTGCTGTTCACAAAGTCATAAATATGTTGGCAGTCTGCTGGTGAGAAACAGAGTAATGGAGTGTGAGCAGACCTTTATGTGATTAACCCTGAGAGGTTAGCCACATTAATATTGACTCCTGTCGCTAATGAGAAAAAAACTGAGCAGCAACAACAGGGTCACACGTCGCCTGACCCCACTGTCGCCATGGAAATGAGAGCGATCATAATCATAAACTGTGACAAACAGCATCTGTGCTAATATACTTTATTCTGAGGCTGATATGTCTGGGTTAGTGCTGTGTCAGAGGTCAGAGATTACAATAACTCAGGAACAGCTTGATTTCAGACCATGTCCTAAGTGACGGAGCACATAAGGAGCACATGTAAAACCATTTAATTACATATTTAAGTGTGACAGCTTCAAATTTTAATGACGTTCATTGATTAAATTATTGAGTACATTACTAGGTGTGAGTGTTTTACCGGTTGAGTTATAAAATGTTTTTATCTCTACTCAACACAGCTTTGAAATTCATTCATACACCAGTATGAATATTTGCTCTGGTGTATGAATGTGTGAACATTACACAGCTGTATGAATGTGTGTGAATGTCACTCTGTTGTATAAATGTGTATATATTACTTAGGTGTATGAATTTGTTAATGTTGCTCTGTTGTATGAATGTTACACAGGTGTATGAATGTGTGTGAATGTTGCTCTAGTGTAGGAATGTGTGAATGTTACACAGGTGTATGAACGTGTGTGAATGTCACTCTGTTGTATGAATGTGTGAATGTCACCCTGGTGTATGAACGTGTGTATGTGTTAAACAGGTGTACGAATGTGTGAATGTTGCTCTGGTGTAGGAATGTGTGAATGTTACACTGGCGAATGAATGTGTGAATGGTGCTCTGGTGTATGATTGTGTAATGTTACCCTGGTGTATGAACGTGTGTATGTGTTGAACAGGTGTACGAATGTGTGAATGTTGCTCTGGTGTATGAATGTGTGAATTTTAAACTTGTGTGTTTCACTTGTGTATAAATGTGTGAAAATGTTGCTCTGGTGTATGAATGTGTAAATGTTGCTCTGGTGTATAAATGTGTGAAAATGTTGCTCTGGTGTATGAATGTGTGAATGTTACACTGGTGTATGAATTTATTAATGTTACACTGGTGTATGAATTTTTAATGTTACACTCATTTATGAATGTGTGTGAATGTCACTCTGTTGTATGAATGTGTAGATGTTACATTGGTGTATGAATGTTACACAGGTGTATGAATGTGTGAATGATGATTTGGTGTATGAAAGTGTAAATATTACAGTGGTGTATGAATGTGTGAATGTTACACTGGTGTATGAATGTGTGAATGTTACCCTGGTGTATGAACGTGTGTGAATGTCACTTTGTTGTATGAAATTGTGAATGTTACACAGGTGTTTGAATGTGTGAATGTTGCTCTGGTGTAGGAATGTGTGAATGTTACACTGGCGAATGAATGTGTGAATGATGCTCTGGTGTATGAATGTGTGAATGTTGCTCTGCTGTAGGAATGTGTGAATGTTAAACTGGTGTATGAATGTGTGAATGTTGCTCTGCTGTAGGAATGTGTGAATGTAACACTGGTGTATGAATGTGTGAATGATGATTTGGTGTATGAATGTGTAAATATTACAGTGGTGTATGAATGTGTGAATGTTACACTGGCGAATGAATTTGTGAATGTTGCTCTGCTCTATGAATGTGTGAATGTTATCCTGATGTATGAACGTGTGTGAATGTCACTTTGTTGTATGAATGTGTGAATGTTACACAGGTGTATGAATGTGAGTGTTGCTCTGGTGTATGAACGTGTGAAAATGTTGCTCTGGCGTATTAATGTGTAAAAATGTAGTGTTTTATCATTTTCATTATTTTATTCATATTCTTGGGCAATCGTTTGACTGGCTTGATTTTTTTTTCTTTTCTGGGCAGTTAGTTTAATGTATTACTTTGAATATGCGCAAAAGCCTCTATTTACCTTATTTATTGATTTTGTACAGTACTAATTGTACTGCACTGTGTGCAATAATGTTATGGCGAAGCCATATTCATGTGTGTGGACTGTATATACTGCGCTGACTGTTGTCTGATTGTTGTTGCTATGCATTGTCTTTTAAATATTGGTCCTGCAGCTGCGGGCAGCACACTGACCCCAAGACAAATTTCCCTTTGGGACAATAAAGCTGACGTTGAACTTGATTCCAGTTTAAAACAGTAGAATCATGGATAATGTTGTTACCAATAGGATAAAAAAAATGGGTCAAAGCAAAACCCAGGTGCCAAAATTCAAAATGATAAACTACACATGATCCACAAATACTTTTTTGGGTTGATCCTGTAATAAAACCAGGAAAAGGAAGGAAAGAAAAAGCTTAAACATGCATTATATATTTCATAATGTTTGTTGATACCAGTTTACACTTCTTCTACACTTCTTAGTTAGTATTTTTAGGGGTTATATGTAGAAAAAGGAGTTTGTAAGAATATTGGAGAATATTAAATGCGACCATGGCTTACGTTATTTGAAATTTCACTCCAACAAGTTTTTGAATTGCATAAAAAAAAAAAACACAGACTACCTTCCACTGAGTTTATTGAGCAGAGTATATGAACAACATATCAAGAAATTTGTTATATATTGTTCATTCCTATTTTATGCAATAATCACTGTTGGCTTTATATAGGTGGAGTTTGACACTGCTGACACAGAGTAAGAGTAGAAATGAAGAGTGCAGGAGGATTTAAAGTAATAAAGAGTTTTCCAGCTTGGTCAGGAGTGAGCCTGTGGCTACACCGCTGCCGCTCCTCCTCTGCTGCTGCGGTCAGATGCTATTAAGGACACATAAGAGAGACGGATGGCCGCTGACAGCCTGAGCGCTCTCCTCTGGCCTGCTTTGACGTCTCTGTATTTTGTGAAGACGATGGCTGTGGGAGGGAGGCTTTACGAGGCAAAAATTTACGCTGCGGTCCTCGTCCGGTTGTGGAGTTCACGACCCCCTCACTTTTCGACACGAGTCTTTGTGTAGCCTCTAATTTGACCAGCCTTGTATATTTCCTCCACTCTATGGTCATGTTTGTGTAGTCAGCTATTCTTTCTAATGTTATTTCAATAGTACTGTTACAACACAACACATACTTAACTTGTCAAAATCATGATTCTCTCACGGCGCCTGTTATGCAGCCATTCATAAAAACGCCTCCTGTGTGCAGTTTGATTGAAACTGCTGAGCACTGCTTGGTAAACGAGAGGAAAATCTCACTGTATAATTTAGAGAAGTGCAATGCCATTGGAAAGGGAACTGAGTGCATACTAATTAAGTTATTTTCTCTGGTTTTGGGAGGCCCTGGAATTATTTGGAAGAGACGAGGTGCAGGGAAGACCAGGCTGTTTGCTCCTGACGACCGCTAATGTCTCTAGTTACATTGTTAAGCGCTGACTCCCTTCCTGCGTCGCTTTTTCTGAGACGAACTTTGCTGTCTGTTTGTTTGTGTTTCTGGGCGTGTGAGCCGTGAGGTTAGCGTGTGTATTTTCAAAGATGAACATGTGCTATGCTGATGAAGAAGCTACGGCAAGCTCCAATTTTCTGTCAAGGCAAAATTGGTGAGAATCGTCATAAGAGGCTTACATTGCCCGTGTGGCTTCGGACAACAGGCAAACCGAAAAAAAAATGTGTTGTTCGCCTCAATTTATTTCGGTTTTATATAATTTACTGTACTGTGAAAATTCTGAGGCTTAATATAGAAAAAAAGCAGAAAAACAGCTTATATCACAATCAAACAATGCAGTTAGTTTAGCATTAGTTGTGTGTGGATGATGTATAACAGGACACATTAGGACAATATACATTAATTTAATGGATCAAAAAGCCAAATGCATTGATTCAAAAGGTGAACATCAATCAAGCATTGCACATATACACAAAAACACACCTTTATTTTAAAGATTCCTGGTGCACAATCTGCTTGACAGAGTGTAAACCAAGCAGTGTTGTCAAAAATACCAACAAAAATGTCCACAAAGTCTGATATATTGATGGTGGGCTCCTAAATAGAACTGAATTCTTTTGTTGTAGGCTTTGTCATCAGTGACAGTATAACGTATCATAATAAACTAATCCAACTCCTCTGTAATCAGAACATATCAGTCTTCCTTAAAGGCCAACACTGATTTAAATACAACAAACCATTTCTGACTTTAGTAGGAGTTGCCATTCAGTCAGTGGAATTATTTGAATCTTTGTTACTGAAGACACTATCACTTGATAGATTATCCAAAGAGCCAGCACTGTAGATATAGTCACTGTAAATTTGCTGTTTTACACAAATAGATCCTTTGGTTCTAGCAAATGACTCATGTTCAGAGTTGATTAAAACTGATAAACACAATTCATCTGCATAAATAGAACTTCCAGAGACTGTGTGTTAGCTCCAATGACAATAAAAAAAAACAGAAAAGGACTCAACAATGTGCCTTGAGGGTCTCCCACCTGAACGGCACACAAGGCTAACAGATATTTGTGTAAGAAATTCACATGTCACAGGAAGGAGCAGAACATTGGCTTTAGATACCCAAATGGTAATTTAATATTGTCTGAGGTAACACAATACCATCCCTGCATTCTCAAGTCTACAGCAGAATAGATGTGCTAAGTGGTGACAGAGCCCAGAGACCCATAGTGGTATTTAGACTTGGCTACCCGCCTGTACCTGCCCCCAAAATTTGTGTTTGACACAGACACAAGAGTCCCAATCATTTTGCTCAGCCTGTTCACTTCCGCTCTCTCTGGAAACATTGGTCCTGAGGGTAGAGTAACAGACCGAGGCTTCCCGTGACTCCTGGCTCATTATCTGGAGACCGCCGTCGTCAATCTGGACCTGTCACAAGACCTACACTGAGCGAGAGCCTGGCAACTGAATTGCACAGATGGCTTACTACTCGGCTGGCACTATCATTTAACTCGTTGATTCATGTTGACCTCTGCAGATATTTACAACAAAAGATGATATAAACAATATTCATGATGACAAAAGGTGAGCTTAAATGTGTGCCACTGCTCTGTTTGCTGCCAGGTTTCATGAAGTGGGTTCAATCTCTGGAACCAGCAGCCATGATACTTTTTTATTTTTATCATAGCTTTCTCATTGCACCTTTTGTCTGCCTGTGGGACTAAGCAGAATTTTATATCCATCACATCACTTGAGCTTTGCATAGCACAGATTTTCACACAGATATAGTTAGTCAGTAGGGATTGATTGGTTAAAAAATACCAGTTTTAGTTCAAGAAAACATTTACTGACACTGGAAAAACATTTGTATTTGTTTTAGGACGTTATTCACACAGAGCTACAACAGTATATCTGAGATCAAAGTAGCATCATAATCTTTGGAAACAACTACTGCTAGGAAATAATGAATCATACTCAATACAATCATTCTGTGTATTCAATGAAAACAAAATAGATAAGGCAGATAATATCATTGCCATTGTGAGAAGACTGTTTATGCAAACAACTATATTATTATAAAAGAGTATTACAAACTAATTTACTGAGGTCTGTGAAGGTTCAAATATTGTTAAAAAGCACAATTTGTCCCTTTTACAGTTTTGTATCTGAGCAAGTCTCATTCGCTCTGAGTCATTCCTTCTGAAAATATTATTCCATTCATTCCTCTGCTGCCATTAAAGGCTGTGGAGAAACAAACTGTGCCCTGAGTCCTGAGAGCTCTCTCATTGAGGAAGTAATCACTCCACAGACCAGGGCCTGAACATTTTCACTGCAGAGAACTGCCAAAGCCACACACTAATGAAGAAGAAACAGACAGGCATTGGAAACAGATAGTTGCTTTCAGCTGTTCTGTAGAATTTCACAGCAAGAAAAGCTCACATGAGAAATACAAGGATCATTGAGCTTTTTCCTGATTCTGACCAAAAATAAAAAATACAAAAATAATGCATCCTGGATCTACTGTGGTTCTAGCAAAAACAAAAACCTGATGGGTGTGAGGATAGATGACAGAGCGGTCAGCTAAGATTATTCATAGAGAGTCTCACACCCAGGTTTCAGCTTCAGAGTCTGAAATTTAAAAAAGGGAGTCTGAGGTTACACTGAAGTATTCATACTGCGAAGTAAAAATGGGAATAATAACTCACAGTGCATGTGAACATTGATCTGATGTCAAGGCAGCTCCAAAGGACTAAGAAATAGCAGTAGAGTAGAGAGTCACCAGAGTGTTTCCATTATCTGGGCCCACTTTGTCGCACGAGACACAGAAATCAGCCTGATTATTTTACACTGAAGAAACGCCGCTCCACGATGCTGTCCTCCTTCTGATTTATGCCCACTTCTCTCAAGGCTAAGAGAATACATTCAGATTGTTTTATTGAACACCGTGTGCCTTATTTATAGCCGTTTCCCGAGACAGCGATAGCCAACCCGCTGTGGCAGTTTGCACAGCCCCTGACCGCACTGAAAAGGCCCATTGAAGTTGCATTACATGAAATATGGAGCTGTCAGCGTATGTGGCCCTCAGACGGTGAAACAAGGCACGCAACAGTTCACATGTGCGTCGGACGCCTGAGCGAATGTAACTGTGCACGGTGTATTATGGCGACTGTGTTTCCATGGAGTTTGATCTGTGGCTGAGGACAGACATAACTCATTCACTGCAGTCAGGTTTACATTTAGTCCGTCGTGTATTTGATTTCAGGACTCACAAATGACCATATATGGATGTGCAGTTGTCCGGGTAAATACACTAAAATGGTTTTCGCAAAAGGCATCAAAACTATATCCAGATGCCTTCTTTAAAAATCATTTCAGTGTGGAAGATGAGCATAAGTAAAGACATGGTGTAAAGACAAGTAAACCCCACAATGTGATATTTCAACGTTAAGGGTGTGTACGTATCAATAAATGCACAAATAAAAGAATAAAGCATGTTTGAGAGTGTTTGATATGCCACATTTGAGTGTATTTATGCAAATTAACAATGTGCTTTATGGTTTTGATTTTATGTTGTGTCCTTGAATGCTTTTGGCCAAGACAAGGCTGACCAAGACAGATAGCTACATAAAAGAGGCAAATGTACTTATCCCAGCACCATTTTCTGAATTTTGTTTAAGTGAAGGTGGGCCATAATTGGTCAAACTTGTGGTCAAAGGGATCAAATCTACATAAAAAGTGACCTTATTCCACTTAGTTTTATGTTATCTCATGACATTATCTTTGTTCATGTCTTCATCCAAAAATGTGAGCTCAAAAAGGAACATGAGTTTCATCTTTATCAGTGTTCAGTTGGTCAGCTGTGGGCAGTTGTAGAAAAAAAAGTGATACACAAGTCAGACATGACAGTGTCTATTAATAATATGGCCAATCTATAAATGCATTTCCATAAAATTTGAAGCATTTTGTTTTATTGTTGGTGAAAGGAAAATGAGAATGAGGAGTGTTCCGATTAACTGACGAGAAGTGAATACATTTAAGAGACAAGGTTTTAAAAGCTCTGTTGATAAGTGTCTGGGTAATCATTTTGATTTGCAGCTTTATTTTTCCATTTTTCCCATGAGCACCTTCAAATAGACCTTGCTTAGAGCAAACAATTCAAGAAAATACCAAACATAGTCAATGAAGTTCCAAATAATACAATGCTGTGCAAGTGCAGGCAGGGTTTGTCTCTCTTTTCTAAAACAGCAGCTATTGTTTCACGGGATCAGCTTATGTTTGCTCCAGATGAATCCTGCAGCAGCTCTGTTTAGAACCAGGTCTGAACCTCTGTGAGCCTTATAAGGTCCCATCGCCTCAGCGTCCACAGCAGCGTCTCATTAATCATAAACCTCTGCACTGTCTCCACAGACTCTGGATAATCACACATAAATTAACACAAAAGGCACTACGGGCCAAGACCCCAAAACGACCAGAACATCCAGGTTTATAGCACGCTCCTCCCTGATGGAGACCAGAACGGAGCACAATAGTTCAAAACTGACATATGTCCTGCTCTTTTTGACTCTGCTGGTATAGGTCATGCTTAATTAAAAAGTCGAGTCCATCAGTTTCAAGTAAAATCAATAGACTGTAATATATTTATTTATTTATTCACATTTTTCGTGAGGATTAATCCCTTGAGATGAATCATCTCGTTTTCGAGGGGGTCCTCTTACTCACATTCATTCACTAGGGACACTTTACAGTTGCCAATTAACCTATACATGCATATCTTTGGACATCTTTGCACCACTGTATCATGTGGGTGGGACAAATATTGCATTACCTCGTGTGGGTCATGTGATTTTCATTAAGTACTAATGTTTTAAATTACCTTATAATTCTAATTATTCTGATTTAACTCAGACAAATTGCTACACGTTTAGATCAAGCAAAGTGGTTTTATTTATATATGTCACAAATGTAATTAACTGGCATAGCGTCAGAGATGTATTGTGCTAAGACGTTAAGAGAGACTGCCCAAAACATCACAAACTCACAGGCCTTAGTCAAGAACGACACTTACTGCAGAAGTCATACAGCGAGTTTTGTTTAAACTACTTCCTGATGACCGGGTGAACACGTCCTGATGAACACACACAAAGTGGTAAGTTGCATTGGGATTACAATAATCTTTATTTGAGAAAGTAAGTCAGTTGAGAACCAAAACAGAAACACAAACACAAAAACAGTCAGGTAAGATGTACAGAAGGAGAGATGTTAATAGCAAGAAATACACTTTCGTTAAATATAAAATCATTCAGAACATTATAAGCAATGCTTTCATTCACCTCATTCAGGCACATCCACACCTGGGGCAGACAGAGGGGGTGTTGCCATACACATGGCGCTCACAGCCTTCTCCGACCTGTGTTTGTGAACAGACAGAAAGTCCAGCTCCTCATGTTTCACGACAGAGGCTTGCTGCATTTGAAAAATAATAATGAGCCCAAACAAATCAAAGAAGAAAAGGTTGTTGGAAACCATTACTCCAAATTATAGAAGATAAAAGGAAGGACAGTAAAGTAAGCACATTGAAATATGCCTCACAAGTCATTTGAAAATTGGAAAATTTTAGTAAAAAAGGAAAAAAAAAATATTGGCACCTGTTTTTATTGAAAGAAAGCTTTTTTGCCTGCTCCTCACAAGGAGAAAACAAAATGAAATATACACCAGAAATCTCCATAAACCTTCTTTTGCCAGGTTAAAACGTAAAGAACAGAGGTGATTGACAGAGTGGGGGCATTAACTTTGATGGGACATGGGTTGAGTTGAGGGAATGACAGGGACAAAGTGGAGGCTGGTCTCACTTCAGTCCTGTCTGTCCCGATCAGGAAACGCAGACCGAGGAGGATATAACCCTGTCACAAACACTCAGCTCATACAAAGGAAGGAGGAAAGACAGAGGAAGAAAACTCTGACTAGGAAATGAACTTCTCTGTGAATTGAGGTAAAGGTAAATGTCGCAGAAAACAGTTGACAGGCTGATAAATGTCACCTAATGACACAAGAAGGAGACCAGATGGAGCTGTTTTATATATTCTGTGGGTAATGCAGAGGTGTGTGTAACATTTACTCATGTAACATTTATTTTTTACTTATAAGTGTAGAAGGCTAAACAAACATCTGGACTGATTATTTTCATGTCCAAATTTTGTCCAAATGAAAGTCTTATGCTTCAACACTGATAAACTGTAATGAATGTTGTCACTTTCAATTTCAGTCTAAAAATGTCTGTAAAATATGCACTGTTTATTAAATGTAGATTGTGCAGTTTTTATTTTTTCAGGAGGCAAATGTACAGATTATATTTCCTCACACACATCATCTATGGTAGCCCTGCAGGGACATGCTGTTGTTTAAGGGCAAACCCAATGGAAATTTTGTTTGATGGTGGTAACTTCACTTTAAAATGTGCAACAAAATTAATTATATTCACAAATGTTCTAAACCTTTAGCCAGAATGTGTGCTTCTCCAACAGCAGTGCTCAGTAGAAACAGGGGTAATACAACTAATGCCTCCTTGTACTGTTTCTTTTTTATTTTTTTTCCTAGATAGAGAAATTAGTGATAGTAAAGTCTGGAGTACTACCAGTCATTTGTTATGGACTTGGTCTTGTCTCGGTCTCAGCATCAAGAAAACACTTCATCTTCATCATTCTTATGATTAAATGAAGGTTTCTATCATTTTATCTTTATTGAAAAAAAAAACCTCCTTCACCAAACACAGAGCCCGCCATGCGTCTAGACTTGGTCAAAAATTGGTCTTGGACTGTTAGGATGTGGGAATTTGAGGTTTTCAGCATGACTTGGTCTCAATCAATGCGGTCTTGACAACAACACTAAGATAAATGCCTTAAATGTTATTTGGATGTGAATATACTTTTATACTATTAAAGTTTTGAATTATGTATACTTTGTCCAGCAGGTAGCCTATACTTGAACATTATAAATAACTCACAAGTACCTCAAAAGTAATGGCAAACTCTTGTGAGGGATGGAGGTCTAATTCATCAAATAATGCATGTCAATAAACCCTACAGTAATCAGTAATGAGACGCTGTCACACTCACTGCTACGTGTCATTTGACAACCTCTTCTTAAAAAAATAATAATTCTTTGTAAATACTAAAAGGGTTGTCCAAAACTGCAACAGCACTTGGGGTTTTAACCTAACAACTAAAGATGACAGGGCTTTGTTTATTGTTTTAAATAATGATGTGATGGAGGATAGGATGGGATTTACTGTGTCAGCTCTCAACTTTTCAACACTTTACACTTTCTGCTCACACCTAGAGCTTCTATATCAGAAACCACAAAGTCTTATACTGTATAAGGTCTAAAAAAATCTGATGCTCTCACACGTTGCATAAAGTTGTTAGACTAAGGAAGAGACAATTGACAAGGAGAAATCTCTTCTGAATATCCAAGTTAACCATAGATTTATCAAAGCCAGATCTTACCCCACTGTTCTATAGGGAGCTCCTCACTTCCTCAGAACCTAAATAGAACACTAACCTTTTACAGTTCAATGTCTCAGGTACAAGGAGTCTAACACAAAAGGTGAGAGGAGAATGTAAAGGCTTGGTGTCTGATGTGGAAAGTTCAGCAGCAGGTCAGCTTCTTCTTTCCAAAGGAGAAGCAGAGTGTAGTGTTGCGTCGCCCGAGGCCTTGAGCAGAGGTGGCAGAGGTGTTTCATCATGATGCTGTAGAAGCCAAGGCTCGGTGACGGCTCAGAGGCAGTTTCTTAAAGCCCTAAACGACTGCCATTTGGATGTCACTGGGACACAGCAAGGGTTTTTGTTGAAATTTTTAAAGCTTGGACTGAGAATCCTTTTTGAGGGATTTGTAAAACTTACACCAGATTTGATGTCAAGTCCAAAAAAAGCATTCAGAGCCAACGATGGCACTTCTGATAAATTCTGAAATTACTCAATTCTGTATGCAAACCTGGTAAAGTTGATACTGAAACTGTATGTTTATTTATTTAATCATATGTCCCTGTGATAGACATTGAAATCTGTTCTTTACCTGGGAGACCTGGAATCAATAGGAACTTACCTTTGAAGCTGTTCTTTATTGAAAAAAAAGGATCATTCAAACTTAATGACAGCTTGAATGATCTTGTGTGTACTTCTATTTCTCGCTGCTGTGATAAACATGACCCGTCACCTGTGCTTCAGCAGAGACATACACTCCACACTAATCTCCTGCATGGACCACATCTGCCTGTTCTTTAATTTAACACTAACAGTAATCAGCAGCAGAGGACAAACAGCTGATCTAAACACAAGGAAATCTGACCTCTAGATACCACCCTCTCAAACCCCTCCTCTACCTTCTTTCCATTTCATGAATTTTAATCACAGTACAAGCATGACATTAACCTTTCCTGCAGCGAGCAGCCGTCACATTCACTCATGTGTGACGGAGCCTGTCATGCAGCGGTTCATTTTGGGGCGGCAGAGGGTGGTCCCCCATCGTTAGACGAGTTACCTCAGCCCACACCTGTAGACCGAACACTGAGGTGAGGTTAGCTCTGACATGATCGAAATAAAACAAACCGTGTCTCGCTCCAAGAACTGGGTAAAATAGGCTGCGTCACTGGTGGCTGTTAACAAATGTAGAGGGTCTAGAGTCCTGCTCAGGATCAGCTATGCATCCATAACGTAATCTCAAAAGGATAAAGCCTCCAGGAAAATCTTTAAATTAGATTATCTGGGATTTGCTGCTGTGTTGGGAAATAAAATAAGCTCCGTATCCAAAGAATAGTGAAAGAAAGGGATTACACAAGAGAGCAAGGCAAAGGAATGAGAATACTTAAAAAAGAGACATATTAAAATAAAAAATGGGATTGGGTCTGATGTTGAGGTATAGCATGGAAATCTTAGAACGTTACTACATTACAGTACATTTGTAGTCCTTGTTTCACACACCACACACAGCATTCAACAGACAGAAACACAAAAACCTTTGAATCTTCCTTTAACACAGCTGCTTAAATAGGCACATTTTAAGTTCAGCTGCTTTGCCTGTGAGTCAGGATACACCTTGAGCAATCACCAGTTAATTGCAGTGTTAACAAAACATATGAACTACTCACAATAACATCTATTTACGTGTATCTTTAGACAATGGGAGGACAATGGACCCAGAGAAGACACAAAGTAACACTTTATATCATTTACAGAGCTCAGTGTTAAAATGATCATGCAACAGGCCAGCCGTCAGTTATGGAAAAATGTCTTACATTTACATTTACATTTAGTCATTTAGCAGATGCTTTATCCAAAGCGACTTACAAGTGAGAAAACAATAGAAGCAATTTTAACAACACAAGGTAGAAAAAAGTGCACCAAAAACGAGTCAGTGAGAACCCAACACATTATACAAAGCTAAGGATAAGAAAGAAGTTTTTTTTTTTTTTTTTAAGAGAAGGAATCGATAGAAAGGAAGTAGAACTCAGTGTTTGTCAGTCAGGTGTTGACGGAAGAGATGTGTTTTCAGGTGTTTTTTAAAGATGGCTACAGAATCTGCTGATCTTGTAGCAGCAGGTAGATCATTCCACCAATGTGGAACAGATCCAGAGAAGAAGATGTCCTCACACAGTCCTGTCACTTTCTCGCTGGAGTGCTCACTCAGCAGCAGCTGCTACAGAGTTTGCGTACTGAGCTCTTTCGAAACAGCAGGTCAATTTAGCAGACTAACGCATAAATGTGATTGTATTCATGTTTTTTGGTAGGACCAGCAAATCAGTAGATCAAATAAGAGGCAAAACCTAGAAAAGTTCAACAAGGTCTTACTGGGCCCAGAGTGGAGACAACTAATACATTAGTTGTCTTGAATACTGTACAAGACAACTAATGTCCCAAAAAATGAATGACAACAGTGATCTTTGAAGTCACAAAATCCAACATTTTGCTATTTGAAGTCTACGGCGAGTGTGTCATATTTATTTCTGTTTGTCTCTGTATCTTCTTGTGTTGTACGTTAACTGTAAATTGACCAAGTTCAGTAAGAAAAGTTGAAATGAATGAGTTTCTTTCTTTGACACAGCTGCTTGACTGTCACATTAACAAACACAAAAACATTGGCACCAATAGGCAGTTTTACATTCAGAGTGATTCCTGAACAAAATACAAGACAAGAAGCTGGCTCACTGCCTGTATTTCTAAGTTAAAGCCCTGGGGAGAGCAGCGCTGACTCGAGCTGATGATGAGCTCAATTGAATACAGATGATCCTAATTGTGCTGCAGTGAGGTGGATTAATGGCAGTTTGAGAGACTGGAGGTAAAAAGGTGAGAGCTGCTTGGTTGGCACGGATAATGAGCACTGCACATTCACTCAGCATTTCAACAGACGTTCAGCACTTACATGAATGAACAAGAGTTACACGGTTACACTGGGGACAATAATGAAACTGACTTCACAAAAGACGAACAAACTGTGCGCTCTGCTCTGTGCATGTCAAATATTAACCTGGTTGCTGTTCAGTGAGTGTTTGTAGCATCAGGAAGGCTGCTCGGGCAACAGCGTTGTCATGTGGAGAGAAGATAATCAGAGATCTCAGTGTGATCATACACTCACTCTCAAGCAAAAGGAGTTAAAACAAGACTTGAAATGACAGATTCTTAGATTACTTGCAACTCGTCAACTAAAACATTGATGCATTCTGTTTTTACTGCTTCTTATTCAGGGTCATTGGAGCTGGAGCCTATTCCCTGTGTATTAGAGTGTACATTCTGGACAATAGACAATTAGTATCAGTTGGAAACACACAACCATTAACACCAAAATCACTCCCAAAGGCAATCTAGAGCTGCCTAATAATGTATGTTGTTGGACTGGGAAGCAAGCTGACACAGGTCAAAGGGAGAAATCGTGTGTTGTTTTGTAGCCATGCATTGGGTTATTCCCCAAAGTTAAAACACTTCATATAAATGCCTTTCTCAAACCACATCAAGAAAAAAGCTGCTATGCAATTGAAGGCATCACCATTACCACATCAAAAGAAACAAAATGCTTGATTAAAAAAATGCTGGGGTCCATACAAGTCAAAGGCTTTGTTCATGTTAGGGACAATGCAGTAATGATGAAAAATATGCATTTACAAATTTGCGCCCAAAAATGAGTTCAACAAAACCATAAGTAAACAGAACAAAACGTCTCGGGTTATGTATATAACCCTTGTTCCCTGAGAGGGAACGAGACACTGCGTCGTGAAACGACACTTTGGGGAACGCCCTCAGCGTGACGGCCCTGAAGCATGAATGAAACTTAGACCAATCTTGATTGGTACTACGTCACAACGTAGTGAGTGCCGGCCTACCCAGAAGTATAAAGGGACGCCGTATCACGCACACGCCAGCCCTTCGCGATGAAGCAAATCGCCCTCAGGCAGGGTAGGCGTGGCGGAGCGACGCAGTGTCTCGTTCCCTCTTAGGGAACAAGGGTTATATACATAACCCGAGACGTTCCCTTCTCGAGGGAACTCAACACTGCTTTGTGAAACGACACTTAGGATGAGAGCACCCTAGCGCCAGGCGTCGCAGGAAGATTTATACTATAGAACCTAATGAAAGTGTGTGGAGCAGCCCAGTCGGCTGCCTCACCGATCTCCTGAAGCGGGACCCCCATTTGAAGGGCCCGAGAAGAGGCCCCTAATGGAATGCGGCCTCAGGCCAAAGGTGAACGCAATCCGCGCACCTGATAAGCCAAGGCAATAGCCTGGACGATCCAATTACTGACCGTCTGCTTGGTCGCTGGCCGACCTGTCCTAGGAGACCCGAAACACACTAACAACTGTTCTGACTTCTCCACTGCGAAGACTTCTGTATATAGATTCGCAGTGCCCTAACGGGGCAGAGCAGATGAAGTCTCCCTTCTTCGGCCGACACATGAGGTGGACGTTAGATGGCACCTTAGGCACATAGCCTGGCCTCGGATGTAAAATGGCCTTAACCCCACCGGGGGCAAACTCCAGGCAAGTTGGCGTTATAGCCAGTGCCTGGAGGTCTCCCTCCCTTTTAAGTGAGGTAATAGCCATGAGCAGCGCCACCTTGAACGACAGAACTCGAACTGTCGCCAACTCGAGTGGTTCGAAGGGGGCTTCAGCCAACCCTTCAAGCACCACCGCCAGATCCCAAGTTGGAACCCCAGGGCGCGTTGCAGGCCTTAGCCTCCGGGTGCCACGGAGGAAACGTACGACCAATGGGTGCCTCCCCAGAGGCCCTTCACTTACAGGAGCGTGGAACGCCACAATGGCAGCCACGTCACCTTAAGAGTGGACGGGGTAAGCCCCGCAGTGAAGCGCTCTTGGAGGAACTCCATGACCGAAGCCACTGGGCAGTTAACTGGGTCCACCTCACGCTCCCTGCACCACGTGGAAAAGACATTCCACTTAAGGCCGTACAACCTTCTCGTGGAAGGAGCCCTGGAACTGAGTACGGTTTCCACTACCCCTGCCTACAGGCCAGCCTCTAGGTACTGAGCCCCCTCAGAGGCCAGACCCAGAGTTTCCACAGCCCTGGCTGGGGAAGCAGTAATTCATAGCATCCAACCCCAGCGGGGCTGGGGGCGTGAGGGAGAACCACAGTGGGCAGTGGGACGTCTCCCGAGACGCAAACAGATCCACTTCCACTGGGCCGAACCTCTTGCATATAGACCTCACCACCTCCGGGTGAAGTCTCCATTCCCGGGCCTTAGCCCCTGCCTCGACAGGGTGTCTGCTCCCTGATTCTGGTCCCCGGGGATGTACATCGCTCTGATGGACAAAAATTTCCCTCGGGACCATAGGAGGATCTGACTCGCCAATCTGGACAGAGTGCGAGACCTCAGACCCCCCTGCCGGTTCAGGTACGCTACCATCGACATATTGTCGGAGCGTACCAGAACATGATAACCCCTGAGGTCTGCCAGGAAGCTCCTCAGAGCCTTGAACACAGCCAACATCTCCAGGCCATTTATATGTCTGGAGCAATGATGGTCCTGCCACAGACCCTGGGCAAAGCGGCCGTCCATGACCGCGCCCCAGCCCGTGAGGGATGCATCTGTCGAAACAGACTTCTGGCGACATGATGCTCCTAATACTGGTCCTTGGGACAGAAACCAGGGTTTCCTCCACATTGACAGGGAACGCCCTGATCCTCCTGAATGGACTCCCCCTCAGGGAAAACCCGAAAACCCCCTGGTTTTCAGCCACCACTGCAGGGGTCTCATGTACAGCAGGCCAAACGGTATTACGTTGGCCGCAGCTGCCATTAGACCCAGCAGTCTCTGAAACCGTTTTACAGTGACGTTGCGGCCTAGTCTTATGCTGGAGACCCTCGCCTGTATGGACTCGATGCATGCTGGGGACATCTGTGCCCGCATTGTCGTCGAGTCCCATTCTACTCCCAGAAACGTAAGTCTCTGGGAGGGCGTTAACACGCTCTTCTTCGCGTTGAGTCTCAACCCCAAGCTCTGAATATGGCCAAGGACGACATCTCAATGCCGAACTGCCCTCTCTCGAGACTGGGCCAAAATAGGCCAGTCGTCGATCTAATTCAGTACTCGGATGCCCTGGAGTCTCAGCGGAGCCAGATCCGCATCCATGCACTTGGTGAATGTGCGAGGGGAAAGTGCTAGGCCGAATGGAAGCATCCGATATTGGAACGCTTCGCCCCCGAAAGCGAACCTCAGGAACTTCCTGGGAGACGGACATATAGGAATATGGAAGTATGCGTCCTTCAGATCTATTGTGACAACCCAGTCCTCACCCAATTCACGATAACAGGTATTGTTAGCATCTTGAACCTGAACCTCCTCAGATACCGGTTCTAAATACCCTAGATCTAAAATCGGACACAGACCTCCGTCCTTTTTGGGAACTATAAAGTACCGGCAGTAGAAACCCGACTCCATTTCTGGCGGAGGAACCCATTCTATGGCCTCCTTTACCAGCAGGGAGTGTACTTCCTGTTCCATAACCCGCGCCTGTTCTGGGACCACTGCGGTCCAGACCACCCCACCGAATCTCGGCGGGCTGCGGCCAAACCGCCGTCTGTAACCCCTTTTCTACTGTGCGCAGGACCCATGGCGACACATTCCAAAGGCGTTTCCACGCCTGGAAAAAAATCTGCCACGGGAATCAGCCTCTCGAGGCCGATCTCTGGTCTGCTTCGAAGACCGTTGCCACGCCCCTGAAACGACTGTACTGCAGAGAGAGGTCGTGTATGACGATCCTCGATGCAAGATACACCGTTGCTGCCCGCCCAAAACCCCTTGGGGTGGGCTGTGAGGCAGCTCTCGTATGCTGGAAACCGATGTGGCCCGAAGCGTCATAGATGGCGGAATTACTACATCGGTGTCCAAGGGGCTCTGCAGAGAAAAACGGCCTCAGTCGCCTCTCCCCGGAGGGGACTCTCTCAGCCACATCCACAGATGTGTCTTTTCCAAGTCCTTTAACAGGTCGGCCTGGCGTGCCTGCATTATACTGCCATAGTATGCAGCCCTGCCCCAGCCCGACCTGCTGCCCCGCCCACCATGGTCTATGTAACTCTACACGGCTTGGTGGGCAGCGCCGGCGTTTTAATGAAGGCGCCGCATTGCTGAGCACGTCCACAACCTCAGATGCAGACAGCTCAAACATCGGACCCTCTCCCCGCGCAGGAGCAGCCGCTTAGTGGGCTCCCGCACGGGGAGGAAGGGCCACAGAGCTCCCCCCTGATGATTGAGAAAAAGCCTCAGCAGTCCCAATCTCCTTGGCGAGAAATGTGGCCTGCCCCATGATCCACACAACTCGTTGCGCAAGTCATGGAACAGGCCACACAACCCGTGGTGTAAGCTCTGATGCTCAGGTCGTGCTCTGCGCTGCAGGAAACATCATATAGTCTATTTTTAGCTACTGTCGCTCCCTGCCCCTTTGACGGCCAGATGATGTTTAACCTGGCCACCCGCCGAGTCACAACGGCAATGGGCTTCACATAAGCGGGCACGTGAGGTGATTCTTCTTTTTTCGAATGAGCCCTCACGTCACCCGCCTCAATGCTGAGCACGTCCACGTCCCCAGACGCGGACAGCTCAAGCATCGCACCCTCTTCCCATGCAGGAGAAGCCGCTTCGCGGGCTCCTGCACGAGAAGGAAGGGCATCAGAGCTGTCTAATGAAGATTGGGAAACAGCCTCAGCTGGCCCAATCGCACCAAACAGCTCCAGCTGCGATCCCCGCGATCGAAGCTGCCGCGCCGCCTCTGCGGCCGTGGGACCTGATTCGCGGAGAACGCGAGCCCGGCCTGCCTCAACACAGCCAGGCCCAGCCCTCTGCAGAGGACTGTTTATTGCCGCGCTCCCAGGCAGATCACACACAACGAGCGCATGTCCCTACCCGTGATATAACGAGGGCAGGGGCACGCACACTTCTTTCAATGCTGAGCACGTCCACATCCTCAGATGTGGACAGCTCAAGCATCGGACCCTCTCCCCGTGCCGGAGAAGCCGCCTCGCGGGCTCCTGCACAGGGAGGAAGGGCATCCGAGCTGTCTGATGAAGGACGGAAAACAGCCTCAGCTGTGCCAATCGCATCAAACAGCTCCAGCTGCGATCCCCATGATCTCAGTCGCCGCGCTGCCTCGGCGGCCACGGGACCTAAACCACGGGGAACGCGAGCCTGGCCGGCCTGGTCAAACACGGCCAGGCGGGAGCGCAGCACCCTGCCTCTCAGTGCACGCAGCCAGCTCCCTCGAGAGCTGACCGAGCGTGCCGCGCTCCCAAGCAGATCACACACCACGAGTGCGTGTCCCTACCCGTAATGTAACGAGGGCAGGGGACACACACTTCTTAAACTGTTCTGCCATACTTTTCATTCAAAAGTTTCTCAACAAGTCTCTCGTTCACACACAGGGCATTTGCTGAAGAGCGAAAAGCTGGCGTGTGCGTGATACGGCGTCCCTTTATACTTCCGGGTAGGCCGGCACTCACTACGTTGTGACGTAGTACCAATCAAGATTGGTCTAAGTTTCATTCATGCTTCAGGGCCGTCACGCTGAGGGCGTTCCCCAAAGTGTCGTTTCACGACGCAGTGTTGAGTTCCCTCGAGAGAACTGAGCTAACCCATCCCACATTTATGTCCTTTGTCTGGAGGAAGTCAGAAAAGTATTAAAACAAACTCAGACAAATGTTAACAAAAATGTGTACCATATGTGCACCAAAATTAGGAACATATAAAGAAAGTAACAGAACATGAAAAGAAATACTAACGTGACCAGGTGGCTAATGGGTCCACCACAGTCCACATAAATACTGATATCTTTAATTTGATCTATTTCATATGCAGTTTATAAAATACCTCAAAGTAGATTCAATGATGTTTATTTATCAAATTAAATTGGTCTAATTTTTTTATATACTTTTTATTTTATGCATTTTTCTCAAATATAAGCAACAATATCAAACAGGTTGAGAAAGAAAAAACAAACAAACAAAGGCAAACAAATAAAACACAATTCGTGGGTGTACTAGGAATAGACATTATCAAAATGTTTTTACATTTGAGCGAGCATTGTAGTAGTTCTATTTCTTCCATTGTTTGAAATTTTGTCCTTTCAGTCTTAGGTAATAAGTCATTTTCTCCATTAAAAATATTTCCTCCATGATGTCTTGCTATTGCTTACGTTCTCAAAGGTTTCTGTTTTGACTTTCTTGCTGGCCATTATCATCACCTTAAACAGGTAAACGTCATCCCCTCAAATCACTGCATCAGGTGTTGAAATACAAAATCTGTGGGTCATTAGGTATCTTGAAACCCAAGAAGTCTCTAATGATATAACATTGACATTGATATGACCACAGAGTCTCCAGCATTGTTTAATGACACTTTTAACTGTAGCAGGACTAGACCAAACTCTTTAGTTTACAAAACAACCCAAGTGAGAAAGGACTTGGCGACAGTGGCAAGAAAAAACTTGACCAGACCCCAGCTTTGTGGACAGCCATTTGCCTTGACCAGTTGGGTTGAGAGACAGAAAGGGGAAACAAACATGCTCAACAACAATAATAGAGTAATTAACAACAATTAGTCATGACAATGTTAGTAATAGAAGCAACATCAGAAATGTGGCTGAATGAGTAATCTTAAAGAAGAAGCGAGTATTAGCAAGTAAGGAGAGTGTATAGCGGCCGCAAATGTACATCTAGAGGTCCTGTTTGTACATCTAGAGGTCCTGTTTGTACATCTAGAGGTCCTGTTTGTAAATCTAGAGGTCCTGTTTGTAAATCTAGAGGTCCTGTTTGTAAATCTAGAGGTCCTGTTTGTACATCTAGAGGTCCTGTAAAGACTCCTAGCATAAAGTTAGAGGCAATGATGGGACATAAATATGAGCTGAAGGACAGTTGAAGGTGACGTCAGAGCACAACTACTAACCCTACTACAAGAACACCATAATCTAGGTATCTAACTTCATGATACAACACAATGAAAACACAAAGTTTACATACTTCCTTGTATGGCTGTTGTTTTTGATGTTAGTACCGAATACATGGTTAGTACAAAAACAATAAGCATGTGCAGATTGAGCTGATACATGAAAGTAGACATGAAAAGCTGTGTTTTGCCTGTCAACATGTCTCTAGCACGTCTGTTTTGTGGGCTTTAAATGCTGCTTGCAAATGAACAGGATGCCCACTGCCGAGCAAGAATATGTGAATGAAATGAATGCATCAAAACCTTGCGTTGGCTTGAATGACCAACAGCACAACAAACCTTGTCTGTATGTTACTCCACAAGAAAAGGTGTTTGGAGCAAATTAAGTGCAGAGTACCTAGGTCCTAAAGGGGTATATAGTTTTATTTTGCTGTATATTTAAAGGGCTATACATTACATTACATTACCACAAATAAGGCCCAGCAAAGATAACAACTGACCTCACAAACTTCATGGAAAACGTGCTGCACTGATCTGACAGCAAAAGTTTGTCACAACACGTGCTTTGAAATTAAATGGCCACAATTTATCACTGGCCTCACTGTAGCTTTTTTATGAGCCTTTCATTGAGATTATGTATAGCTACTTTTATTCTGTAAGGTCATATCCACTACAGGATCTCACCACTGCAGTTTTCTGAAACGGTACAAGTAGGTATTATCATGCATTATTAAACAATAGTAGTCGATCAAACCTGCCTGTGTCCCTCGGGCTACTCTAGGAGTTGTAACAGAGCTCAGATTACTCCTAAGTGTTTGAAGAAAGCAGAGGAAAGCTGGGAGAGGGACTTTTTATCTCTTCTGGGCTCTGAGGACAGACAGGATCTTACTGTTCTTTACTAAAACAGTGAGGTGTGATTATGTGACAGTCAGACCCGAGCCTGGTCTCAGTGTGCAAACCACATGCTCCAACCTGGATTTCAATGATGTGGTCTTCATTTCTCTCATGGTTCAGATAAAGGACATGGAAGTCTGCCAAAAAGAGCATTTGCTCTCTGGATTCACGAGGGGTGTGTTTGGAGGGTGAGCGATAGGGAACAGCTCCAGGTAAGAGGTATTGAAGGACAGGTTTATATTTAACCTGAAGCAGAGCTATGCATTAACTCAAGTGAAAAGGAAGGAGTGGATATCAGTGTGACCACATGACCACATGTTTAAGTGTAAGCCGGGGGAAAAAAAATCTGAAACAGCGTATGCCAGTGTCTTTACAAATAACTCATATAGGGGTTCTATAACCTTAAACATTAAAAAGGTGCTTTTCATAAATCAGTCTGCAGGTTTTTACCAACACTGCCCCAAAAAGAAAAGTCAGGTTTGACCACATGGTTTATGTTTCAAGTGAAGAACCAAAGTTTGGGTATCACTAAAATTAGATTAGAACCAGAAAACCCCTGGATTAGGCTGACTACCATTAACTTAAATTAAATATATTTGTATCAATATTGTTCAATAATATTAATAAAATATTGTTGTTGAGGTTTTGCATTGGACAGTGAGACAATATACTGTGTCCTGTATACTGTGAAAAACTAAAACTAATGATGCAAGTGATGGTGCAGCTTGTTAAGATAAGATAAGATAAAATATAAGATAAAACTTTATTGTCGCCAAAAGGGAAATTTGTCTTGGGCTGCAGCACCACACAATCAAACTTATTCATTCCATAAAAGGTGCATAGTAGGTCGGTTTTCCTCTGATCCAGAGCTTCTCTGGAGAACAGATGAATATCTGCACAGTAACTGCAGTTTTATCCAATCAGAGCAACGTTTGTGTTGTTGCTATATTGTAAAACCTAAAAAGATTTTATTCCTGGATATCTATCTAGTTTGAACATCCAAACGTGAGGTAAAAGTGCTTCTTGTTTCCTGTCTCCTATATCCCTGGCCTGTATGTAATGAGCTCGACCTCACTTCGCAGTGCTTCATCAGCGTTACACAGCGTTTGGTGAGGCGTTCTTATCGTGGCAGTGGCTTGGCATCTGATATCTTTTCTAATTAAAGTGAAGGCAACCTGGCAGGTGTCCGTATAATGAACGACCGGGGGCTCACACTTATTTCCACGGCGCAGGAGCTGCACAGAGTCATGAGCAGTGAGTATTTGCATAATGGCTGCAGATTTGTGAAACAGTGAAGGAGGAAACTCACAGAGAGAGCACAGTTTGGCCAAAGCCTGCAGGTGAGAAAGCTCTGAGCGATAAAGACGAGGGCACAGCCAGCACCAGCGTCGACAACCGTCCGGAGATCGTAATCAGACTGAACAAGTGCCAAGTACAATTTTAGCAGCAGCGTGGAGCGTGCTGTGATGGGCTGAGCAAGGCTGAAGGAGCTGACTGACAATCCATTCACACATCCATTTCCTCAGCTGTCAGTCTCTGTGGCCTCAGTGTGGAGCAGGACTCTGTGTGTGACCTACAGCTACTCACATCTTTTTATGACAAAAGAGCAAAGTGCTATTCTTCAAAATACATGAATGTCTTTTTTTTTTAAACATGCATACAAAGATCAGTTTTCACATAGATTTGAACTATGACTTTAGAAACTACTGTGTATTAAACTGGCCTTTATTGGACTGGATGGGGATTTGACAAAAGTGAAAAAGTTTAGTAACGGCTTACAAATAGCTGAATAAGAAAACTAAGATTGAAAAGCAGTGTCAGCTGTAGCCTCGAGTCTCTTTCTCTAAAATCTAAAAATCAGGTTAGAAATCTAGGGGTCATCATGTACTCAGATTTGAATTTCCACAGTCACATTAAGTCAATTACATCATCTGCATTTTAACACCTTAAAAACATTTCCAGAGTCAAAGGGATGTAGTCTCAACCAAACCAAACATGCTTTTTATCCCCAGCAGGGTAATAATATATGTATACCGTATTTTTCGGACCATAAGACGCAAATGGTTCCCCCCCACCCCCCCCCACCCCCGTGTCGTCTTGCCTTACCGTAGTGGCAGAGCGGCAGCGCGGGTCCTCCCTCACCTTCCTTACGGAAGCCGATTTGTGCAGGAAGGCGCAATGCTGCTGTACTGTGTCACCGCCGTATGCTATTGGAGGATAGCATGTAGTAGGCGGTGTTACAGTACACAGCAGTGCGCATGCCCTTCACTCCAGTCATATAATTCAAATATTATTCTGTTATACTTTATTAAATATTTTATTACACTATTTGGTTCAGAATATTTTTTTTCCTATTTTTCTCCTCTAAAAACCAGGTGCGTCTTATGGTCGGGTGCGTCTTATGGTGCGAAAAATACGGTATATATATATATATATATATATATATATATATATATATACATATGCGGATGATACGGCTATTGTTATGAGCCAGGTCGTAACAATAAACTTAAATTTTGTGTAAAATACAATTATTTTACTGCACATGATATGAACGTGGGAGTTCTGTGCAGAAGAGAGACTAAACAAGAACTACAACCATGTGGTAGACATTTGTTCATTTCATTAATATAACACCACACTGGAATAGAATGAATGCACATTTTGTCAAGTCATTGTTTGAAACCATGGGATTCCCAGGCCTTTTATAAAGGAGGCATGAGACACTTTGTACTTAGCATAATATCAAGACAACTACAGTGTAGTCTCTTTGTGAAAAAAATGGGACACTTTGGGGGAATTGGAACTGATTATATTACAAGTGCATGGACACACCCAGGGAACTCTCTTTCATTTATGGCAGCAGTTTTAAAAAGAACAATAAACCACAGCAGAACTGCCAAAGCTGTCTGTGATTAGAATAAGATTGGCACAGGCAAATGTTTCTCATGATAATAATGGGACTTAATAATTGAAATTGTTTTGTAAACCCCTCATGAGAGTCTTTAATAATAGACTGCATTTTGACCATATGTTAAAGCAGAAGAAACTGTTGTTTGTTAAAAGCAGATGCACCACAGTTTTGGGAGAAAAGGCACGCAACATGGAGCTTTTTTGTTGGACAAATTAAAACAAACTGCAAAAGGACACAAAAAAGATCAAGAATAGTGCCTCATATGGAGAACACAGGGGCGGCTAATGGAACGATATAAAGACTATTTACTTAAAAAACAGTGAAAAGCCCCAGCTGTTGATGCCAGAGGAGTTGTTGTGCACATGTGAACCACTCACAAACAGAAGAGACGGGGAGTGCAGTAGTTCTGGTTAGATGAAAGAAAAGTCCAATAATAGTAATGGACACAGTCCTCTAAAGTATGCTTTTGGGTGACAGTGCTTCTTTCACAGCCACTTGTCAACAACACCACAGCCTTCACTTTAACAAAGCTTAACAAAGTAAACCACTATTTTCTCTGTCCTACCCAGTGACAGAAAGCAGTGTAATACAAGCACTTGTCTGGAAACAGTCACAAAAAATGAACAGAAGCTTCATACCCTTGACATTCATGGTAGAGCCTCAACTATATACAAGATTTAAGATAAAGACAACTAATATGTGATAAACTTATTCTATTGTTCTTCTGAAATTAGAGGCAGAGCAGCAGATGAGACGTTCAGAGATACTGGTGCAGTATGTACTAAGCAGTAGGACTTCATCCACCTTTTTGAAACCTTGTGCTGCAGTCTTGTTACCTTTGAGGAAAGTTAGAATAAAGCCAAAAACAGACACAAAAGATGACTAATAATTAGGGAAATATGCACTTACGATGTTAAAAAACTGTGATGATAATGTGACTTGTAATGTTTTTGGCATAGTATTGGACCAAATTAAAAAAGATCTCCTATTGGTTGTTGTAAAGGGTTCTATAAATACATATGGATTTCTATTGACCCAAGATGGAGGGGGCTGTTTGATGGGTAACATTGCCACAAATATCCAGAATACTCATTAAATAGGCGCTGCTTGTACTTCCCAACCCTCAAAATGAAAAACTGGCTGCCCATTTACACTACAGGAGGGTAATGCAAAACACGCAGCAAGAGTTTTACTTAATGAATAAACTACTTTTGAATTGCCTCTATTCCGGGGAGGGCTGAACAACATGGTATAATTCTATAGCTAAATAAGTTTAACCTGAAAACTTCTGTGCATTAAACACAGACCCAGCACACACAATAAAAGTCAGTGTAGTGCCATTAGTGACATGAAAGTCAACCAGAACATTCAATGAACATTCAATGAACCAGAAGAACTTGAGCGCTGTGTCTCTTAATAGTCTGAACACACTCGGGTCCGTGCACCTTGGTGGCACTTTTAGATGTAATTAAGTCCCAAATTTATTCATTGGCTTCCAGTGAAAATGAAAGTAAAGGACACAGAAGGTTGAATATGGAAAGTGGAATTATGAGGACATGAGGAAAGCTCAGGCACAATGAGAGGAGTGTCCCGTTGGAACTACAGGAGTCGTGTCTGTGTGAAATCAAAAGGTGTATTTGATATCAGATCATGACTTCCACTCTGCAGAGCAATTTGTAGAATAGCTTTTCATCCTCAAGAGAGCTGAGAGATGGATTATGTTTCCTAATTTTTTTAAGCATTTATATGTTATCATTCATTGATGTTCCACACAAAGCTCAGAGATATGGCAAAAAGAAAAGCTTCTTAGATAAATTGGGATTTGAATTGTTTTGTCCCTTGCCATATAAGCTCCAAACAAAAGAGGCCGTTGAAAAGCAGTTGTACTAATGGATTCATCCTTCCTTTATATATGTTTAGAAGTCAAGACAAAATAATAGCAAAGCAGCAACACTTCTAATGTCTCTTAGTTGGATAATGTGATCCATAGCCAGAGTATTGCTGCACATATCCGTCTTAATCGGACTTAGTTTGGGCAAAGTGACTGAGCATGCTCCATAACAGCAGCACAAAGTAATTTAAAGAAATGAGAAAAAGAAAAGACAGGTGTTCAGAGCCATACTCAGACCGGTAAACATCCACATTTTAAGTCACTCTTGTCATTGTTTGTTGGCTAAGCTTGTGGGTTCTTTTGCTTTGGTTCTTGAAATAAAGTCTCAAAGGAAAAATATCAGTCTACTATAGGTTTTTATACTTTTATGTGATATTTGAAAAGCCTAGTTAAGAGTGTGTTTTTACGACTTTGTTGTGTTCATTCATTACAACGTTTCATTCTTCTACCGCTTTTAAGGGGCTGCTTTAAGCCTTAACAGGGCCATTCAAAAAAGATATTAATAAATAAATGTAGCCTAGTTTAATAGAATTTATCAGCATTTTAATTGAGCTGTAATCATAGTCCGACTAAGCTGGGCAATATGCAAAGTGACTGTGCATTATGTAATCTGACATGATAAATTAACATAAAAATAACTCAGCTGAGTGCTACATTTCAGGTTATCGCCAACACAAACAGTAAACTCTTAGAATATTTGTAATACTTTGACACTTGTATGCCCACTCAGTCTGCAATAATGGTTTCCTTGTGTAATATATTTTACACACTATGAGTTCAGTATAAAAGAAAATCAAAAGCACATGGCTAATTTGCATACATCAGCATAAATCTACAGTGCCCCACACTACACTCTTCAAGTTAAAATCCTCCTAATGGTGCACCATCTATTCTGATTGTATCAAGAGTATTTTAAACAGCCTTGTCAAACCCAAGTATTTTCTAACCAGCAGGAATAAATAGGCGCTTTGTTAACACACTGTGTGAGTGTGACTCACCCACTTCTGGTTTGGTTTCTTTGGCTCAAACCTGTGTAAGTGCAACCATTTTTATGACAAACACAACCTGGATGCTGTTCCTAAAAGCCATTACAGCAGGAGCTTTTCAGAATTTGTTTACTGCCTCAGCCTGTTGTTTCCTTTCATTTTTCTCCTCGTGTGCTTCCTGCTATTGCTGCCTATGTCCTCATGTCAGCTGCTTTGTGTTTGTCCTTTCAGAAGTCGAAGAACAGGTGACACTGAGGAAGCCCACAGGAGAAGATAATGATGGGCATGGCTCAGGAGCTACTGTGCAACAAAGTGTAATAAACAAAACAGCCATTTACCAATATGACTAAATAGTGGGATGCAATGTATTTGTGGAATATTGTGCTTTCGATTGACAATAATACCCTATTTAGCTTATGGGCTGTTTACACTGTGAATCTTATTTATTCATTTTCTATCACTTTGTCCCGTTAGGGGTCGCGTGACTGGAGCCTATCCCAGCAGCTTTGGGCCTGAGGCGGGGTACACCCTGGACAGTGGCCAGTTAGTCGCAGGGCTAACATTTAGAGACAGACTGTAACAGACAACCATTCACTCTCACATTCATTCACTAGGGACACTTTAGAGTTGCCAATTAACCTGTACATGCATGTCTTTGGACGGTGGGAGGAAGCTGGAGTACCCGGAGAGAACCCACGATAACACATGGAGGACATGCAGACGCCTCAAAAAAAGAGCAGAGTTGGCCCAGAATGTTTTGTGTTGGCCTGGGTGTTGAACTCACAAACTTCTTGATGGGATGCAGGAGTGCTAACCACTCTGCCACTCCCAAGGCAGTAAAAGCATCTAAAACAGCATATTTTAAACTTTCATTCTGTTCAGGGGGCAAAAAAAATATCTATATAACTAGAAATCAGACATTTTCAGTGCTCAGTTTGTTTGCTCAGTTTGTTTGTGTGTTTGCTCTGTGCAGTTGTAGGAACAGGAAGTAATGAAATGGCCTTTTCCATTGGGGTACTCTATGGAGCCTTAAATGTCATTTTAACTATAGACAGTATTTTCAAGGCAAATTTAAAGCATGGACAAATTGTTTTAGTATAGAATGAACCTTTTAAAACATTTTTTTTAACTTTCAATATGGTCTTATATGCTTTTAAAAAATATACCAGAACCTACCTAAAATCTCCCATTAGCTCACATTTTCCTGTCACCATCCTCTGACAGCAGCTGAGAGTCTTCCAGTTGACTGCAGTCTGTCAGCCGCCACAGTGGAGCATGCAGGGAGCTGGTCCCTGTCATTTCCGTCTGTCGCCCACACATATGCTTCAACAGCACTTCTTCTACCTTTGGAAATGACTGACAAACCAAGGAAGGGCTTGGGGGACCGTCACATTGTGCCACATTGTCACAAATATCACTGCGTTGGTTTTGCTGAGCTCAGGAGCAGCATGTGACATGTCTCTCCACCGTTGTTACCTCTCTGTGCTCCAGCAGCACCAGGAAGCGCTTCCCATCATCCCCCACCCCGAGTGAGAGACCGCGCTCCTCCAGCAGAGTCGATACTGCGCTGATGAAGAGAGACTGAGCCACTGTTGGATGCAATCACACACATTTCCAGGAAGAAAAGAAACCTGATCAATGTGTGTGTTCTCCACCGTGGCCTGGTTTACCAACAGCTGCTCTCAAAAACGTGCCGAATACACTTTTGAGTTTGATGAAGTGCAACTGTTGGATCTGAACTGAAGTAAACTGTAGTAATTAGCAACTTAACAAAACTTTTGCTCTCTCCTGGCCCTGGCAGTGTAACGTAGCTTGACCCTTTACACTCATACCCAGTGACATTTAGCTTCTGGCCACAGCTAACAAGTTCGTTTAGATGGGGTTTCAAGTTTATTGGCAGAGCTCTTCTGAACAGCGTGTGATGGTCAGAGATCAGAGAAAATAATACACTGTCGGACAGTCTCTTCTAAGTTTCCTATCTTTCCATAGGTTGTGGTAGAGTGTGTTCACATTACATGGATGCAAGTTCAGTAGATATTTCAGTCTCAGATATTTAACCTGGGCTCCAAAAGACAGAGATATATGCAAACTATCGATCAATCAAACATTATTTATATAGCACGTTTCATACAACTCAATGCAATTCAAGGTGCATAAAATCAGTAAACAGAACATTCCCAACATTTTAAAAACAACTGTGGCTTTTATTTCAGTGTATTTCACTCAGAAAAAATAGAAAGGAGTAAAATAGAGTAAAACTAATTTACAATTTACAATAAAATAAAATATATAAAAATAAGCAAAAATCAAACAAACAAACAGATTATTTGACAAACACTACATAAAAGCCCGACTAAATATATAAGTTTTTCATTTTACATTTAAAAATGCCAATGCTTTGGGTTTTCCTCAGAACGGTAATGGATAAAAGCAGAGTCCCCACGGGTCCACCAAAAGTCACCAACTATTTCTAACTGTCTAAACTATGCATAAATCAAGACAATAGGACAGGCTAAGAACTCAGTTAGTGACACAGCAAAAGGCATGTGACTATTTTGCATAACTAAGCACAAATGTGGCCTCTTATACACATGTTATACTGTGTTATACGTTTGTGTTTCTCATCTAGTACGTCATGGATTGTCCATAACACTGATATGTTACATTTATGCTGGAGTCGTCTCAACCCGTCTCACCTCTGTGGCACCTCTGTTGCTACCACCCTTTGTGAGATAAAAAATTACTTTACAGCTCTTTATCTCAGGGCGACATGCATCTTATACGTATTATATGTAGCGAGACGAAGAAAATATTCAAACGGAACAACAAACAACAATAACGAACGAAACACTAAGCACATTCTCCTAAAGTTTAAACTGTCACTTTCACATACCATCTCCAGTACCTAAGCAAATCTCTTGTTATAATAACCCTCCTCGCTTCATAAGAAAGCATTCAGACTGGGCTTTGACACAATCAGTCTAAAGAGACAACACTTAAGACTGTCGCTGTGTTGAAGTGCGGCACTATAAGAATCTTCAGTTCACTTTAGTGTCAGTCAAAGACACAACAGGGCTGTTATTATGTGTTTATCTAAAGGCTATGATTTAAGAATGTGTTTAAATCTGAAAATAAGAAAGTCCTCCCCAAACAGAGACTATTTCATGGCCTATTGCCCCACTTTGGTTTCAAGGCTGATACAACACAACAACAAACAGTAGTAATGATGCAGGAAATGACATGAAACTGAAGCTATCCGAGACCAAATACTTAGATAGAACAGGAAAACACACGTCTTTCCTGTACAAGGGTATGAAGAAAAAGTGACGTATATATCATTTAAATGTCCACCCCTGTTATCAAGAGTCAGTAACATGTCTGTCCCAGTTCCTCTGCCTTAGAGAGTTTAGAAAATGTATTTTATGGTGCCGTGTCCCCTTTTATCCAATCAAAATACTGTAGAGAACTCCTTAAATAGTCTTTGTGCTGTGTTCCCAGACTTTAAACAATGGTGTTACACTTCCCTTACTTCTCATTTAAGACACTTTAATCTACAGACTACACAAATCTCTTGCATAACACATTGTTTGGTGATAATAAAATATCTTGATATTGTTATCACAACCTCATTTGATGAATTACTTTACAGCCACACTGTGCAGTTTTTATTTCCAGATCTGTTTGTTGCTCAGGAACAAATCAAACAGGTCAGAACGGTTTTCTGCTAAATGCTCAATGAATGATCAAAGGCAGTCTTCTGTTGAGTATTAGCAGGTGTTGAATTATATTGCTCAGTCATTTTCTGATAAACCCATTAGACCACCATTAAATTTACTTAAAAGTATCTCACAGCAGGTTTCATTGAGTATAAAATACAATCCAAAGAGGCAGCTACATTCAGCTTTTCTGTATAAAAAAAACAAAACTGCAACCTGTGTTTATTTTTCAAAGTTTTCTTTACACATCTATTTGAGAAAGTGATGATGGCTAAACTGAAGCCAGATGTTGGATGTGTCGGTTTAGTTTTAATAAGCTGCCTTTAGTGAGAGATGAGCAGCGGCAGGACCTTCTCCAAAAGCTGCCACACAAGCTGTTCACATAGCAATTATTCTACACATATCTGTTGCCATGGGATACCTCACAGACTGGCTCATAAAAAAAAAAAATATAAAAAAAAATAAAAAAATTGTCTCATAAAAAAATAAAAAAGCACTTCCTGTTCCTGCTTCTGGGTCAGGACTCTTTACATTATCTAATTAAAATTCCTACTTTATGATACACTTAAACAAAATCTGTGCTCTCTAATGATCAAGACCTGAGGTTTTAAGTAATGACAAAGCAGTTCAACATTCATTCGTTTACAACAGCTGACTCAGACCATTAGAGTACACCACATTCTCCCTCACAGAGATATTCTTTTCTATAAGACATTTTTACTCACCAATATAGCATCTGTCCTTCTTGCATGTTTTTCAGTGTTGGAAAACCCATGGACAAACAAGAAAACTACACAAACAAACCAACAACCGTGTCCCTGTGTGGAAATTCTCAGTCATTCAGGTCATCAACGACAAAAAAAAAATATCAATAATCAAGACCAAACTATTAATAACAATGTTTATAACTTAATGGTGCATATTAATAGCATATGTAATAGCATATTAATATCAATATAACAATAGGAGAAATACCTTGTAAATGATGTATAACTATGTAAGTAACTTATACTTAACTAATGTTTAATAGTTTGTAGTTGTTATAAAGGGTTTTGGCAAAGCTTTTAGATAGAGGCACGTCTCACTAGCGCCCCCGAGATATTTTGACAAAACTATGTTCAGATGCCTTGGTCTTATTATCAGTCTACAGAGAAAGGTGGTACTGATGCCATTAAGTGATATTGAAGTCAGTGCCAGAAGCCAGCTGATTATGCACCCATGAAACTAATGACAATGTAGAGGCTGAATTAAAAATATCACATCCAATCAACACTTTTACTTTGGAGTCAGTTCCTTGGCTAAAGTTTCTATGCAGACACAGATGGTTTTTAGACCTCATCCTCGGTCAGAACTTCTCTTGTGCTACATTAGTAAACTATCATTTCTCAGTTTTGTCAAATATATATTTCCAATCTTGTGTAAACTAAATGTTTTCTTTTGAACAATCAGAACAGTGTGTCACATTAGCAAACTGGACACATTAAAATTTTAGAGGCTTGTAACTTAGACGGTAACTGAGAGACGTCCATTAAGAAGAAGAACAACTAAGAGCAGATTCATGTTTATGATTTATACAATTACACAATATTATACAATTATACAACTCATTAACAATATTTTTCATTGCTCATTATTGTGCGTATGTGCAATAACTAAATCAATTACAATCAAATGCTTCAATTTCCATTCAGCTGTATTTTTTATTAAGAATGAAAGTCTCCAAGTAACACTCAGAAGATCAAGATGATAAAGCAACAGAAGTAAGTGACTGGAGGCGGAAAAGAAAATACATTGTCTGCAAAGTTCAGAAGCTTCTCTGTAAATGCACTCCTTATTCAGAACGTACAGCATTGTTCACAATAATAGCAGTACAATGTGCCTAACCAGAATAATCCAGGTTTTTAGTATATTTTTATTGCTAAGTGGCAAACAAGTTACCAGTAGGTGCAGTAGATTCTCAGAAAACAATAGCAGTGTCTGTCGTTGACTGTACAAACTCAAAACTATTTTGTACAAACGTTTTTGTTTCTAGGATTTAGCAATCCTGTGAATCACTAAACTAATATTTAGTTGTATGAGTTTAAAACTGCTTCACATCTGTGTGGCACCAACTTGTGGCACCTCTCAGCTGTTATTCCACTCCATGATTCTTTAACAACAATCCACAGTTCATTTACATTTCTTGGTTTTGCTTCAGAAACAGCTTCTCAATTGGATTAAGGTCTGTGGATTGGGCTGGCCACTCCATAACATTAATTTTGTTGGTTTGGAACCAAGACTTTGCTTGTTTACTCGTGTGTTTGGAGTCATTGTCTTGTTGAAACAAACATTTCAAGGGCATGTCCTCTTCAGCATAAGGCAACATGACCTATTCAAGTATTTTGACAAATGTAAACTGATCCATGATCCTTGGTATGAGATAAATAGGCCCAACACCATAGTAGGAGAAACATGCCCATATCATGATGCTTCACTGTCTTCACTGTGTACTGTTGCTTCAATTCAGAGTTTGGGGGTCGTCTCACAAACTGTTTGTGGCCCTTGGACCGAAAAAGAACAATTTTTCTCTCATTAGTCATAAAATGTTCCTCCATTTCTCTTTAGGCCAGTTGATGTGTTCTTTGGCAAATTGTAACCTCTTCTGCACATGCCTTTTTTTTAACAGAGGGCCTTTGCGGGGGATTCTTAAAAATAGATTAGCTTCACACAGACGTCTTCTAACTGTCACAGTACTTACAGGTAACTCCAGACTGTCTTTGATCATCCTGGAGCTGATCATTGGCTGAGCCTTTGCCATTCTGGTTATTCTTCAATCCATTTTGATGGTTGTCTTCCGCTTTCTTCCACATCTCTCTGGTTTTCCTCTCTATTTTAAAAAGGCATTGGAGATCATTTTAGCTGAAAGCCTATATTTTTTTGCACCTCTTTATAGGTTTTCCCTACTCCAATCAACTTTTTAATCAAAGTACGCTAATCTTCTGAACAATGTCTTAACCAACCCATTTTCCTCAGGCTTTTAAATGCATGTTCAACAAGTGCTGGTGGCTTCATCCTTAAATAGGGGCCACTTGATTCACAACTGTTTTTTCACAAAATTGATGACATTGAATGACACACTGCTTTTTTTCTTTTAAAACACACACCTTTCAACTAATTGCCCAATTGCACAGCCTTAAGAGCGTGCATATCATGAATGCTGGGTCTTGTTGGTTTTCTGAGAATCTACTGCACCTACTGGTAACTTGTTTAGCAAATCTTAGCAATAAAAAATATACTAAAAACCTGGATTATTCTGGTTAGTCACATTGTACTGCTATTATTTTGAACAATAATGTATATTCAGACAGTAGGCAATATACAGTTAAAAAAGAGGTAAAAACTGTCAACACTGGTAGTTATCAAGCTCACTCAGGGTTATATTGTGTCCTAGAGGAAACCACAGTTTTAACTAAATTTCTCTTGCCCTGTACACTTTACACTAAACCCAGAGCAGAGCAGTCTGAGAGAACTCAATCAGAATCTCTAATGACTGTCTGCTCTTCTGTAATATTCTTTGCTTCATTCATTTGCTTTGCTTTGTCCTGACTCTACTATTTCTTATTTCTCAAAGACTCCTCTGTCTGCTCGTCGACCAGATTTAGACTCGAGGACCGACGCTTCCTTCCAGACGCGTGTTTATCTGAAAGGGCAGCCAGCAAGGTTTCACCAAGGCCGGCCTCTGGTCTGGTCTCTGGTCTGGTCTTGGTCTCTGTGATCAGACGGCCATGTTGCGGAGGAAATGCTTATTATGTGGTAGTTTGTTGTGACCTCGAGGCCTCTTCCCATGGTGTAACATGGCTCGGTGAAATGAGACGAGCGACCGCAGGAACCGCCCTTGGCTCCGTCTTTCGGTTTCTGCTCTAAGCTACACAAACACCCTCCACACGTCTCAAAGTTTGACACATTTCAAAACTTAAGCCCCACCTACGTCTGTCTTCATCCGCTTTTTTCAGTTGGTTTCTTCTACTGCCAAGATTTTTGTTCACAATGCTCAAGAGAATGTCAAGATATATAAGATTTTATCTTAAAACACATCACTTTGCTGCTACAACATGTGCAGCCCAGGGTTCTTTACCTTTTCCCAATAATTTCCCGTTAGTTCCGAATGATTTCTCCATAATGTTTCAGAACAAGTTTGCAGTCAAAGAACTGGTTAATTTCTAAGAAAGTATAAATATAAAAATGTGAATAATCCCAAAGCTGTTATAATTACAATGTGCCAAAGAGAAAAAAAAGATTATTTTGTCAGTTGATTTTTAGAGGTTTTGTGAGACCTGCATTGATAACTCTGCTTCTTAACCGGGCAGTGCAATGTTTTAGCTTTACACAGTGTTTCCACACATTGACATGTCCTTGGCAGCCTGCCACTAACTCGAGCAAAAAACATGAGCAAAAAATAGTGAGTTTTCTAACTGCTCTGTAAATATCTGCGCGGAGTCTATAGCAGCTGATTAGGAGAGTTTTGAGAGCAAGTAGATGGTTTCTTTTGACGCCAACCAGTAACACATTAGCAGTTATTCTCCAGAAAAAGCTATAGTGGCAATAGTTGATCTGTTTCCTCTTTTGTCTCTCTGCAGCTGCATGACCGAGGACATTCAAGCAGAGAGAGGAACGATAGTCAGCTGAAGGATATACACAGTCACTAAAGCTACTGTCATGGGAGCCCCCAACTTTTAGCTGATACTTCTCCAGATAAACCCGCTGTTTAATGACACCAGTCTCGTCTATTTCAACAGTAATCGTGTTGCACTGAAAGGAGCTCTGTACATATGTTTATCGGTCTATATTCATAAAAAGTACTTACGGCTCATTTGCATAAATATGGGTAATTCATACAAACACTGTGAGTCACACTTCTTCTGTAATGTAAGCACAAGGCAGAGTAGGCTTTTACTCAAATTGTCCCATCAACAAGCCGTTTCTAACCCTTTCCCTCGCGATGGCATCATCAACATACTGCAAGTCTAAAGTATGTTTAAACAGTTTAAACATAGCCATAGTCAAAGTTGTGTAATAATTCTGCAGTCAGTAAAGTCAGTCAAAGACATACTGCATCAATCAGTGATGACAGAAATCTGACCCTAAGTATTTGTAAGTTACATGTGTGTTCGATTGCAACAAAAACACAGACATAGGAGTTTCTTGGTTATTTGTTACTTTCCTATAAAGCTGTGCGTCTGAATGCACTGAACGGAACGGAACACTCTTCTCATTGTCACTTGTTTGTGGAGTCATGGTTCATGCCCTCCTCAGAACCCCCGCAGTGGTGTAATCCTGTTATCTGGCGTTAAAGTCACAGGGGGCTGTGAACGGCTGAACGCTGATGCACACGCTCCACGCGTCCACATAATAACGCCCCTGCCTGTGTTTTAACCTACTGCACTGCTCCACATCTGAGCTAATCCTTTTGGAAACCATCCAGACATGTTGCAGCTGCTCTCGGTGCATTGTTATCACTGACAGCCTGCTTCTTCATGAGCCCTACCTGTGCTCAAGGGGTACATCATTACATGCCAACACACTGTGAACCGAGCATGCATAATGTATAAAACATTGAACGCACCAACGAGAGCTAACCTGCAGAAAGCACCGAGCCTGAGAACAATGCAAATTCCAACAAATCACATTATCAGCTGAATGGAAGAAGAACAGCAGGATACAGAGACTTCAAAAAATGGTTCACATTTTTCCTTTCGGTTTTTGACACAGCTTTTCTCAAGGTTCACTTCCTGCTGCTGTTGAACAACAAAGCTAGAGAGCCATTGTTAAAAGAAGCACGAAACTGTGGGCTGTTTACATGACACCAAAAATACAATGTTGCCCTGGAGCGTATTTAAAATAATCTCCGCTTAGACGGATTTAACATTTGAAAATGCTGCAGGATGTCTGCCAAGCCACTAGGGGCGCTGTTAACACACAGGAAGAAGTAATGGCAAATGTCCCTTTAAAAACCTGCCCTGTCCTCAAGCCTCTCCCATGGAACCCCTTAAAAGGTCCTCGAGTAAGGGCACCGCCATACGGCGATATACAGCGATATACTGCCGTCCACCAGAGGGCAGGCTCCAAAAGCGGAAATATAAGGAGAAACCCAATGGCGACTTTACAAGTGTAGAAATCATGTTTACAGCCTGGTACAAAAGATGGCTCCAGTCTCTAGAGCCAAGTTTTTACTACGTGACAACTCTTGGGGGGGGGGGAATTTTTGATTAATACGTTGTTTATGCTAACTGAAAACTATCATTTTACAATGCAGTAAAAGTGGAAAAGCCCGGATGTAACCGCCATTTTATTGCTCTGTTATAATGACAATATCAGTGATTAGGGGACCAATGGGCAGAAGTTGTCCATAGTATATACGGTCATTGCCTGGCCTACAAAGTTGGATTGAACTGGAGGTTTGCAAGGTAACTTCAGAGTTTTGCCAGAAATCTGGGAGTGCTAATTGATGATCAGCTAAACATCACAAGTCATGTCACCAGCACCACCCGGTCCTGTAGATTCATCCTCTACAACATTAGGAAAATTAGACCTTTCCTATCAGAGCACTCTACGCAAATCCTAGTCCAGGTTCTTGTCTTGTCCAAACTGGATTATTGCAATGCTCTACTGGCTGGACTCCCTGCCTGCACAACCAAACCTCTGCAGCTGATCCAGAATGCAGCGGCAAGAGTGGACTCCTCTATTCATTAGGTTACACTGGCTCCCATGCTCTTGGCCTACAAGACCACCACTGGTTCTGCACCCTCATATCTTCACTCACTAATACAGACCTACGTTCCTACCAGATCCCTGCGCTCTGCAAATGAACAACGTCTGGTGGTACCGTCCCAAAAAGGTAAAAAATCACTCTCACGTACCTTCTCTGGATCTGTTCCACACTGGTGGAATGATCTACCTGCTGCTACAAGATCAGCAGATTCTGTAGCTTAAAAAAATGCCTGAAAACACATTTCTTCTATCAACACCTGACTGACAAACACTGAATTCTACTTTTCTCGATTCCTCGATTCTCGAAAAAAAAAAAAAAAATTCTTATCCTTGGCTTTGTATACTGCGCTGGGTTTAAACTGACTAGTTTTTTGTGCACTTATGCTTTTTGTACCTTGTGTTGTTGAAATTGCTTCCATTGTTTTCCTCACTTAAGTCGCTTAAGTCGCTTTGGATAAAAGCGTCTGCTAAATGACTAAATGTAAATGTAATGTAAATGTTAAGATGTATAGTTTATTGCACATTTTTCAGGCCATTATTCTTTTTCTGTAATGTTTCTTTGACTTCAAAACTATATTCTGTTGTACAGTATTTCAGAATTAATTTTTTGACTCTAAAATCTTTCGTGTGCAGTGAACTGGGTGTGTACCTCACTGCAGACTGTCCAAATCCTGTCATCATTACCATTTATATAGCTCCCAGCATCAGGTACAAACCAGATCCTCATTCACAGGGCGTTTCTCCTCTTATTGCACATTTTCAGGCCATTATTCTTTTTCTGTAATGTTTCTTTGACTTCAAAACTATATTCTGTTGTACAGTATTTCAGAATTAATTTTTTGACTCTAAAATCTTTCGTGTGCAGTGAACTGGGTGTGTACCTTACTGCAGACTGTCCAAATCCTGTCATCATTACCATTTATATAGCTCCCAGCATCAGGTACAAACCAGATCCTCATTCACAGGGCGTTTCTCCTCATGCTGAGATAATAGGATTCATTTGCACACCTTGCTCTGTGTTTGTGGCCTCGGTGCCATTTACGACCTGAGATATTTCAGCACATTGGCCCCTGTGTCCCATAGAAAGGACTGTTTCAGGACTGGTTTATAGCAGACACACATCTACATGCAGTTCAACGTGTCATCTGGAGGTGAGGGTGATCCATCTGAAGTCCCCCTCTGACTGTAACCATGTCCCCAAGCTCTGAGTCAGAACAGCCACATAATAAATATCATTCTGTTAACCCGTCAGCCCTGTTCAATCAATGCTGTTTTACTGTAACATGTACAATTTAATAAGGTCATACTGTACATGACGAGAGCATTTTCAGATCACCAGATCACAAAGAATCAACATTAGTTTTCTAATGTTGTAACAGCAAAACAGTATGTATCATTTGCTATACAGTGTTTTTAATACGAGTAAAGAACTATTTTGTCTGACAAACAATTCAACAAATTGAAATGTACAATCATTCACAAAGGAAATACTTCAGAAAAATGTCACAATTCTTGAGATATACTGTATATATTGAGTATTAACTCTTTAAACTATTACTCTAAATATGTAGAATTGCTATTCTTTACTTCTCTATCCAAAAGAAAATATCAACCCACATGGACCTACAAGCACATTAACTATTTACCACTAACAGCCGCTACATGTATTACACACATATGTATAGAAATGTAAATTATTCAGTCGACACATACAGTATGTTCTCACCAACTGCTGCTGTATTACTCTCTGTTCAGAATTCATGGCAACCATACACTGCAATAGACCTAATCCAAGGAATACAAACCAATACGGTGATAAATTATTCACACATTTTTTATCACATATCTGCAGATCTACAGGGGGGCAAAGCCTGTTAAATCTGAGAATGCATAACATATTCCCTCAGCCTTCTATGTATGGTGAAATTATAAACTTCAGATTTAGAGGGAAGGGCTTGTTTAAATGGTTCATCAACTCATTAAAAGCTGGTGAGAACACAAACACATTTCTTGGCTGTGAGATTAAAGCCTGGTACCATCCAAACCATCAACAATAACCTGATTAAAATATAGTGCAGGTGTGCAGTCCATGTGTAATCACTGTTTTGAGAGGTTGGACAAAAAAACACAACAGTGGTTGTATCCAAAACCACTCCCTGGGGCCGAACCCCTCTCTTTCAATACAGTTTTGGACACATCGCTGTTTATTCTGATGAAGTTAAACACATGAGACTGGCCACAAGCTCTAGTAACATGAGTGATAAATAGAAATCTTTACATAAAGCTTGAGAAAATGTAGTATATTTAACAAGTTTTCATACGTTAGTATAATATATAGGGCTGCACAGTGTATTGCAAATGTGTTATTGCAATAGAAAGTGAACTGCTTGACTCACCATAATATATATAAAGCAAACAAAACGTACAAAATAAGACAACTAGTGCAACAAAATATATAAAAGTCAGCATTGGTGAAACAATGTGAAGGCAGAATTTCCAATCTTAGAAGTTAGAATTAGGGTGCGTTCACACTTGCTGTGTTTTGAGCGGTTTAAACAGACTCTGGGGTGGTTACTCTGTTATGCCAGTTCACATGGATAAATGTGAATGCCCCAGACAAACTTCAGTGAACACCAAACATGTGCTAAGACTCCTTGAAAACAGAGGTCTCGAAACGTTTCCAGTTGAACTCTGGTATGGTTCGATGCAAGTGTGAACCTCAAGTGGACCATAGACGGGCTCAAACATGAAGAGCCTCATAAATTGGTGACAAAACATCACATTACGTACAAAAGCAAAACAATATTGTCCAACTAAAAAAAGAGATAAAATGTGAAGCACTGAGAAGCTAAAATGCAATGGTAACACAAAAAATGATAAAACGAAAAAAGGAATTAGAAACGTAAGCAAAGAAAGGTAAATAAAAATGGAATTACGTAACTGTAGCCTTGAAAGCATAAACAAAGTAAATATTGAAAAATACTTCTTTGACCTGTCGCTACATTACAGCTAAATGGATGACAACTGTTTTTCGAAGGTAAGTGTATTAATAAAAAAACTGTATAAATCGCAATAAAGAAACATCCAATTACCACTATCCAACCTAACTTCCTGTTCCTCTAACATGGTTCAGCCAATAGGCAGTGAGCCCGCAACACAGGCTCATGAATAATTAATGTATGTAAAAGCAAAGGTTAGGAAGGGTAAAAGTAGTTCATATTGCTAAAAAATACTTTTTCATTTATGAAAATATTTACTTTCAAGTCTATGGTTACAATGCAATTTCTATTTACATTTCTTTGCTTACATTTCTAAGCTTACGTTAACACTCCTAGGTTTCTATATATACCCGTATTGACGCCAGCAGCATCTATATGTAACAGCATCATCTAGTGTGTTTAAAAAAATACATATTTTTGTTTGGTCCGCAGTTTAAAATGTCAGCTGTGAACACTTGGTGGCCCGGGGATTTTAGCTGACAAATCAAACTTAATGGATCTTAATTTTCTGTTTTAGTGCAAACTGTTTTAGTTTGAGTGCCTACTAGGTGGAAAAGCGCTACATAAAAATTAAAATAAAAAAGCAGACTACAAGTGTGAACACACCCTTAAACCTGTTTTACACTAGTTTTCATGATGCAGAGTTATGAATGCGTTTAATATAACCTGAATGTAGACTGAGACAGTGACACCTTTCACTCTGGTGTGTTTCAGTGAAAGCATTCTCCCTATTGTCGGTCTTTCTTTTATGTAAAATACTTCAGTTGTGATCAGATATGACATCATATACATAGAACGACTTGTAGATGAGCTAATTTTCAGTTGGATTGTAAGAAGATGCTCGGAAATAAAAGTTTAAGTATATCATTATCATACATTCAAGTTTTAAAAAGAGCAACGTATCATAACAGTCCTGGTCAACACTGCTAGATTGTTATTACCTTGCCCATCTGCCCTAGTTTAATTTCATTTTTATGATTCAAAGACATTTCACATCACGCCATGATAGTTATTTGTTCAATTTACTCCCCAGTAAACACAAAATCTTGTTTTTTCTTCAAACCAAAGCTGATAGAGCAGAGTTAGCATAAGGCTCAGGGACAAGACACATCCCCAAGTCAGACTATTCCCACTTTCATCCCAGAATAACTGAAACTTCAAAATCCCCTGTTAAAACATTTGTTTCGCTGTCGGCATCTTTCAGCACGTATCGGGAGAGGTTATCATTTGAAATAACACTTTTCTCAGATCAAAATTATAGCCAAAAGTGAGCCAAATCAATTCCCCGACCAGATGAATATTTGATGTTTTTCTCACCTGCAGCGTTAGCTCCTGCCTGAGTCAAACCTATGCATTCATACATTTTAAAACCACACTACTGCTTCTTATGCGGCTTGTGTAAAATGCTGTTGCTTGGCAGAGGAAGCAGCAATGGCAGCAAAAAAAACAAAAACCTTGTGCTTTCCCAAGTGGCACTGAGATCTAAGAGGAGAATGGAATAATAGTAAAATCATCTTTTATATTAAGTTCTAATGGTGCTACAAATGTCAGCGCTGATGGATTACTGCAGGTTTGCTTCGCTCAGATGTTCCCACAGCTTGGTCTGGACAATCATTACAGTTATCTGAAGCACTTCATTAGAGGAATCAGGTCAAACAGAAGGGAGACGGGCTCGGTGTGTGTTTTCATCCGGTGTAAAAGCTAGCCTATATCTATCTTTATCTCCTCAGGAAGCTAAAGAGTTCACTGCAGCCTGGGTTTGTATTGACAGAGACAGACATTGGTGTTGTCCTCAAACAAGTAAGAGTGAACTGACATAGTAAATCACAGAACAGCTGAGAGCATTAAGAGAGTGGGCCATGTTTCTCATTTGTTTGCAAGTAAATTGTAAGACAACACTGTTGATTTTTTTTTTTTATTAAACCTAATCTTTACCTAAAACTTCGATATCTTTTATTTTGTTTTGAACTTATTGTATTTCGTTGAGCTTATTTGGGGTTTTTTGGGCATATTTCATTGTGTTTTTACAGTAATTGTTTTGTGTTTTCACTAATTTGTCTGTTGTGAACATTTGGTTGCGTTTTTTGAATTTGTGTTGTGTTGCAGTTACTTTGTTTTTGTTCTTTATTTTATTGTTCTTGTGAGGCGTCAGGGCCACCATAAATAACTGAACAATACTTAACCTTTTTGGAAGTTGTATCCTAACATTAATCTACTAAACGTCTTTACCCCCAATTTACAGGTATTACAAGCAGCATGCTGCTACTCTGCGCTCAAGATAGAGTGGAGGTCTAGTTTTAAGTATTTACACGTCACTCTGTGAGGCTACAGTAGGGGAAACACAGGAAGTAGACACAGAGTGTCAAAATAAACTTTTATTACACTTTCAAAATAAAAGTTTTCTAATAGCACGGCACTGACAAAAACTTCACCCTTCAAATCCGGGACTTCAGTGTATATTTGAAAATGGATGACAGAAAATATATTCATATATTTTCATATATTCATATAGTTTAATATAATACAGGACAAACACCAATTTTACAAGGACAACATAAAGAAGGAGAAGGCATGGTGCACAATAGCGGAAACTTTAGACATTGAGTAATTAAAACTACTGTTCTCTCTCTATCACAGTTACCCCAACTGGCATCCATTGCAAGCATATTTTCTATAACTCAATTAGCTAGTTTGTTGTCTGAATTCATTTTAAGCTAAAACAAAGCTTAAACACACCAATCCTGTAAAAATAAAATGTACATTTTACTCAAAATATTATCTGGGATAAATAAGTTGATCATTTTGTTAAATACCCATTTGAAAACAAAGGAATATCAGCAAAAGTACAAAGAAGTAGGCAAAAGAGAGAGAGAAGATCCACAGGAGCGGCGTAGCAGCAGTGGCACTTTACGTCTCTGATGTGAATTAGATTCTTTTAAATATACAGTATGTGCATAAAACACAAGAAATATCTCCTGTTGGATTCGACATTTCCTCACATAATCTATACACTCCTTGTCTTTGCCTTTTATCTTGGCTAGAATACAAATGCACTGCCATAAAGTTAATTCATTACTTCATGACGTTACTCAACATAAAAAAGTAGTGAAAGTCTGTGTCTGAATCAACACACTAATTACTATACAGTGCACTAGTGATTAAACCATTGTGTAGTGGTGTCCGAATGTCTAGTGACTGAAATGTGGTGAACTTAAAGTTTCCCACAATAAATTTGTAAAAGTAGTGAGCCGCAGTGGTCACTAGACGATCAAAATAGACCATAATGCTTTGCAAATTGTCGGAGGAGAGCAGCGCGACCGTTACATGTCTTTAAACTGAACACAACAGGTTTGAATGAAACGAGTGAAAGACACAAGTTTGACGTTCTGTGGAAACGTAATCCATTGTAAATTGTTATTAATAAATATTAACAATGTAAAATCACTGAAGTTAGCTTACCTTAACTCATACAGACAGACATATGAGAACTTCTATCTTGAGGCAAAAGAGAGTTGCAATAATTCAGTCAGTTTTGGTCATTAATAGGAAGGGATGTAACAATTGACGCTATTCACGATTCAATTGACGATACTGATCTCACAATTCGATTTTGTCACAATTTTCTTTAATGAAATTAAATAAGACAATTTAGAAGTGAACAAGTGCCCTTTTATTATTTTACAAATCAGGGCTCCAGACTAACTTTTTTTCATCAACGTCCCAGTACCGTCCCGAAAGCCAGTTCCAACAGTCCATAAGTAAATGTCAGATGTTCCCATATTTATTTAAAATACAGGCTAATAAGTAAATTTTATAAATAAACATAAATAAAATCAAATTCTACATGTGTTTACATACAATTTAATTTGCTTATAAGGCTAGGTACTTTACTTTAATAAGTGATATTAAAGTTAGTAAAAATCTAAAATCTAAATAAAATCTAAATAAATGGATATTAACAAAGTAACTTAAAATATGCCTCTGATGGAGTTAGACCTAGTTAATAATATTGTGTTCCATATTTAGTTCTTATCAACTTTAACTGAGACCTAAAACCACTTTAGATCAAATCCAATAAACACTGGTCTCATGTGTTTTTCTAAAACACTAGAACTTTATCAAAACAACTTATTTGTTTAACCTTTGTTATTTATTAATAATTCCAAAAATGTATTAACAGTAATAATTAATGTGAGAACCATAAGTACTTCACAAAGGATTGGATTGTGTCTGTGTATCTTAAGTTGGAGACCACTGGTCTTTAGTCTCAGTGGCTGCAGCAGAGACTCACAGAAGGCAGCACATGATCCAGAACATTACTAAATCTCTCTCACAAGGCCTCAAACAGATGAACACTTAGTTTAAGACCGGTCTGACTGTGTTATGAAATAATAACTTACGGCTCAGCGATGGTTCAGACTCGGGACAGCAGCCTCTATTTACAGTTTAGCGTCTTTGCTAACACAGATCACATTCTTTCCCACCGGTGATGGGACATTTACATGACTTTTTGGAGAGAGTAAAGCTCAGCCTCAGACACAGACTTGTTTTTGTTGTGCTCTCGTTAAGTCCACTTGGAGCCGCTTCGGCCTGGTCCCGGTCTGTGCAGCAGCAGCTGCACAGACCGGGACCCTAACCCTAACCCTAACCCTAACCCTAACAGAGACACACAGTGAGCGAGTGAATGCCTTTCGTTAAAGTGGATTTATTTATGCTGCCACACCTCTGATCTAAAGAGGATAAGACTTCAATCAACATCCACACTCTCATGGCCATGCTAGAAACTGTTTGCAGCAACTGACTGGTCACATATCTGAAGCTATTTTCAACTGGCTCACGTTTAATCATTACATCCCTATTAATTGAAAAAGAGTTGTTGAATAAAATGCGTAAGATTATATATATTAATACTTATAAAGTCCTTTGTATTATTGCAACACTGCGAGTGGCCACAATCAAGTACAAAATGGCAGTAGAGTAACTGGAGTGAAGCTGGAGCAGGGCTAACAGAAATGTGCTTATAGCATAAAGACAAAAATCACCATTCTTTTATAAAATACTATTTAGAGGGGAAAAAATAATATGAATACTAGGGATGCTCTGATCCAACGTTTTTTGCTTCCAATAGCGACCTGAGATTCGGTCTTAGCCTATACTAAGTACGAATCCAATACTTGAGTAAAATTTAAAAAAACAAATCTAAATTACCTAATAAACTGGGTGCATCTGTGTGACTCTACATGAACAATAATTTCCTAACTTTGTAAATCAAAGTGTAGATATAAAATTAAAAAAATAAACCCTCAATAATTTGGAGACCCTTGTTCTTTACTCTCAGTGGCTGCAGCAGAGACTAACAGAAGGCAGCACTTGATCCACCAGAACAATACTACATCTTTTTAAAACAGATGAACACTTAGTTTAAAATGGCTCTGGCTGTGTTATAAAATAATAACTGATGGATCAGAGATGGTTCAGCAGCCTCTATTTACAGTTTAGCCTCTTTGCTAACACAGATGACTGCTCACATTCTGTTCTGCACTGGTGACATTTACGGTACTTTTTGTTCGTTCTGGAGAGAGTAAAGCTCAGCCTCAGACACAGACTTGTTTTTATTTTACCAAATAGTTAGGTCCGCACGGAGCCGACTCGGCCCGGTTCAGGTCTGAGCAGCAGGAGAGAGAGACAGACTGTGAGCAAGTGATTGCATTTTGCTGGAGTGGATTTAAAACACTATTTCCATTGACCAAAGTTCATAATTGTGATAATAATAATAATAATAATTGTTATATTTATATAGCGCCTTTCCAGAGCTCAAGGACGCTTTAAATATCAATTATTCATTCACTCCACAGTCACACACTGGTGGTAGTAAGCTACATCTGTAGCCACAGCTGCCCTGGGGCAGACTGACAGAGACGTGGCAGCCATTCCACGCCTACGGACTCTCCGACCAACACCTTCAACATTCTTACACATTCATACGAGGCAAGGTGGGTTAAGTGTCTTGCCCAAGGACACAACGACAGTATGAACTGTGGGGAGAGCGGGAATCGAACCTACTACCTTCCGGTTGAAGGACGGCCGCTCTACCACTGAGCCACTGCCGCCCACATCCTAAACTAACTCTGTGACAATAGGGAGGTGTGTTTCGTCTCGAGCCCTGGCTTCATTAAATTCGTAGTGTCCCAGCCAGCATTTCTACATGGGCCACATTTGGGCTCAAATATGGGTCCCAAGTGGGTTTGTCCGCAGTTTCGACGGTGGCCTCATATGGGCTTTGATTGTAATGTAAAAAAAAAAAAAAAACTTCTACATGCATTGAGACAAATGCTATCTTTTGTGCCAGGGTATACATGCTTTCAGAGAGGGCAGGACAATATGGACTAAAAATTTATAATTTATTTCTCTTTTTTACAAAATTCAATGTATTTTACATAGAGAGCAAGTACTTTTAAGGGCTTTAATTTAGATTTAAATGAATATTAAACAAATACAGTTGTTTTATTATTTTTAATTAGTATTACATTTATTATAATACAAATATTGTATATTAAAAAATGTTGGCTTTTATTGGTATACACATTCAAATGTTTGGACACACTTTCTCATTTGATTCAATGGGAAAGTGTATCCAAACCTTTGACTGTTAGTGTGAATTAAGGTAAAAGCTTTAGGAAGGTGGTAAATGAGCATCATATCCTGACTATATAACTGACATATGACTGACTAACTATTATTTAATAAAAATATTTTTCATTAGGTTTTCAGGTTACTGTCAGGTGTCTTTGGTCATTATTTATTCATTTTTAAAATAGGCTTCGAATTTATAAGCTTATTATTGCCAGTTGCAAAAACTGTTTTCACATGGTTTATTTTCTTTTGTGACAATGATTGGCTTCTAGTTAGCATAAGTTTGTCTCTTCAGTAAATAAATGAAGATGCAGCCACTTGCTTCACAGCCACAGTTAAACAGAACCACTGCTGAACTTATTAGTCTCCCTTCCAGTGTGTGTGAAACAGCACCTATTAGTGCACAAAACACCCCTTAACAGAACAACTATTTGTCTCATTTTGAAGGCTACATTATCCCTCCTATTCCCTAAGTGCCTCACATAAAAAGCACCAGCTCAAACACAGTAAATATGTATTCTCATGAGACTAGACCAGGCCCTTCCCATCGGTGGCAAACTGTAAAAAGTCTGGAGAAAAGAACGGAGGCTCTCCAACTTACACCAGCGCTGATTTATAAATAGTTATTAAGAGATTTAGAGCACGGGAGCTAATGGGAATTGAAACTAAAACAGCAATTGGATCAACATGTTCTTTCTGTAAATAGAGCAACAAACCAGACAAGAATCTTCCACTGGGCACAAGAAAGAGAAAAGTACCAACAGCAGCAGCAGAGTATAAATAAATAAACTGGATCCTACCTTTTTCTGATCCTCCAGCTTTTGACTCGTAGACTTCTTGCCATGTTTGCTGCCTTCTGGTAAATCCATTACGGATCCCAATTCAAGATAAATCCACAACAGGAAATAAGCTGGTGTGTAGAAAAAAAATACAATCCAAGAGGCTACAGTTCGCCAATGAAGGCCTGTGTCCGACTCGCGCCTTCAGCCGGACACAGGCGATCCATGGTTGTGCTGGTTTGTAATGTTGCTGGGAATGGGTTTGTTGGTTTTGTTGGTTCTTGTGAGGCTTTGAATGATCCTAGTCCAAAAGCGGTAAAATACTAAGAAGAGACAATCATTGTTCAACTAAAGATGGAGAGTAGTGTTCTATTAGCCCCTGGTGGCCATTGCTTGTTCTTCACACTTTAGCACACATCCTTGCTTTAGGCTGGAGGTCTTGTCTTCATATCTGGGGACACAAGAGAGATCGCATTACCATAGATGCTTTACCAAGTAACATTATCAAACAGAAACACGCTTACTGTAGCAACAAAATCGGTAGTATTTACCATTTATGAAGGAGTACTCAAGCTAAAATAACTGCATTAGAGATCTACAGAGGTACCTAATATGTTTTTTACCTGTGTTCACTATTCTATTCAATTCAATTCAATATTGAACTGATGGACTTCAGTTCTAGTTAAGTTTATTGGTGGCTGTGTTGTTAACCATTAAAGTGGCAATGTGTAACTTTTAGCTAGTAGCATCACATAACTTTAAATTCCAAAAATTAACAACAATAATTCTTAGACACATGATTGGTAGAATCATACATATTTCACCGACAAAGTACCCAAAGCTAGACAAAAAACTGTGATTCCTACTAGAACAATGAGGTCGACAAACCATTCTATCTGAATCTATTTTGGATTCACAATTAATGCAAACACCCAGTGCCTTCCCAAAAGTAAATATTCCCTTTGGTTTTGCGCAGAAGGTACACATGATAATAGGATCTGCATATCAAAGTCAGTGTTGCCATGGAGCTGCGAGAGGCTGAGCTCCTTCTACATGCTTTTTGTTTTACACTCAGTTTTTGATCATGATCTTTTTTCTTTATTTTTTTCTTTAACTGTTTGGAATCAAACCGGGAATGGAAAGAGCAGAGCGAATAACCAAAACTGTCTTTTTAGTTTATGTGCATCTTCAATAATACAACATAAGCTGTTATGGATGAAGAAAACAATAAGAACAATAGCTGCCTATTGTCCTCATCCCTTTTATACTATTTTGTATAAACTGTACATCGAGGTAAAACTGGTCAGTGGCATTGAGTATTCAAAATGTAAGTGTGGGTGGTTGGTTTGTGTGAATGAAAGTAGAATCCAATTATATACTATTTATTTGGCTTTTTGTTGTATATTCAAGAGTTTATCAGCATTACAGCATTCTTTCATAGCTTGAGGCATCATTTCCTCGCTGAATCAAACATTATGGCAAGGCATATAAAGTGTATTTTTGTAAGAATGGAGGCTTCATTGGTAGACTTTAAGCATGAGAAAGGGTACACTACACTCACAAGATTCAAACGAAGGATGGCTGAGGGATTCTGCATCTTGTTATAAAATTGTCTAACCTGATCAACCTGATCAGAGCTTGCAAAACCAATTAAATGTGAATGGATGTGTTTCATGGTGTGCTTTTATTGCTTTAAAATTAAGGCTTAAAGGTGCAGTCTGCTTCTGCACAATGGCATTTGTCAGAGAAGTACTGCATGTCTGAATAAGAGCCTAATCTGATCTAACATGAGATTAACTTTGTGGGAAAACCAAACCAAAGATGGCAGCAGTGCTCTGTGTGCTTGTTTTATTACCTTTTTCTATAAACAGTAGTAAGGCGTTTTCAATTTTCCTGTAAACAGACCAGACATTCCTCTTTTTGCTGAGAAGCAATCAAGTTACGCCTTTTTAGTGTTGACTCTTGTTGTGCTGTAACTGTTTATGCAAAGTTTTGAAAGGGTCTTGATGCTCGTATTTGGTGGACACTGTGATTTAGATAGCAGCATTCATACTTATCTAAGTAAAACAAAAAAACAGGTTTATTTTAAGCGCCCCAAAGGTGACAAAGTGTGAACACACCTTTAGTCTACTTTATTTTTACAGTTTCTGCATTTGATATCTAGTATTTTGTAAGGCTTTTTAAAATACTTTTAAAACAAAGTGCTGGTTCTAAATATGTTGTACATGACAATAAAAATATCTATTCTTTTTTATTCTTCTTTTCCAAATACCCAAGGGCAATCTACATACAGTATTTCACTGTTCCTACCACTGTCTTTCTGATATTACCATGGCAGCATTAGTTTAAAAACAGTCTTTGCATTAGTACTTTATAATTGATATGAAAAGGCTTCACAAAATACATTTGAAGTTTATATATATATTAGACTCAATCCTTATCAGTAAGAGCATCATGTATCACTATTATTGATAAATGGAGATCCTAAACCAAGATTTAATTTCATGATACATTAAATGATTGAGCTCAGAGGTTTTCTGACAGATATATAAGGCTGATATACCCACAAATTGACATATACTCAGCATTGTGTTGTTTCCCACACAAACGTGATTACACAGGCACTAAAATCAATACTCTGCGCACTTCTATCAGCCATTACCCTGAAGTCGACCCACTCTATCGCTCCAATAATCCCTCAAAATACTGTACCCTTAGACGAAGCATCATGGAAAACACCACAGTGGAGTCATTAGGGAACATGACTACTGTTGGCTTTTGTCTCCTCCAGCCACAGCTCAACAGTTTCCATTGCTCTCGAGTGCCATGTAACACCACGACCCTGTCACTTACTTAAGGCCAATCACGTCAAGTGCTGCCAGCTCACGGTCGGATCCTTGGGGGACACCGAGAATCGAGCGGCAAGATTTTCCACTGAGAGGGTTTGCTGCAAGCAATACACTGTAGAAAGCACTTCTTTTTAAGTACCATGGGGATGCTTTTCCATTACGTTAGGTACTAGCCTCGAACAACAAACTCACACAGAGGTAATATTTGCAGCACACAGGTGATGGAGGAAATTAAGGCACTCTTTTAAAACAGAACTGTTCTGGTAAAAGCAACAACACCACTTCCAAAAAATGCTAAATTTGCTTAAAGCACAGCTGTATTTCTGCATTTCCCTTGACTCAGGATATTATACTGGTGCTGTTCTCAGCTCATACATACTTCATGACTGCTAATTTGACTCTTTTTTTATTTCTTCGTGCATATTAAAAAGAAGCAATGGAAGCTCGCAGGGACAAGCATGGCACAGTTTTTGACACAACTGGCTTTGACGTGACAAGAAGTCCACCAGTAAAGGCCACTCAGTTCAAGAGGTCATTCTCCATCTGCTTTGCTTGACAAGTAGCAGCATGTACAGGACATCCTCAGCTATGGAGGCAAGGACACGAGTCAACAAGGAAAGGTGGAACTTATGCTGCCGCACAAGCAGATGCTACGCTCTAATGCAATGAAAATATATGTACATTAGCAATTATAACGTCAGCACTATTTCACAGTTCTTTCAAGCTTAACCTTGTATGAACAGACCACGTAAATTAAATTTGTTAAAAAGGGATCTATGAGAAGCTTAAGGATAGGTGACTTATTCCCTACAGTAGGTAACTGTAAGTGCTTTGCCGGTTTGGAGAAGCAGACACAGGTTTGTTATGTAGCTGCTAATGGGGTTTGAGAAAACACAACAACTAAAGGTAATTTTATAACTATCACAGACTTCCACTATCCTCCCAAAAGCTCCTTTATAGCCCTGTGTCTGAACCAAAAACAAAATAGAATTTCTCAGCAGCAGATATTGTAGAAATATCCTCTATGAACCACACAATTAGGAAGTTTAGTGTTTGCAAAGCTAAATGTTTATAATATTTTTTTCCTGGAAAGATTTACAGCAGCGCATGATTTAGCCTTTATGTCACTGCTACTGTCTGATTCTCCAAATTGGGGTGGGGTGACTACTACTACTATCTACTGAAGGTAATCAGTTAGCTCCAAAAGTATGGAATGAAATGACAAAATACTGAACTATACTTTTAAATATGTTTGTACAGTACATGCACAATATGTATATTAGAAAATGTGTGTAACCAATGCAATGCTATTGATATGCAGGCTATAAACATATCTTTGTCACCAGCCCCTTAAAACACAAAATAGTCTTGTGTTGTCCCGTTTGGTTTCAGTGGGTGGTTGAAGTGTTTTGAGAGTTGAGACTCACAACCAATTGGGGTCAGTTGATGGTGGGACATGTAGCTGAGAGTTGGTAGGAAACAATGGCCACCCAGTACATAATTGTAAGCATTAAATGTAACAACCCAACATAATACAAGCTATACGGCAAAATATACTGCTAAACTGCTGTGAGCTCCTATGCTACTGTATGACCCCTACTTGTAGGATCTATAGTTTTGACTCTGTTCTGTCGCTGCTGGCTCTCTCCTCTCTTCTGGGTCTAAACCAAACAAGACCACAAACTGGAGGGAGCTGCTCCTGACTGTGGACGGGGCCCATTTCAGATCTCAGGTCTCTCTCGCTTTCACCTAGCAGCCACAGCTTTTGCTTTATTCTTTTGTTTGGTTGTCTTGACATTTACACACTTGCACTTGCTTACACCAATCATTGACACATTATTCTCTAGTGTTTAGTTCACTTTAATAAATACATCGTTTTTATCCATGTGTGGTTTGTGACAGCAATGTATTTACCAAGTACAGTTATCAAACTATGAAATGTCAGTAAAAATAAAATGTAAATATATAATGTTACATTGAGCAGCTAAATTCAAGGCCAGCTACAAAAGTGGTTGCCTCCATGGAAAGCTTGCAAAACTGAAGATTTACCAAATTGCTATCTAAGAAAAAGCAATGAGAGACTGTTAAATGTTTGGAAATGTTTATACTACAATAACAAAGCATTAGCATCCAAAAGTAACAAAGTTAGCTATTGATTATGTTTGTTAGCTTAACTAAGAATCTAACAATCCTTAGTTTACACTGGTACCGTATGTCAGATGATTCATTTTAGAAGAGATTCATTTCTAACCATTGTATTCTTCATTGACTTTGACAGATATGCTAATAGACCTGTGTCTGCAGGTAGTCTATTCTAAACAACATCAAGCTATACAATGAATGATGTTAATCACAGAAAAGTCTCACCGTTCACTGCAGGTCATTATGAAACATACTATAGTTTCTTCCTCAGCTCTTAATAATGAGCCTAGTGCAATGTCTGAGACTTTTCTACATCTGACAGAATTAAACAGAATTAGCCCCAGCCGTGTAACTGCCACAGATAAAACAATTAGACCGAGATAATGTGGTAATCCCAGCTTTACATAAAGAGACAGATACAGCTTTATTCTGTTTATTCCTAATAAAGGTCTGAATACTGGGAAAGGAAAAAAATGAAATTGTTTTGTGATGACCGTTACGGGCCTAACTAGAAGTATAATATTAAAGTAGGAGTCCATATAATTAATATGCATGTCCATCCAATATAATACTGTGTTACGTTTGCAACTTGGTGGGAGGATAACAGGGGCTTTGTTAAAAAAGAAAAGTCAAAAAATATTGAGACCATATTCTTCAGCGTTTTATAAAATGAACTACAGTTTAATTTATTCAATCTCCACTCTCTAATTTTCTTTTTTGTTTCAGTCTCAGACTCCACTCTCTCTCAAAAGCAGCAGAAGGACCGCATTTACATTGCCTCCCGTTTCTCTGTTGATGTTTGTCTATTTTGAGTTGTTTTTTTGTTTAAAGACATATTCAGCATTAAAAATACACTTTGTTGGCAGCTATTACACTTCGTGGAACGTCACATGACAAGCCGGTGTCAACCAATTGATTGAACAAGGTTTGCCGGGCCTAGGAAATGTTTTAAAATCCCTCATAATAAACCTTAAATGGCATCATGAAACCTGTTTTTTCACTTTTTTTGTTTTTGTGCTATTTCTCTGTGTAGGCAGACATATTCAGCTCTGGACACTTGTTTTGGTTGCCATTGAACAACAGTCGTAAATAATCCTCATTCTAATGTGGAGGCTTATGAGCAGGCTGAATATATGCAAACTTGATTGGTCAAATCTTACGTGCCAAGCATTCTGATCTGTTAAAATCCTTTATAATAAAGCATATATGAAAGAAAAAATAATTGTGTACTGTCCTCTTTGATAAAGAATGGAATAAAATGGCCCAAACCGGGGTCCTCAATGGCTCACCTGATAGAGCGCATACCACATACTCGATCGATCAATTTGCATCATTTGCCCAATAACATTTCCCGCTCTCTTATCCTGTTTCTTGTCTATCTGCACTGACTGTCAAATAGAGGTGGCAAAAAAAAGCCCCAAAAAATCTTTAAAACAATCAAGAAGAAAAAGACATGGATAAAAAAAAGGTAATGTATGTATTGTATTGATTATTAAACATAGTATACCTAAAAAGACTGAGCCTGGGATGCAACAAGCAACTCTGTGCACTGTGCTCATGGACTGTTTATCTGCTCGAATTTGTTAAAATGTTCTGAAAATAACAAACAACAAGGCTCTGTAGAAATGCTATTTTTGTAAACACCACAAGGTCCTGGGGAAAGTGGAAAGTGTGTAGTTGCTTCAGAAAGAAAACATCTTTGACATGATAAAAGCTGCATGTTTATGGGTCTAGCACATGTTTCTTGTCTGTTTATGGTTGAATATAGTAATGTATTCTTTAGCCTCGCTGATAGTGAAGACATCTTGGAAGTGAAATCTCCATATTCATGAGGAGCCAGTGCTGTTTCTTCTCTCCCTGTGGTTCACTGTAGAGGTGATCTCACCAGCCCACAGTCTTCCACACCTCCGGTTATTCACTGTGTGTGTGTGCAAATCTCCAAGTGGTCAATAAAGTTTGATTCATGTCGCCTGGGGCCGTAACGACACCCCGCTGCTTTAATTCGAGGAGATGTAAATGATGGTCCAAGATCTGGGATGATTTCCTCTGGGACAGCAACAGGGCTGAATGGGATAGGGGGGGGGGGTTACTGTAAATTACCACCTCCAAAGGTCACAGATCAAACGTAAAGAGAGCCAGCCTTCACATTAAAATACTATAAGGTCCTAATGGCGTTTATTTAAACCTCATTTTATCAGAAGTGGGAGGAGACAGTCTGAACTGATTTGGACAGTAGGGTAGTAAGAAAGTATTTGATATCTTTGTTGAATGTAATGTAATGTAATGTAACATTAAGGATAGTACACATATAAAAAATCATTAATTAAATAAATATATTATCCCATTTTTATTGTTTGATCATCTTTAAAAGCATGTTACTATTGTGATGTGTGTAATATTGATTCAGTTTAATGAGAGACATATCAAAACAATATAACATGCAATCTCTTTGGGATGTTAATATTATTACTGTGCAGCCTTACTGGACGTTCAAGCTCAGAATTACCTGTTTCAATCCTTAGATCATTATTGTCGACAGTCTGAACTTGTGATGTAAACTCAAGACCTGACATACATTTTGAGGTAAATGACCTACTGCTCTCTATTACTGCTTTGGTTTGGTTTAAAACAGCCAAATGCAATTATCACTGTAAAGTCTTAAAGTCATCTAAAGTTACTATCAGATTTAACCATCGTGCAATTACAACTACTTAATATAACGTTCTACATTTGCAGTGGTAGAGAGACTTCAGAGTGATACTATCTCTGAGTGGAGGCACTACACTATGACAGTGAATGATGAGATCTGGAAAAATGTTTTTTTTGCAACAATTAGGACATTTTAATAGCTTTACCTTACTACACTTAACTCCACAAAGGGCCATTAATAACACTGATAACTCTAATGAACGCAGCAGACAATCTATACCACACATATGGGACTGAACACTCCGCACAATTAATCACAAATACATTATTGTATTATTATTCAGTCCATGTCCTTCTTTTAAACAAAGTAATTGTCAGGCATTGTTAGTAAAGAAGAGTGGGGTTTGGATCTTTCATTGATTCACATTTAAAAAATGTTACTGAATACTGAATGCTTTTATTCACTTTTGTCTTTTCTTTCAAAACTATAGGAGAGCTAGGGCTTATATAGACATGTTAATATGCAATTAATACAAACAGATTCAATTTCAAATGCACTGTTTAATGCATCTGCAGTAGAATATATATATAAAATAGTGCCATACAAAACATAAAACAACATACTTAATCTGTGTCATAGTATATTGTATATTATATATATTATGCTCTCACTCCTGCTCCAGTTCATATGCTTATCCACATACAAGTATGACTTAATGTCTTTAGCTGTATCTCCTATTGGTGCCATGCATCCAAACAAGATAAAGACATCACTTTGCACTACATCTAATCATTGTTCAGGAACACTCTGTCCTGTACACTTAGGGCGTACTCACACTAGGCACGGTTGCCATGAACCGGGCCCGAGGACGATTGTCCCCCCTCCCCACTCCCCCTCTGGCCTGCACTCACATAGGGTTTCAGCATTCGTGCCGGAGCACGCTTACGTCATTATGGTGCGACGGTTTCGGGATAAACAGGAAGAGCGGCGCTCTCTGAACACAACGGAGTCCATCGCTCTGTTTTATTTGTGGATAATTTTGTGTCGTTTGGTACACGGTGGTCCACAGCCCTCTCACAGCCTGTTGTTAAACAGATTTGTCGCCTTAGTGGCGCGAAAATTTTCACGTAATCGTGCTGCTCGTATGAGGAGGTTGCAGCAAGGACTTTGCAGCTTTGATTACGGACTACAGTTCCCGTACATCGACATGGTAAGAATTAATATAATGAAATGTCATTGAATACAATTGAAAAGTGTATTGTGAAATTTGAAATACAATATGTGTATAATGTTTTTTTTGTAATTACGACAGTAGCGTTCTAAAGGTAATAATCATGTAACTTAATATAATTTGCTGGTTAATATTAGCTACATTCTTGTATTAAGACACCCGTATTCAACGGGACACAACTGTTATGTATGCACTGGAGTAGTAGTTTGTTGTTTATTTAATTTCACTTCAAAGTGCTGTAAGGTAATTGTGTATGCATAAACTATATATAGTTAACAATATTTTTCCATTCTGCTGCAGGACCATATGGATTCGGCAGAGATCTGCTGTGTGGTGGCAGCATGTTCTCAGCAGCTGGACAGACTGTGAGTGGAAGGCTAATTTCAGAATGAGAAGGACATCATTCTTGCAGTTGTGCAACAGCCTGCAGCCGCACCTTCAAAGACAGACCACTTCATTCAGAAAACCAGTGCCCTTGGACCAACGTGTTGCAATATGCATATGGAGACTGGCCACAAATGTAGAGTTCAGAACCATCTCCCATTTATTTGGGATTGGTCAGCACTTCTCATAAAAAAAAAAAAAAAAAAAACAGTACTTCACAGAACACAACCATATGCAGTGGTGAAACAAAATAGGCTACCTTGTGTGTGTGGTGTATAATTTATGGAAGTGTGTGGTATATATTGTAGACGTTCAAGGTCGAATTATAAAGTGTAGAGGTTTGAGGTAGTGTTAGGTTAAAGTGCATAGTAAATATATGCTACGGTATATTAAACAACTTCTGAAAGCAAATAAGAGTATTAACAACAACAACAGCCTCATCCTGGCTTCAAATACCCCGCACAGAAGACGTTAGATTCATGAGTTTGTTTGGACAAGACCTCAGTCCCATATGCCTGAGAGAAACCTGCCCTGGTGCATAGACACTGCAAGACTGGGTGTTACATGATGAAATGTTATGATTAAAATACATTTTTCATTTACATTTTCACTTCACTTTTTCTCCAACACATAATAGCAAAGAATAATCATGAACTGAATTGTCAACTTTGTCAATTCTTTTAACATGCCAAGGGGAATGAATGTATTGTAATGACTTTACTGTAGCCCAATGATAAAGATGTAATATGTTGTCATTAAAGTACACTTTTAAACCAAGGAGAACAGGCACAGATGATTTACACTTTGGAAGCAAAAGTTAAATTTACAACTTAGGTAAAGCCTAAATCAAGTCTAAGTGCATTACCACATTGCAACATGCATAAAATGAACGGTCTGCAGACTAGCATTTAGAGAAAATAACAGGTATGTACATTAAGAATCCAAAGAGTGACATTTCCCTGTCGTGAAAAACACTAGTATTGCCAGAATCAAAAGAGAGTGTAGACTTGCGTTTTCCACACCAGACTAGTGTAAATGTCAGCACAGCTATAAATAATCCACTCAAGTACAGATTCAAGTTGTTTTGGAGCGTCGCATGGAGCGTCGCAAAACCGTGACGTCACGCGTCTTGTTCCATGCTCCAGCACGGTTGGCGCTCACACTACATGCGAACCGCGCCCGAGCCCAACTAACCGTGCTCTGGCCCACCTCTTCCAAGCGGGCCAGGGGCGGCTAATCGAGCCGCGCCCGGGCACGGTTCGGAGCACTCACACTAGTCAAACGAACCGCGCTATGGTGGTCAAACGTGCTCGGGCACGGTTCAAACTGGCTAGTGTGAGTAGGCCCTTAGTGACATGTACACGTAAACTTATTCACATCTATGACTGACACGTCAGCTCATTACACGTCCATCCACGACCCTGGAGCTGAGAGGCGGACATAATGTACATCTATAAAAACTTCATGTGTTGTAACATGTTAAGCAAATCACCATGTACCATTGTTGCATGTGTCTGATTTGTTTCATTCTTGCAAGAATTAAACCGGTCTTCCATTCATAACCACCATGTACCATGTACGGTCTCTGTCGTCTCGTTTGTGATCCGAACCTAACAATTATTTTAACAATCTGTGTTTTTAACATGAAGTTACGGATTGCTCTAAGTTTGAGAGTGCTCTCGGGAGTGATGAAAACAACTCTCAACAACATGTTTGTGAAGGTTCTCAGTCCTCCAGGACATCTTGAAAAAAAGGTTGAAGTAAAAGCATCAGGACTCAGTTTTCAAGCTGAAGACGTTTTGTCTTTAATTCCAAGAGACTTTATCAATTCTGAGATCGTTGGCCATGAAAGGGAAGTGCGACTCCTGATGTGAGAGTCGTTAAGGCTCAGGAGAGTCGTTAGTGACACTGCTCCATTTAGGTGCCGAGTCGTTAGCGTCACTGTTCTATTCAGGTGCTGTGTTTGTTGTTCTAGAGTGAAACTCTTTTGATTTAGGTTTCAGAACACAGTTGATCTCAGAATTGACAAAGTCTCTTGGAATTAAAGACAAAACGTCTTCACCTTGAAAACTGAATCCAGATGCTTTTACTTCAACCTTTTTTTCAACAACAAATCAGGAAGACAACCCAGGCACTCCAACTTGTTAACAAAGCACGAGGAGGTTTATTTAAAAAAAAAAAGTTTATTGTTATGGCTATATCACAAACCAACATGTTTAGACAGTGAGTCTTTTTCAGAGCGCTCTACAGGTCACAGCAGCCAATGGGAAACCTCCTCTTGTGTGTGCCTCCCATTGTCTGCTTTTTGATTTGAAACATAATCTCTGTCTTGTGTGTTTTTTAAACCCGACTGATATCTGTTTTTCCTTATTCCTTTATTCATTAGCTCATGTGCATTATAGTGCTTATGCACAACCAACTTCCGCTTCAGCTTGACATTATAAGGCACTTGCGGTCAAATAATAGCTGTATGAAATAATAGAAAAAATGACCAGAGTAAAATGTGGTCAGGCAAATTATCAGTGTTTTTTTATTTGTTTGTTTTTTATTTTTTATTTTAAAACCTAAATAAACATGTATTTTTCAAAGTTGGTAAAGTTTCCCATTTGTTGTGTTTCCGGTCAAATCTGACCAATTGAAAAGTTTTATCTCTGTTAAATGTAGTTAATTGAATCATATTGCCCTAAGAGTCCATGACTTTGTCCACAAAGACAATTTCCACACACACAACAATTTGTATGAATTTGCATTTTGTTTTTTGTGTTTTATTTTTGTGTTTTCTTGGGTTTCAACTGACGTCCAAATACTTAAGCTGGAAAAAAAAATAATAATAAGTCACTGAACCACCAACATGTATCTTTTTATGTAGTCTATTACTGCATTCTTTTCTTTTCAGCTTGACACAGCATGGCACTGGGAACCATATGGGAAAACAAAAGCAGATGCTACTGTAAATATTAATGATGTGCTAAATGTGCATGGTGGTATTAGAATAAGCAGATCTGGAGAGGCCATGTGTTTATATAAAGTGAGTAGGCGGTGCAGATGTAGATAAATGCATTGTGCTATCTTTTATTACCTAACCCAGAATCTTTTTGGTTGTGGTCAGTTGGGCTCCACTGAGAGTAATGTGCTTCGGGTTGCAGCATCAGCTAATGTAAAATTCTAGCGGACGCAGTGTTGAGGCTGGTATTACTCTCAGGAAACAGCGAGAGGCTATTAGGAGCAAGAGGTGAGCTATTTCTAGCCACAAGCAGCAGAGATTTTAAATCAAGGAAACCGAATCATGGCGCAATGAGTTCAAAAAGGATGTGTTTTCAATGTGGTCTTTGGTAAATAATTAAGTTCAAAGCTACATCATATATGCTTTTTTTGGTAAATGGAGGAGCAGAGGCGCTAACCTACTTTAACTGAGTCAGAAGAGAATGAGTAAATAAGGTGCAATTGGGCCTGACGTGTAAAGGTGTTAAAGTGGAGTGAATAAGTAGAGCTATAGCTTTCATCACATGTACAGCCACCTGACAGTATTCAGACCGAAAACAGGACCAACAGAAGAGAAGACAGGGGATGGAAATGAAGTAAAAAACACTATAAGTCTATAATACTGTTGTCACATCTTCTATTGATACTAAATGCATTGTTACTCAAGCAGTAACACATCACACCATCAACTCACTTGAACACTCCTGTATGGTGGAAGACCACATTGACCAAGTCATGTGTCAAAACCAAGACTTTTAGGGGCTGAGGCCAAGACCATTGCAGCGTAGACACAATATGAGATTCTGACGATATGATAACCTTGTGGAAAATGATCACAGTTTGACGGTATTAAAAATACAACCTAAAATGGTTTTAATCTCCTGGGGAATTCAACATAATCAAATCTTTGGATCCGGACTGTGGGAGGAAGCTGGATTCCCCACAGAAAGTTAGTTGCCGGCGCTGGAAATGAAGCTACAAACTCCCTGCCACCATACATACCATATGTCATTCAGTATTCACAATACTCATAATAATCTGAAAACTCCTTAAAATCCACCTTGTACTGCTCCAAGCAAAGCACCTGCTCTAAACCTGCTGGCTCTTTGACCAATGATGTGGCAGTACTGACAGTCATGGGTGTGTTTTAGGTTTTTAAGTTTTAAGTTCTCTTTATTATCCTGGTGGGGAAATTCATTCTTTGCATTTAACTTGTGCAAGTAATTGGTCAGGTGACTAGAGAGATAAAAACTGTCTAATCAAGATTTGACAACTAGACAACCTCCACTTTTAGTTCCGTTTGATTTGTGTTGAGAGAATAGTAAACAACCCTGGTTTCCTTTGTAGTTGCAGAAACACAAACAGACGAGTATCACATGACTGTGGCAGGTCTGCTGGGTGTGTTTAACAGGGTGAACACAACGTCAGGACTCACACAGGCAGTACCAGCTCATTAGCCCCCCCGCTTCATGTAGCGGTGTCAGTTCTGCTATGTTTGTTGTGCTCTGCCTCAGACGTCTGCATGTGGCACCTCACTGTTTATTGTTTTCAGAGATAGACGTCTGTGTCTTTGTGGTGACAGTGACGTGAATGAGGCGCAACGTTCGGAGGCAACCCCGCTGTCGAAACACTCCTCCTGCTGTCTTCCCTTTTCAAAATGACAAGCTTTAATTGCAATTGAAAATGAGTAAAAGGAAAGATGTGACAAATAGCTGCTTCTAATTACAATTTAGTTACAGAAATACAGGCCTGACATGGTCTCATATAGGCTTTTCTAAATCGGCAGAAGACAGATTTGTCACAAATCTCAGACAGTCGCACCAGTGTAAGTGGTTTCTGTCCAACACAAAAATTGTATTTCATTTTATTTAACCATTTTCTATTCTTGATCCTTTTCTAAGCCTATCTCAGCTGGGGAGATACACCCAGGCCAACCCTAGAAAAAAACCCTTAAAAAAGTGGGTCTCAGTTCACTTCCTGCTGAACTCTCTATCAGCGCCCTCTAGTGTGTCTCTGGACACATGTGTAATCTCAGTGGGACTTTCCTGGATAAATAAATGATAAATAAAAAAACATATCAATTCCTAATTAAAGTCTTCAATGGCTAATTCCTTAAAATTAAAAAACAACAGCGGCCAATAAGCAAAAAAGTCAAGCCCTGAACATAGCTAAGAATGTAGGCTATGTTTGCAGTTCTACTTATTATCAAAATTAAGTCTGTATTGTAAAAAAAAAAAAACATGTTTTTTCTCTAGATGACAGCTCCTGGAATTTAAAATTAAGGGATAATTGTGGTTAGAATAGCGGGACAGAAAGTGAGGTAAATACCAACCAACATTTAGAGCAAGCATCTATAGGTTAATAAAAGTGTAGACATTTTAAACCTATTATAAGACATTATTTCTGCGATTATAAATATTAAGCTACTTGACAGGTGTCAGAGTAATTTAAAGCAGCCTAGAAGATTAGTATTTATATCACACAACTGTTTTAGTGTGATACAAATACTACATTCTATTAGACTCACATTACTGTGAAGCATAGGAACTAGAACAGATGGAGATGATGGACGTTTACATGTAGCATTTTAATTATGATGTATACAGACTCTTTATTATTACAGTAGAGTATTTGTTGTCATCAGTGGTGTAAGTCTACATCTTTGTAGTGGGTATACTGTGATATCAACAAACTTCATGTCCTCAGCGACAGCCCTTGGACATAACCCTCATTAATAACACACACCACAGAGATTAGCAATTGAAAGCACATAAATAAATGAGACATGAATGAAAATAAAACAGCCACGTAACAGTAAAAATAGTAACTTATAGTTATTCAAATATTTTATGGCAAAAACGTGTGATGTAAATTTTTGATAAGATTAAATATTAATTCATCTACAATTTCAGACATTAGTATTAATTAATCAGAAGTGCAAAATTCCAATTTCTTAAACAGCAATGATGTACAAATAAATGAAGGTACAAGAAACATATTTGTAAACCTTGCATTAACATAATTAAATAACATATTTTGACTGTTGTGCTATACTTTATCCAACATTTTACACAATGCCCCTGAAGCCTTACTTATGTTCAGTATTACTCTTTACCCTATCATTTGTCAGGGTAAGAAATCCTTTTCAGTTCTTTCTTACCGTTTACCGCACCAGACAATCCTTTGCTCCATCATTCACTTGCATTTTTCTGACACAAAGTATGGCAACAAAGAAAATACCACTACTTTGCTCCTCAATTCATCCAAATACAAGCTGCATTACCACCCAATTACCCCCAGATTACAGTAATGTGCTCCCACCACACACGCCGAGCCCACTCTTCCTCCGCCAGCCGCCTCGCAGCTCTACATCGCATTATAGCGACGCGTAATCTTGTGATATTGTGTCGGGATTAACATCAAATCTCATTACGGCAGCTGGGGAACAGGAGAGAGGGAATGGGTGGTGGTGACGTGGGGAAGGGGTCATGTCTTGTTTTTTTTAGGTTTACACTGCTGACTCAAGCATAAAGTGAGAAATGAGATCAGAGATGTGAAGTCTCAATTACACATGATGGCATTTGAGGCTGATTTATTAGACACTGGAGGCTGTGGGGTAATTTAACCATCAGTATCCCAGAATGCATCTGCAAACAAGAATAAGAAACTGAGATATTAGGTTGAAGTTAAATAGAAAATTTATATTCAAACCTCCAGCCTTGTAATAGAGCAGCGGTTCTTGGCAAGTCCTCATCTTAAACTGATTCAGACTAGCCTGCACAAACATTAAAAAACTTTATTCTTTAACCCTTTATTTATTTATGTTACAAGTTTAGTCTTGTAACATTCATTTTAATAAACAATCCCCCCCCCCCAGTTGCTGTGGAAGGCGAGCTGAAGTGTTTTGCTGATGCACGAGATTGGCCTTACTCTCTAAAAAGCTTCATGCCCTGGCGATGCACACCTAGAGCTGGCTTTAACTGATTTTAAAAGTGGTAAAAGTTAAAGAAGTTGGTATGTTTAGAAACCCACAGTGTGATGAGGCATAAGAGAAGTTACAGGTTTGACCTTGTTTAAAAAACAATAAATTAATAAAGGCGGCTATTTATATATTGTAAATGATACATGACCAAAATGAAACTCAAGACTATATGTAGGATCACGTCAAAATAACCTAATAATAATTTGACAAATCTCCATAGAACCAAGTAAAATCTTCAGTTACTTTCTGTTTCTACAGGTGCCCATCGAGGACAAACTGAGCACTGCTGGAAGTGAAGCACACTCACGTTTCTTGTCAGCACACATTCTTGGGTAAAGGTTTATGACATTTATAAACTAAATACATTTTGCTTTAGTTTTTCCTAAAGCTAAATCGACATCAGGCTTAATTCCACTGGGTTTGGTCATAGACAACAGCATGTCCCTGCAGAGCTACCATAGCTCGTTACATGCTATAAAAAAGAGAAGTTTAAGGTGAGGCATTTTTTCCTTGAGCCACCAGATGTCACCAAAAACGGCATCTAACCTTGAAATCTATACAAAAAGTAATTCTTTCTCCTGAGCACTGTGCCTTTAAAGCAATAAAATCAATAAAAATGTAAAGTCAGCATTGCACACTAAAATGTGCCTTCGGTGCCAGTAGAGGTCAAGATGACTTTTGACCTAATGTTGGCTTATTACACCTTTAAACAAAAACAGGAATGTCACAACATCCAAGTGACACACGTTAAACAAATTGACGACCTCCACCTTTAGCCCTGTGTCTCTAATTTCTTCAGTTCCATTTTTCCTTTGCCAGCATTTTCCCCCTCAGCCCTTCCTCCGCACGCGTCATAAAGCTGACTTTTATTACCAATAGCTTTGTGACGGTTGTAATTGCTTAAGTGATATACAGCTGGAAACTGAACGCAGCTCAATTTTGCTCCATTTAAACGGCTATCAGGGCGAGGTTATGTTGCTGGTGGCACCCTGTTGGAATAAAACAGATTGTCAGCTGAATAATAGGGGACCAAACACAAATTATGCACAATTCCCACTGGGCTGCATCCAAAAAGATGTTCAATCCTTTTTTTCTCCTGTGGATAACCCTTAAATCACTTTGCTCTCATGTGAAATACCCCCTTCTTCTTCTGCAACACACCAAATTTCGAGATACAAAACAAAAACCATGCCCCTCGAGAAGAGCCGTGTGCTGTTATCGAGCCTCAGGAGCCTCACTAAATCACGACGACGCCCAGCAGAGAGCAGGCATAACAACACAGCCCTGTTACAACCAGTAATTGTAGAATGCATCATCTTTTTGTGGAAGGGTTGGAGGTGTTGGGGGATGGACAGCTCAATGGGGGTTATGGGTGTTGGCTAAGTGTGAAGGAAAGGGAAGAACAGCGAAGGAATGGGTGAAGCATTGGTCAGTCGTACATCACAAGTGTAAAAGGGAAAAATAGACCTAAGGCTAAATGTGGCAATTTAATCGGCAGTCCACATACATTTTTGGTTGTCAGTCATTTATGTTAATTGATAAAAATGAAGGTTAGGTTTTCAAAACCAATCACCAAAAGCTTTCCTAATTTCTACCAGCTTCAGATTGTACATTGAGGCCAGAAAAGAGAAAAAAAAATCACAGTTGAAGGTGGCCAAAGTATAAAAGTGAATGTTCTGTAACTCATAATTGTCCTTTATCAATATACATTTACTTCTCCCTGTCAAACCCACTTATATTGTATTTTATCTCTCTATATATTAAATTCAAATGCAATTTTATCACATCTACCCATAATTCTCACTTGCACTTTTGCCACTTAACACTTATAGAACCAAAGCTAGGAAAAGAGTAATAAATATCTGTAAAGCTTAGACTATGCTCCCAAAGTGTCCTCCTTTTCAATTGTTTGCTCTTTTTTTTCCCGGACTGCTTTTTATAATACTCTCCATTTTTCAAGCAGCCACCCGTCCTGCCGAATCATTTCACATTCATGACTTTATTCCTTTCATTTTTGCCCCCCGCTGTAACACAATGCCCTCTGGTGTGTCCCACTGTACACAAACGTTTACAGGGAGAGCTAAAGGTATGGTGATAGAGGGGCGGCAGGAGAGGACCCTTCAAGTCTGCGCTTTTCCATTAGCCTCTCCGTGATGTACTGCTCCACCAGCTCCACATTCACACAGACACTGAGCCGCTCCCTCGGTCCCTCCCCCACAGCCCCACCGCCCCTCAGCCTCTCCTCACAGGCTCCGTCAGTCACCATCCATCAGCAGACCTCCACAAACCGGTCGCACACCGGCTCCAGACTGGGACTCGGAGGCAAGACCTCTCCAGCAAACACAAATCTGTCCCTTCATAATTCTGTATCTGGCTCTCTAATACAAAAGCAGACCTATGAAGCTAATAGTAAAGGTGACAATCTTATTAAACTGCTACAATGACAGGAAATGGGCCCAAAGCAACATTAAATAACCAAATGAGAAATAATCAACTGCAAAGCTAACAGGTTTTAAGATATTTATGGCAATTTAGAACAAAAAACTAAACTTAGCCTAATTATCTTTTCAGAAATAATGTATCTGTTGTCATAGGCGTGGCAAAACCGTACTTTGTGGCTTTAAATCGGCTTTGTAGGTCACACAGTGCAACAGGATAAAAGATAGACAGAGCAATTAAAAAACCCTCAGACAAAAGTCAGTTTCTAGTATAATCTGGACAAGTTAAGTTAGGTGTTTGTTGTGGAAACACTAGACAAGTATTACAATACTGCAGGCACTTAACAAAATAAAGAAAAATATAGGTTTACTGATTTGGTACATACATTTAATTGTAAATGTGAAAACTTCTCAGGTGTATCGCTGACTTTTAGAATTAGGCAAGCAACGCCTTCATTTTCTTGCATATCTTCTAATTTTCCACAAATATTATCCAGAAGAAAATGGATTAGTGTTAGGTGCGTAACCGTGGCGACAGAGAGTTTCTGTTCCCACCAGAGCAAGAGTGTCTGAAAGCCGAGCGCTGTATATAGACCCTCCTCTTTGACGAAGGGAACTTCATTCAGCTGCAAGTGTTACTACACACCGAGTGACCTAAGAGCTGGAGTGGGTAAAGAGTCATTTCGAAAAGGCCCTAATTGTACAGTGTAAGAGATAACAGACTGCAGGGCGTGGCCAAATCGAGTTGTACAGTGCTGTGTGTAAGAATTGTATAGGACGGCAAAAACTGTACAGTGTGACAAGGACCTAAGGCTGAATGTAACCGCATTATGTGGAATGAACTGGTTATAAGGGATGGTTATTACTAGCTGGAGGCATGTCTCTCAGCCTGGAAACACCTCAGTATTCTCCGGAAAAGCTGGATCAAAGGAAGAAGATGGATGGACTAGTTATTTATGTCCAACAACAAAAATCAGTGAAGACGAGCAGGCAGGAAACACTGGTGTGTCATGTGCGTCATTCTTTACAAACCCTTTATTTTTTTTCTCCCTCATCACAATTTCCATTTTAATGTTCCTTAAACACTCCAGAGAGGTGACTGTGTGAAACAGTAACAAAAATAATTGGTAATGATGGACGTTTTTTGTCATAATTCACCATTTAGAGAAGATAATTACCTGCCATGTCTCAGTTGTCAGTGATCTCAAAAGTCTCAGTTTTTGTCAGTCGAATAAGGTCTGCAGCAAGTGTCTCTGTTTTGGTGATCTTTAAAATACTGACATTGTGTTGAAAGGTCCATAAAAAAGCAGCAAATTGTGTGTTTTAAAAGAAAAAGGCATTAGTGCGGACATAGCCAAAATGTCAGTGAAATAAAACAAAACAAAAATAAACTTTCAGTTTTTTCATGAAACGACATTATAGTGAAACAGATTTATTAATACAATCTATCCTAATCAATTGGCAATATCATCTCCCTCATCTGTTTAATGTTGACAGCAGGGCTCGATCATGTGCAGCAAAACCGCAAACCTCCACGGCAGAGGGAAAACCCAATTAGGACACAATTAGCGGCGTCAGATCCACCTGAGAGACCACGATTGCCGTTCCTTCTGGCAAAACAAAGCCCCATACGGGAAGGTGCTGAGGGGATTGGAGGGGCTTACTTACTTCCCGGGCGCTCTTTAAAAGGCATAATTTCCCAGCGTTTGTGATCAATGTGGGAACAACAGTGCTAATGAGCCTCGCTCTTTTTACAAGAAACACTGCGAGGAATAGGACTAATTAAAGTGAGGAAACAAGTGACGCAGAGAAGTTGGAGCAAGTGGTTTCTTACTTAACAAGTTCACCAAGAAAAATCCAAGAAGCAGAATTTAAATCTATTGCATCTGTGAAGGCTCCACTCATCTCAGACACAACATACCCCATATCACCTGAAAGATTAAAACACCAGACTTTATGAGTTTATTCTGAACAGGAAAAGGTGTGTCTTGAAGGTGGGTGGCTATACAAAACTTAGGACTTTTCCACTGGAGAACTTATCTTGTCTTTGTGTCCAAAGACAAAGTTGGCAGATGTGTCCTGGAGCCATTAAAAGTCACAAGTTTTTATGGTTGTGGTAAGAGGATGAAGTGTTTTTATTTAGGAGAACATATAAATGGTAAATGAGATGTGATGCTTTTCTACCCTCTTGGGCATCCAAAGCTTCCATTTCTATTCATCCCATACAGACGGCTCCAAAGGCCTCTCCGACCACCACCAAACAGCCCATCACAATCACACTAACACATTTATACACTAGTGGCACAGACACAAGGCAAGGTGGGTGGCAGAATGAACTGGGGAAAGCAGGGATCGCCAATTATTGGATGACCTGTACTTCCTGAACAGTAAAATTACATTGTCATTAGCAGGACATCTCACTAAAATCCAGCTGCAGCAGAAATGAATGAATGGCAAGGTTTATAGCTCTGTAACCATTCAACAAGATGGTTCAAATCTTGGTCTGCACATCAATATAATAGAAGTAGAAGATGGCTTATTTGCTTGGTAACTATGTAATTTAGTATTTTCACTATTAAGGTGCTGGAATGAAAGAATGATCGTTAATATTTTATGTATTCACATTTTTGGATATTTTACATAGACTCATTGAAATGGAAACGTAGGGTTTAGTTTCATCTATTTCTATTTCTGCTGCACAGTTTATGCATCTTCAAACATCAGAGAACAAGCAATGTATTTAATATAGTCTGCTCTGACTTTTTGTCATTTTGTTCTTGAACAGCCCATCTTCCCAGATCCAGAGTATAAACTTTCCATCACCAGTTCACCATCAAAACCACAAATACTTCCACTAACTTCCAACTTTGGAGTTTTAAGGCAATGCATTTCTTTTAAATTAATCAACAAGTTAATCAAGAAATATCCAATATGGAGTAATCCTTTGCATACCTTCAAATCCCAAACCAGGTTAAGCTGAAAAGATATTCCACAGAGTATCCATGTGTACATATATATCCTTAGAAGCCTTCCAGGAGTCTGCAAGTATCCAATAAAGTCCGCAGCAAAAATATCCTCCCAAAACATTCACAACGTATTCCACTCTCTTCTGTTTTGCCCGAGGAAATCTGTGCCTCAGAGGAAGGTGCAGCAGCAGTAGTAGTAGTAGTAATAGTAAAAAAAGGAAGGATGGGAGGGGTGTATAAGGCTCACATCAGGGGAGAAGTCTGTGCATCATTGTTTCGCTGCCACCAGAGAAGAAGAAAGATGAGGGAATGAAGGGAGGATGCAGCGCAAGAGAGACAGACTGAGAGCTGAATGGATGCGAGTGCCCTCCCCTTTACTCCGCTCAGCCTCAGCTCTTTCTCTCACTCACTCACACTCACACACAAACACACGGCACACACCCCTCCCCTCCGCTCGGCTACAGATTGCATTGCACTGATGAAATTTTAATGGTTCTTTTAGGAAGAATAATGAACATGCTACAGTCCCTGGAGTTGTGTGGATGGGAGTGGGAGTTAGGGCTTTTCGGCACTTCTTCACAGGCATGCAACAAATGTACAATCCAAAGAAATTAGTGGGTTTTTCACTCCACATTGTATCACAAACTCTAACACAGCTAATATTTTCAAAATGATCTTGGAGAAAGCAGAAAGAAAATATCATGTGCTACAGTATCGAGCATGTGCAATGTTTCCTGTTTTGGGAAATAAATATATACCTAGGAAAAATGCATATATACTTAAATACATATTGTTTCATATGTGCATTTTAGATATGAACTTATTTAACTAATGTTTTATGGTGTTTTTTTTTTTTTGGTGTTTTATGAAAAAAAAAAAAAAAAAAAGAAAGCTTACCTGGTTCATGAAGCCTAAAAACCGGATCTGGTTATTTTAGTTTTGAATTTGATTTAAAATTCAGTCTGTAAAAATTGCCATTAGTCTTTTTAAAGGGCAACAAAATACTGTCTTTGTGTATCCCAACCTTCAGCTTTACAAGTTAAGCACTGCATGTCATTGTTTAAAATATATATATATATATATATATATATATATATATATATATATATATATATATATATATATATATATATATAAGCTATATTGTTTATTAATAAATTCTTGTTTATTTTTTTGGAAATACTTTGTTTTGACCAGGCAGGAGAACGTGTTAGTTTAACAAGACACGTCACAACAACATCACGTGACGCTTCTGACAAAGGCTGCAGGAAGAAGCAGATAAACACTTTCTCCTGTCTGTTCAAAACAAATATTTCTTATAAATATTCTGAAACTGAAGACACAATAAAATTATACCAAACATTCATGGTTGTCAAGGCATGAACCACACCTGGTTAAGTTTGAGCATAATCCTGATTAAATAGTAAATAAGAACAAATTTAGTTGTTTTTCCAAATTGTGCATCTAATGGCAATAACCTAATAGCTAAACTTCAATCTCAGTGAGTTTTTTAGGCTCCTAGGTTTTACATCCCATCCCCCCAATCTATAGTATGTCTTAAATAAAAGCTGATAAAAGTTAGTAAAAAATTATCTTTGTCACACTGAACAAAACAAAACATGAAATTGTACATTATTTATTATTTTTAACTTGAAACGCCAATCCTAAATCCATTTCCTGCAAATTCTTAAGAAAACTTGAAACATTAAACCATAACAAAATTTTGCACTGGGTTCATTTCTCTTTATATTTTCTGTATCTTTTTTTCCACCCGAGCACACTCCCACCCACATGCAGCACAAGGCTTCACACTCTTCATTCTGGAGTCGCACACATGCCACACAGACTCACACCGAGCGACATCAAACAGCTCTTCTGACAGACTCACAGCCGAGCCCCCTCCTCACGTCGCACCATCGCTCGGTGAAAACGGGTGGAAAGTCTCAGGCTTAGACACACAAGAACATTTTATAGAGTCTGGTTATAGTGAGGTTTTAGTCTTTTTTGTTTTTACGCTTCACCTAAAAGGCACTTTCTGGAACAATGGGGTGATTTGTTACTTTTTGCAAAGAAAGGCGTAACAGAGACGATTGAATGTGCATGGCCATGCTTTGTGTTACGGAACCTAAGGGATGTTGATTTGTGACGTTTGCTTTCTAGCTTTTATTTGACAGAGAGTCAGGAATTAAACAGAAACCAAAGGAAAGAAAGTGAGGGTATGTCATAACCGTCCTCATAAGCCAGATAGAACTGCTCCACAGTACATGTCTGTTCCACAGAACCATCTGGGTGGGCCCCCGTTGAAAGGGCAGGTACTTTAAATGAATAACAGGTTGGTGATTGGATTAATCAACCTCAGTTTTATCCAATCGCAGCAGTACCATGTTGTTCACATCCGTAACAGTAAAATGGTCTCTACATCTTCAAACCTGAAACATGTCCAGACCTGTCAGTGCAGCCACATAAGTGGACACAACTAGCCGGTAAAGCCAGGGTTTGAACTGTGAGTACTTTGCTCGGAGCAGTTCAAGATGGATTTTTGTGAGTTTGTAAATTTCCAAATCTTACGTGAATCAAGCTGCAGTGCAGTTTTATGGTGGACACTGAACCGAGCCGGGAGTCACACCTGGGGCCCTTCTGTTACAGTATGTGGCACTAGTCTGGATTTTCCAGTCTGCTCTGTATTCTGCTCCTGCTCTTTTTTCCCGGGCCAATCGTAGCGAGGATTTTGTTTAGCGTCCTATTGAGTGTAATTTCATCAAGATGTCTGTCGCATTGGAGCAATTGTTTGGCACTGCACTTGAATCTGTTCTTAAAGGCCGGGACATGTCTTTAAAACCACAGCAACTTCTCTCCCAATAGCCATGCTGGTATTACGCTGTGGTGGTTGCTTTCCTTACGTCATATCCGTAATTTTTCCGATCGGTATACTCAGCAAACGTTCGTTCCGCCCATGGTCCCTCCTTAAAATCCTGTTCAAACCCCGCAATCCCAGACTGATATCTCTGTATGTAATACAAAGAGAAAGCAGTCTGGCTGGCCAGGCTAATGTAGCACATGTATCACCAGGAAAAGCACTAAGAGTAACTTCTGAACAAATGGAAATAAATTAGGGAAACTGATTCTCCTAATTTGTTGACTGTAATTAGTGGAAAATAGTGGTATTACCTGATCATTTGTTTATATTAAAATGTAGTTAAACCAGATTACTAAGAAAAAAAATATTATACAAAGCAGTGCAGTGAGGGTTATTTAAAAAAAAATAAAACACACAAATGTGCTGGTCACAATGTATATCAAGGCTGGACAGTAAAATTATGATAAAAATAATAAAAGAATAAGTATCAACAATAAATCGCCTTTACAAGGTATGAATCCTGTCTGTCTAATATGCTTGTTTAAGTCAGTTCTGCAATTGAATTAATGCAAATTAGCAATGTGGAGATAAATATTGGTCTTGCTAAGTGATTTTGTCATCTTTATTCTTTTGTGCCGGGTTATGTCCTATCCATCCTCCCTTAAAGTTTACATTGGATTACATTTTGTTGTCTTATCTTATTTCTTACCTTGAGAGCCAGAGAGGGGTTAATAGTGGGCCAAATTACCACAAATATCAGCAGATCTCAGTAAAAAGGGAATTACAGATAAACACATGCCACGCAGGCTTACACCGAGTAACATCAAACAGCTCAACACACAGCCGTACACCCCTCCCATCACATGGGGGGAGAAGACGGGGGAGAGTGCATGCCAAGAGAGCAGTTTGAGGATGAGCTGGATCTCAGTCTCTCTCACAAATACAGGCAGAAGCACACACCCGGCGGAAGGGAACAAAGAGGCAGCGTGTGGAGGCTCCACAAGGAACACGGTGAAGGGAGGAGACCAAAGGATAGTCTCTGTAACAGCTCTCAACAACAGAGGCTTCAAAGAGCCAAGCGCTGATATGGCACGAGGTCTGGACTGGGCCAAGTGGCACTTCCAAAACAATGCAGAAACCTTATAGCGCAACATTTCTTCTTGCATGAATTAATTATATTTGCCCAACCCACAACATGTCAGCCAAATGTAAAATCGTGTAGTATACAGCTGAACAAAAAGGAAGTACAAGAGTCATATTCATGAAATCATGGTGATTAGGATTTGAAAAATGTACTTTTATAGTATTCTTATATATGGTTAGAACCAAGTTAAAGGAGCCAATACATTATTCTTCTGCCTAGAGAGGACATACTGTAGCTGTCCACAGTACACATACTGTAGCCTTGTTTCCATTGGGACTGTACGTGTGGGTCAGGTTGGTTCCGATGCATATCCATTACCAAAAGGGGTCTGAAGGGTCCCCCTCACAGTGGAACCGAAGCTATACTAAAATTGTGAGGTGTTGCCAAAAAACCTAAACACTACACATGCCCATAATTTAAAAAACTTTAAATAAAAAGCAGTATTTAGCCCTATTCTGCTTTTGGGCGTCTGAGACAGGGATGGCAAAAAGAAAACTGGACCACTTTAACTGAAGGAACTTTCAAATTAGGACTAATGTAGCAGTATGTGAGTCTTCATTTGTCTGATTGGCTGTATGTTTTTCAAATTGCCCCTTGTAAATCCAAAAACAGCTAGCCAGGCTCGACATGTGATGTATTTGATGAATCCATTTACAAACTAAATGCAGGCAGTATTGCACACTGTCAATCATTGTTTGGATTTTGATGGAAATACTTCTTCACTTTATTACACCCAATTTAGCCAAATGATTTAGAAACAGGTTTAATAGGCTTAGTCATGTTAAATTCAAATTTCCCTATTTAACACTAACATAAAGCAGCTGAAATCTAAGTACGATATTAATGTGTGTAGACTTGTAATAGCTGCAGGAACATGTTTGTTTTTTACAGTAACAATCTGTGTGAGCAGCGTGGCACCTGCTGAGACGTCACATGTGATATTCATGTCTGATCTGAAGCGGGATCCTGCTGCGAGCTGCTAATGTCTTACTTATACATTGAACAAAGGCAGGATAATGGCAGGAAGGGGATTATTTACATAAACTTACATTACATCAGTCTTCTGTGTTGGTGAGGCTCCTTGTTAGCAGTTATACTCACAGCAGCAGTGCAATAGAAATCTGGAACAGACAATAAAACAAATGTTGTAACAATTTACCTAAAACAAAATAATTGAAACAATGTATTTAATAAAAAAGAATGTTGTATTCTGAAAAAAAAGTTGGAGTATACATTGTAAAAAGTTAAATTCATCTTAGGTGTCATGGTTATCTACTTCGCATTTGTCTGTCTTTGAAAAATAGACAAGTAGAAAACAAAACGTAATAAAACCCATTTAAGTTCCATTACTTCTTGTTTCTGTTTCTATTACCGACAATACAAACTGATTACAGAGACAAACTGAGCTCTGCTGGAGGAGAAGCACACTTTATTTTTACCACACATACTCCCTGAAGCTTTAGTACGTGAAATAAAATGGTAAAAAACACATCTGACGCAGGGCTGCTGTAGATACTCTAAAAAGGATTGTGAGGAATGGAATTGCAGCTGTTGCCAAAAAAAGGCCAAGAAACTCCACACCCTACAAAATTTGCTGAACAGGATAACCTGGGGACAATGCAATTCTCTTCTTATATACTGTTTGATCTTTAGGCCATTAAAGACAAAAGAGTAATGGAATGCCAGTTCTTTCAGTAAGAAACATCTAGAGCTTCCAATGCTAAAGGCAACACCAAAGAAATGGTGACCATGTAAGCTAATTTGGATGAATGTTTGTTTCTTTCATACAAGCTAAGGCAAGCTCACATTATAAATTTTACACTGTAATGACTAAATAAAAATCAACATAATGGGTCACATTTGTCATTGTCATCTACAGTCTGCATGTTGCATTGTTTTACAAATCACTTTTTTATTTATCACTTTATTGTCCCCATGGCAAACATCACTGTTGGGAACCGCCAACAGAGGGCATGTTTTGATGGTGGTGGGGTAAACCGGAGTACCCAGAGGAAACCCATCGAGCATGAGGAAATATGCGACTCCACACAGAAAGGCCCTGTCCGGCCTGGGTGTCGAACCCTGGACGCTTTTATATTCAATTCTGTTCCTGATCATTGCTGTTCAGTACTTTTTATGCTGCATTTTTGAAAACCTTAAGGGTACTTTAAAGGCATGTTGAAAAAAAAAAATCCAACACTAATACTAAAATGTTGTATCTCTAAGGCTCTAAGGACAGGAGGTGTTGTCTTGTGCAGTCTGTAAAGCCCATTGAGGCAACTGTTGATGTGATATTGAAAACTGAAATTAAATACCTGGCTAGAGTAGAACAATAGGGTTTTCAATAAAGAAAGAATTGCACACAGAGTGGGAAACTTGAAATTGACAGGTGAAGAAACCTTCCTTCACAGGTGCTAGAAAGGATCTGTTCATTTCACTTTAGTATGGGACTGGAACATAGTGTAACCTGCCACATCACAAGTACAACTGAAATTCTGCCCAAACAAGAATGAACTCAAATTCAACCCAGTTTGGGTGCTCACATTCTCTATGTTCCCCACCAAAGAGGATTATCCAGCTTTACCCTTGTACCCCCAAAAAACTGAGCATCCCAGTTAAAATCCCAACCTTCCCCAAGACAGTAATTCCCAAATGCCACACCGGTTTTACACAGACTGGGTTCATAGCTTGTTTTGGGAGAATGCAGAGCTGGAGAAGCGTAGACAGAGCTAGTCAGCACAGTCTTTGTGGAAGCTGCTTGAGGTCTGTCAATAATGATGGGAATGCCATGGAGAGAAGTGCTTGAATGGCACTTAAGAGGCGCACAGGGGTTTGATGGAAAACAGCGGAGATGTGTGACATGTGAGTTGTCCTCCATCCAGGGAGACAAAAACAACAGCTTACAAGGTTAAAGCTCTGTGGAGAATAAATATGCCTCACTTCGATAGAGATTTATTATCTTTGAAAATGAATAATACACACTCGCAATGCTACAACACAATATTAAAAAACATGAGAGAATATAAGGAAAGTAAGGTATGAATAGACTGTGACACGTGTGATGTGTTTGACATACAAGTTTATCATCTGGGACACATAATCAAAATAGCAGCAAACAAAGACAAGGAGTCAACTAAAGGTAACACCAAAACTACTTGCTATGCCATAGTAGACAAAAGCTATAACCACAATTTTGGTATTTTATAAAAATTAAAAATATAAATTATATCCCTTTTTTACGGGGAAATTTAATGTTGGCAGCTGCCACCAGGGGCACTCGTTATGTTTTGTTGTTAGTGGAGAAAACCAAATCTAGCCACAGGAGGTCACAAGCAAGTGTACTTTTTGTGCTGGTCCCAAGCCAGAGAGGGTTGTGTCAGGAAGGGCATCCGACGTAAAACTTTTGCCAAATCCAATTAAGATGAGACTGAAAAGTTCATTCTTTAGCAAAACACCCATTTTACAAGGACTTCGTAAAGAAGGAGAAGCATGGGGCTCAATGGCCACAACTTTGGGTTTAGATGATAATTACCCATAGTACATACACTGAAAAAAAAACTAACTCAACCATTTTGTTTTTGCCCCCATTTTTCACGAGCTGAACTCAAAGATCTAAGACTTTTTCTTTGTACACAAAAGGCCTGTTTCTCTAAAATATTGTTCACAAATCTGTCTAAATCTGTGCCAGTGAGCACTTCTCCTTTGCCAAGATAATCCATCTACCTTACAGGTGTGGTATATCAAGATTCTGATTAGAGAGCACAATTATTGCACAGTTGTACCTTAGGCTGGCCACAATAAGTGGCCCAGTAGCTCTGACACCTATTGTCATGAAGTGTTTTGATTGGCTGGTCTTGAAGACCTGGGCATTAACACCTCCCTCTGCAACTGGATCATGGACTTCCTGACCAACAGACCCCAGCAGGTCCAATCCGGCTCCAACTGCTCCAACACCATCACACTCAACACTGGTGTACCACAGGGCTGTGTACTGAGCCCCCTCCTCTACTCCCTCTTCATCTACGACTGCAGGCCAGTGAATGGATCTAACGCCATTATCAAGTTTGCGGATGACACTACGGTGATTGGTCTCATCAGCAACATTGATGAGACTGCCTACAGGGAGGAGATTCAGCACCTGGCCACATGGTGCAATGACAATAACCTGCTCCTTAACACCTCCAAGACGAATGAGCTCCTTGTGGACTTCAAGAAAGAGTCAAGAGGAACATGACACCATCCACATCAATGGAACGGCTGTTGAGCGTGTCTCCACTTACAAGTTCCTGGGGACCCACATCTCGGAGGGCCTGTCCTGGACTACTAACACCTCCAGCGTGGTCAAGAAGGCTCACCAGCGACTCTTCTTTTTGAGGACACTAAAGAAGAATCGTCTGTCCTCAGATATCCTGGTGAGCTTCTATTGCTGTGCAACAGAAAGAATCCTGACCAACTGTGTCACAGTCTGGTATGGGAGCTGCTCTGTTGCAGAGCACAAGGCACTGCAGAGGGTGGTGAAAACTGCCCAAGGCATCACAGGGACTCCACTTCCAGCCATGGAGGACGTACAGAGGAAACGCTGTTTGTGTCGAGCTCGCAGCATCCATAAGGACTACTCTCATCCCGCCTGCGCACACCCCTTCTCGGTGTCTTTTGCACTACTGGACTGTCTATACATAGCATTATGTTTACTTGAACTATTTGCACTGCCAACTGTTCATTTACAGTACCAACTGTTCACACATGCACTACTGCACTTTACATAAATATGCAATAACTTCCACTGCACTACTGTTATTCAGACAACTTCTGTTCGTAATTGTTTCTATTGCACTACTGCTCACCAAAACCTTACCTATCATTGTATATATCCAATACAATTCTGTCTATAATTGCCATTGTATTTTATGTTCATAGTTTGCATATACCCATTTTATAATTTCTGTTAATAGTAATAAGCCATCTGTATATTATGTATATACCCATCTGCAAATTACTTTCCACACTAACTTATTTATTTAAGCAATACTGGATATCCTGCACTTGCTGCTATTGCACTTCTGGTTAGACCTAAACTGCATTTCGTTGCATTGTACTTGTACATGTGTAATGACAATAAAGTTGAATCTAATCTAATCTAATCTAATCTAATCTAATAAAAGGCCACTCTAAAATGTACAGTTTTTTCACACAGCACAAAGATGATGCAAGTTTTGAGGGAGCATACAATTAGCATGCTGACTGCAGGAAGGTCCACCAGAGGTGTTTCTCGTGTATTGAACGTTCATGAACATTTCTCTACCATAAGCCGTCTCCAAAGGCATTTCAGAGAATTTGGCAGTACATCCAACCGGCCTCACTGCAGACCATGTGTAACCACACCAGCCCAGGACCTCCACACAACTGATCTGTACACAATTCCTGGAAGCTGAAAACATCCCAGTTCTTGCATGGCCAGCATACTCACTAGACATGATACCCATTGAACATGTTTGGGATGCTTTGGTGTAGTTTCTGTCGAGGGTTCCTGCCAACATCCAGCAACTTGGCACAGCCATGTTAGAGCAGTTTCATTCAAACAATCAATAACCTAATCAACTGAGGCAAATGTTGGTCACACCAAATAATGGTGTGACCAACATTTGCCTCCCACACACACACACACACACACACAGTAAAACTGCATATTTTAGAGTGGCCTTTTATTGTGGCCAGTCTAAGGCACCACCTAATAATACTGCTCACTAATCAGCATCTTGATATGCTACACCTGTGCTCACTAACTAAGTGCTCACTAACACAGATTTGGACAGATTTGTGAACAATATTTGAGCCAAATAGGCCTTCTGTGTAAAATATTACAATATTTGTGTAAAATATTAGATCGTTAAGAGAGACATTTAGTCCTTGAGGTGAAAACACTTTGGTAGCACAATGGGGCCACTGAAGTCTAGTGGATTTTATAGGCTCTAGTTCTTTTTAACATATTGTTCCCCAGTTATCTTTCCCCTACACAGCTCTACTTCCGATTATGTGTTTGAATGCAGCCTGCCTGAACAGAAACAGACTGTGCTTAACAACAGCATTAACACTCCTAATTCATTTTTACTCTGCTCCTTTATGTAAATCTGTAACCTGTTCAAACCATTTGCCCCAAAACTGTGAACTCCAATAGGAATAATCCATCGTCCTCCAGACACTAATTCTATCACTGGGCCCTGACCTCGACCTCGGTGTGTGCTCACCAATGTCACGAAGACGGATCGGGAGAAAATGAGATGTACCAATATGAGAGGGAGGGGAGACTGGAAAGGAGGGAAGACTAGGAGGGAGGGGGCAGTCGTCAATCTCCGGCTCCCTGCCCGCTGCCCCATTACCAGGTTGGCTGCCCTTCATTGTGAAATCCAGCCCGACATGATGTGATTATTAATGTGTGTGGTTATCATGCATCCATTAAGGCGGCTGTGCAGCGGTAAATTCTCCACACGTCTGGGAAGTCAGTCTGATCACGTGCTGGAGACAGATTTAAACCCACAGAAGAACCGATTTCTACTGAAGGCACAATAAAACTGGCAAATTGTTTAGACAGGTTGAACTTACTGAGATGGTTGCTAATAGATAATATAACCTAGAGTGTGTTTGGATATAAAGTAGTTTTGCATCGGAATAAGCAGTTCAGACATAAGAAACACCAAATAACATAAAGTAAAGGTTAACGAGGTAACTTAAGTTGTAACCCTGGGTTGGTATCACAGAGGGGAGAAATTAAAGACAAGTGGGCGCAGAAGCAACACAGCTGACTGATGCATAAACATGCTGCGTGCATACATTTTGGCTAGCAACATATAAACTGATATTAAAGCTTCATTACCCAATTTTTTTTTTTTTTTTTTTGTCACTGTCACCAAAAGCAGCCTATAGGACCCAGCATTCATGATATGCACGCTCTTAAGGCTGTGCAATTGGACAATTGGAAGAAAACCAAAGACAACCATCAAAAAGGATCGAAGAATAACCAGAATGGCAAAGGCTCAGCCAATGATCAGCTCCAGGATGATCAAAGACAGTCTGGAGTTACCTGTAAGTACTGTGAGAGTTAGAAGACGTCTGTGTGAAGCTAATCAATTTTTAAGAATCCCCTGCAAAAGCCCTCTGTTAAAAAAAAGGCATGTGCAGGAGAGGTCACAATTTGCCAAAGAACACATCAAATTGTTCTTTTTGGGTCCAAGGGCCACAGACAGTTTGTGAGACGACCCCCAAACTCTGAATTCAAGCCACAGTACAAAGTGAAGACAGTGAAGCAAGCATCATGATATGGGCATGTTTCTCCTACTATGGTGTTGGGCCTATTTATCACATACCAGGAATCATGGATCAGTTTGCATTTGTCAAAATACTTGAAGAGGTCATGTTGCCTTATGCTGAAGAGGACATGCCCTTGAAATGTTTGTTTCAACAAAAAAATGACCCCAAACACACGAGTAAACAAGCAAAGTCTTGGTTCCAAACCAACAAAATTAATGTTATGGAGAGGCCAGCCCAATCCCTAGACCTTATTCCAATCGAGAAGCTGTTTCTGAAGCAAAACCAAGAAATGTAAATGAGTTGGTTGTGGATTGAATGTGAATGTGGATTGTTGTTAAAGAATCATGGAGTGTAATAACAGCTGAGAGGTGCCACACAGATGTGAAGCAGTTTTAAAAAACTGTGGTAATACAACTAAATATTAGTTTAGTCATTCACAGGATTGCTAAATCCTAGAAACAAAAACGTTTGTACAAAATAGTTTTGAGTTTGTACAGTCAACGGCAGACACTGCTATTTTTTTTTAACACACCCCTTTCAACTAATTGCCCAATTGCACAGCCTTAAGAGCGTGCATGTTTGTTTTCTGAGAATCTACTGCACCCACTGGTAACTTGTTTGCCATTTAGCAATAAAAATATACTAAAAACCTGGATTATTCTGGTTAGTCACATTGTTCTGCTATTATTTTGACATTATTATTTATTTATTATTATTTTTAACAATACTGTAGATGCGACTACATGCACAATTATCTGCTCATCATTAAACATTACATGACTGAACAGTATTTATCCCCATTTCATGTTTCCTCCCTGTTGTTCTGTTGATGTTTTACTGTTGAATACACACCTTATCTGAGTTTTCGGCAGCTTTTAAGCCTTCTATGGACATGTGTAGAAAATTTGTATGTGTGCTACAACACTGAAACAATGCATCTGGTTTTGTCCAATGCATTTGTGTTGTTCATATTAAATAAATAGATAAAAATAAATATACTGTTTGGTTTTTGGGGTTTAAACCATTTTCTCAAACTAGAGAAGAAAAATATCAGGTGCAGTCTAGGTTAGGTTCATACATTTAAATGGCATTATGCTTAGAATAGGTTTAGTTGTCTGCGTCATTTGAGATCCACTAATTATTATTATGATTATGATGATTATGATTATTAACTACAATATATATAATATATAATAATAATGGGTTAGATTTATATTAACTCCATTTTTATTTTTATTTTTTTGCTACAATAGACCTCGCTCTCATAGTTATCTTTAGTGACTCGGTGCCATTTCTTTAGTCTGCCATGCTGTTCCTTTTGCAAATAATGTCCAAGTGGATCTCAGGTAGATATTGGCAACACGCAGTGAGCAGAAGAACAGAAAAATACAGGATTTTTGAGTCTCAAAAACTCAAATATTTTGTTTTGAAGCAGACCAGTGCCGTTTGTGTATCCACTGTAGCATTACCAACAGTGGCATCCACTATTGGCCTGTTAGACATATGTTTGACATACAATAGCATTTCAAAGGTTGAGCATGTTCATGTGAATGCAAATTATTTTAATACACTTAAAGCAAACATTTGCATTTTCATATAATTGGCTCCCAAGAAAAGGCAGTATGGAGTCAAACAATTGGTCAAAAAGTCCATCAGTGTGAGGTCTGTTAGCAAAGACAAACAGAAAAATAAAAATCTCCCAATCAAAGCATGTGTAGCCTTGGTTTGGCCACAGACGAAGTCTTCTCAGAGTACATATGCAGACACACTGTCAGTCTCAGATTCCCCTGAACGCTCTTGTGGATGATCATCTGTGTCGGCAAACAGCTGGGGCCTCGATGAAGCAGAGCAGGCCTGTTAATGAGCTCCGCCAGAGGTTAGTCATGTCCCAGTCATGTTTTCATTCACAACGAACAAATGGACAGCAGCAGCGAGGGATCAGTCCCAAGAGAGTCCTGAGTCTGTCATGATTTGAGCACTGAGAATGACATCTAAAAGGTACTTGTTGTGTACCATCATTGATGATGTGCAGCAGTAATTCTCCACACGTCTTCAAAAAAACAAACAAATGTATGGGTACCAGCTGTTCATATACTGAACTCATGGTTTTAAAATCAAACCTGGCCTCAGCAGTCTTTCCGCCTGTATCTGTGTTAATGTGAGTCTGTGAAGACTCCAGCACCAGTTGTTTTCCAGACAGTATACTGTTAAGGTCCTTCCTATTTTATAACACCACTTTTTTTTTTTTCACGTATGGGAAGTGCATGAGGTCAAAAAATAAATAAATATTCACAAAGACATAATGTCCAAATAGGTTGAAGGCAGTGGTGGAATGTAACAAAGTATTTGTACTTCGTTACTGTACTTAAGTAAATTTTTACGTATCTATACTTTACTTAAGTAAAAAAAATAATGCATACTTATACTTTTACTCAAGTAGATTTTCAGCAATTATCTGTACTTTGTACTCCACTACATTATTAAAATGCGTGTCGTTACATCCTTCCGAATCTTGCATAAAAAAAATGTTGGTCGACTGACGTTTTGACGTTGCTGGCCAATGCACGTTGAAACAGATCGGAGATCTGATTGGTCAAAGAACTCACGCGCTCAGCGCGCGTTTTGAAACAACACAAGCGGAACTGAAGTAAATCGAAGAAAAGGACACGGTGGACACCAAATATCAAACATGGACCAAGAGCCAACAACATCGACTGAGCTGGAGCCTGTGCCCTGCAGCTCTGATTCTGAGAGACATCCATGGCCTTATTTAAGCAAGTTATTTGAATTTAAAGGTTCAAAGAATGACTCCTGGCGTTTTCAATGTGTCAAGTGCCTACCTCAACGCAAAGAACTGTTGGCATTTAAAAACTCCCCTTCAAATTTGAAGAAACATATAGAGGTAAGACATGCAATGCTAGTTATTAATATTCAAGTTACAAACTTGCTATGACATGGTGCTATGACTGTTATAGAAAAACGGATGTCAACATAACAAAAATATCACACCAGTATAATATTTGTTTGACGTAAATTAGTGGTACCCTAACAGGGCAACGTCTTTAGCTGGTTATTAGCACAGCAGGGACGATAGCTTGCTAGTACGTTACATTTTTGGAGATGAGCAAACTACTGCTATATCTGTACATTCGTAGTTGGCTAAAATAGCTGTTTGTTTTGACTCGATGAAAAATGTTCAAACTTTTATACGCGGCGCCCTAGCTTCTTTACCATACAACATTGGGTATTTAGTTGACATTCACAAGTAAGCATGCAGGCAAAACTATATCTTGGTTTGATTCGATTGTGAACAATTTTGAACTATGACAGTTGTTTTTCGTCAATATCATGACATTTTTTGGAATTTTGCAAACATAACAATTGAACAGCCCAGACATTGATACAACTGATTTTACTTTTACTTAAAAAAATACTTTAAAGTAAATTTAAAAGTATGTACTTATGACTTTTACTTAAGTAAGATTTTGATGTTGTAATTATACTTTTACTTAAGTATATATTTTGCAGGGTAGTTGTACTTTTACTTAAGTACTAAACTTAAGTACTTCTACACTATGTGTATTGATTGCATCTTTTTTTTAAATAAGAAAATGTTCTGTGCAATGATCAAAATCTTAATAAAAAGAATATATTGTAATATTTTACTAACAATTTCTAAACCATTTGCAAAAGCAGAAATTGTACAAATGCCAAAGTAATCCTTTACATTGAACTTCATAAAAAGTATGGCCTTGTCTAACTATTGAAATCTCCACATTTTTCTTCTTTTAGTTATTCAGGGCGGCAGTGGCTCAGTGGTAGAGCAGTCATCCTTCAACCCGAAGGTTGGTGGTTTATTCCCGCTCTCCCACAGTTCATACTGATGTTGTGTCCTTGGGCAAGACACTTAACCCACCTTGCCTCCAGTGGTGTTCCAGCTGTAACACTGGTGAATGGAAGCTTAATGTAAGTCGCTTTGGATAAAAGTGTCAGCTAAATGACTAAATGTAAATGTCAGTGAAGAAAAGACTTTCTCCATTACCTTTTTAAACTAAATGAGGTTTGAATTGAGCTAAACAAAAGCAAATCAACCCTATTAATAGCAGAATTGGAGGATGATTAAGCAATGGTCAGTTGCCAAACGTTTTAGATACATGTATTTAAATATGAATGAGTAAAAGTAGTTTGTACAATGTATTGTCCATTTTGTCAATGGTTACAACATGAACCGGGTGGAGTATGGTTTTGTTGCACATATTCACACCATTGTATCTTTTGTCAGTAAGGTTTTGTTCAACCATCTCAGAATGTGTACAAGAGAGCTTGTGAAAGAGTTGCTGTTTTTCTGATTTGTTATGTTTTCAAATTCTGTTGTCTCGCCCCCTGAAAATCAAACCTAGAGCTAGACTAATTCTTTGTAAAGGAATGGCAAAAGAATTAGGATGGCTGGCCAGGTTAAAAATATTAAGGTGCATATTAAACCATTTCCACCTGTTCTTCTGCAGTGATCTGAAATATCCTGTCTTAAAAGGGACATTACAGACATTTTAATGGTTAAAATAAAACATTTTCTAATCCATACATGCATCCATAGATGTGCAGAATGAGTTTGTTGTGGTTGCCTATGAAAGCCTGTACAGTAAATTAAATGAGAAAGTGCCGTAATGCGTGTACATGCTCGTTTACCTGCTTCTCACTTCCTGATTTGTCGTAAGTAAACTAAGAAACGCTAACGGACAACTTGAAAATGAATCCTGCAAACACAGGAAGGAGACAGGCGTCCAGCGCACTCAAAACTTAGGTTGTTGTCTGTTTGTGCTCGTACAAGTGTGCACACAGTAAACACACACAACACTACATGCAGTACCGCTAATGCCAGAGGTGGCACACTAGTACAAAAACTCTGGATCTTCCATAATGCTCCTTTAATATGACAAAAGAACCAATCAGTGTGTGCTTTGTTTGAGCCAAGCTGTCAATCAATGTTCCCTCTTCATCAGTTGCATGGCTTTGGGGGGAGTTTTGCTATAGCAGAGCTCTCAAAAATGTTTCAAACAAAGTTATTGTATTTCTTCTGCTAAGATATTTACACAGGTACATTAATATGACCTTTTTGTGTCTTGTGTGAGGTTCAAAAAGTTCTGCTCATGAACGATATCTCACAAGGCTGTGCAGCAAAGTTTTGTAGTAAGCCTGCAAACACTAGCCTGCTGCTACTGGCTACAACCTAAACACAAGGCTTATAAGAATATTTTGTCAAATATTCTTCATTAATAGTCTGTAACCTGGAGATTCTTGACTTATCGGAAAAGACAACCAAAAGAAAAGTCTTTGGCATGAATGATTGATATGGAAGCAGGGGCCCTTGTCCATGTTTTTATCACTTGTTTGGACGCACTTATGGCACAAACACTAATGTGGATTAAAATTTAACAGAGCTTTTTGCATGTGGGAAATGCTGCTCAGAAAGGGGCTGGTGTAAAACCTGTTGTTGGGTCTCGTTCTGGCGTCTCGCCCGGGAAGCCCTTACGTTTAATAGTCCCTCTGTTTGTTTTAGGCAGCACACACCCATTACAGTCCCCATAAACGTGGCCGTATAAAGCCTAACTGCATCTGCTCATATGGAGAGAGAGGGGTTTGTGCTGCTAATGCCATTAATTGAAGCCCACGTATTTCCTTTTAGTTATCTCCGAAAACACAAACCGCAGCTTGTCCGTAACCCTTTCCTGTGAGGCGGCTCTTAGAAAGTCCTGCCAGCAGCGGTAATAATGGGAAAGGTCACTTCCAGTAACTACCTGTTAATTGGATTTCGCTTTTTTTTTTTACCTCGGCAATCAAACGTCGTCTATCACAGGTGGCGTCTGTTTGGAGACTGCCTCGAGCTGCTGCTGCCTTCAATTATTAAATATATATTCGGAACAAGCAGTGCATTTCAAAGCTCATTTATTACACCTTGCATGTGTTTGTCATTCCTGTGAGCTACTTCCACAGCCAACCCTAGTCACACTAGCTCGCAGGCAGCCATCTATTTTAATCAAAGTGAGTATCAAGTTTCTCTTTACTGCCCAACAACAAATTGATAAATGTAAAAACATGTCTGAGTTTTCACATCTTTTACAGTCTTTTATTCAGAATATGATAAAAGCATGGCAACTAACATTTTATATTGTGTTTGAGCATTGGAGCCGCCAAGGTGCAGGTACGAGCCATTTTAATAGATTCATTGACGCTTCTATGTTGTATTATGCCCTTAGAGTCTGCTTTGCTGTAGACTACTGTATTTTGTTGTTTTAATCCCATGTTTACCAAATCAGATTGAGAGTCTTACGTGTCTTGTCAAGACTTTATTATCAAGAGATTTAAAAGTTGAGAATGTTACTTGAAGCTGTATCTTAAGGAGGGAGGGACACATTGGGGCCAGCGCAAGCTTTTTACAGAAAATTCTTTATAGTTTTTTTATAGTTCAGGCCGCCTTTCGACAGACTGGTGTGTAATAGTGTAAGATACGTATATAATATTATGCAGTGGTTTCTTTGACTTTTCTTTTTGTCTCTTTACTTTCTTTGACAAAGTTTGTCATCATTACATATTTCATTTAGAGCTGGGCAGCTGCATTTTTGGAAGTGACCGCTGTAGTTTTTTTTTGTTTTTTGTTTTGTGAAGCATTTTTTTGTTGTTAATATAAATTACGTTTTAATTAAAATGGAAAACCAGGGGGACTAAATTCAACAATGTTAAAGCTGCAGCTGAATTTCTTTTTGGGGCCTTTTCACAGTGAAAGCAGCAGTAGACAGCCCTAGAATAGCAACTTTCCCAAGTGACAAGGTGTGTAAACTAACAGCCAATTGGAGCATTCCTTAAGTACACTGCAGGTAAAATTGAAATTAAGACAAATCTTTATTTAAGAATGTGTAATTGCTCAGCTCTTAGGGTTAGGATGGTCATATCCCAGTCTTTGCAAATGAGGCTTTTTAAAACGGTTCAACTACACTAAAAAGACGGAAAGAAAATACCATGGTCTCGTCTCACATTGAGGTAGAAGAGGCCGTTCATCTTCTATTCTTCCCCAACACTGCTGCATAATGAAGTGAAACACGGATAAAGGGGCTGTAATTTGTGAGGGAAGAGTGGCGAGGACCACTAGTATGTACTAAATAGTTGATCTGCTGGTCGGCTGGAGGGGAGATAAATTCCTGTGTGAGAGCTGTAGCAGCACTCTCCACAGACCACCATTATGCAGCAAAGTATTGGCAAGTAGCCCTCTGCATAAATGAATACACATGAGGTACAACTGGCTCCCTTGGTGGGCAATTGTTCAGCGAAATGCAAACTTAACATAATGTGACAATGAAGCAGTGGAAATCATATTATTTGTGCTAATCTTTTCAATGCCAGAGTTAAACATTAGCAAAGACGTTAACTTATGGGGCAGATTATTTACTGCCTTTAGTTAATGAAGGGGAAAATGGAAAATTGCCTGTGCATTAAAGACCTCATTTTTACAGTAATGAAAGCAGGGCTGGGCTACAAACCGTGGATACACTGCCGCAAAAACACAAGCAATTTCCTGTAAGTCCAAATTAAGCCATGTATCTGCAGAGGCCGTCGGTGTCAGGGCAGAGAGAGAGAGCAAGTTAATTACATGTAAACAGTATAAATCCTAGCATTTGGAAGGAACCAAGAGAACAAGAGACTTTATCAATTCTGAAATTGAACAGAACTGCTAAAGTTTCTTGGAATTAGAGACGAATCGTCTTCACCTTAAAAACTGAGTCCAGATGCTTTTACTTCAACCTTTTATTCAAAATGTCCTGGATGACTGAGAACCTTCACAGACAAAGAACAAAGATAAAAAAGAGCACTCACTTTGCAACTACACTTTTGCACAATGGTTAATAAAAGTACTCACTATGATGCAGTTTTTAGACTTATTATTTTAAAACATATTTTAGCACTGATTTTAACATGTATTTGTTCACAGGATAGCACATGTTTCTTATTTTGACCAAAACACAACTTAACCAGTTCAGGAGTTAATGTACAATTCTCTCTTGGGACATAAACCCAGGTCTGTGGTGACAAAGTCCTACTAATCAGATTTAAAAACATTACTTTTACATTAAAATATGTGTAACTATTTATGAATGTAAAGTTAACGATTGGAGTTTGAAACTTTCTTTTTCTGGCTTTAACCAAAAACAATGATGAAATTGAAATGCCCTAATCAAACTCACTCCTTGTTTTATGTCCAATCCACCTCCTAAACATTTATTTACAGTAGAGGTGGGCAGCTGTTGACCTCAACTGGGGAATACTTTGAAGATCTCCTCAATCCCATCAATACGTCTCTCACTGAGGAAGCAGAGGCCGAGGGTTCGGAGGTGGACTCGTCCATCACCCGAGCTGAAGTTACCAAGGTATTTAAGAATATTCTCGGTGGCAAGCAAACAGGGGGGAATGAGATCAAGCCTGAGTACTTCAAGTCTCTGGATGTTGTGGGGCTGTCTTGGCTGACACGCCTCTACAACATTGCGTGACGGTTGGGGACAGTACCTCAGAGATTGACAGACGGATCGGGGTAGCTTCTGCAGTGATGCGGTCGATGTACCGGCCTGACGTGGAGAAGAAGGAGCTGAGTTGCAAGGCTCTCGATTTACCAGTTGATCTACGTTCCTACTCTTACCTTTGGTCATGAGCTTCAGGCTATGTCCACACGAAGCCAGTGCATCCCCTATCCGATCTTGAGACGGCGTCGTCTCAAGAAAATATCTGCGTACACACGGCCGGCTGAAAACGATGTAGTATATATGCCCGACCAGTATGGGGCGCTGTAATTCTGCCACAGATATACACTATACACGAAGAAGAAGACTTTGAGCATGCGATAACCTTGCGCTGCAGAAGAAGACGAAGACCTAAATATTTATTTTCTAATAAAAACAAGTTCTCAAATTGTTGCAGTCATATATTTAGAGTGTAGTAATTGGTGCCCTCATGTTTGTTGTTTGCTCTTCAATATACGGACTGAGTTCTGAGTGCTTTGGACATGCGGAAATTCTCTCTCCATTCATTTTCTCCTGGTTGCTCTCCTGGTTCTCTTTCGCGGTGGATCTTAGAGCATGTGGCGTATGGTGTTGTCCATTATCGCTTGTTGCTCACCACAACTGCATAGAAGCAATAGATTTTGCTGTAATAAAGCTAGTAGGCTTAGTAGCTTCTGCAGCACGAACTCAATCATGTAGTCCGCCATTATTGTTGTTGCTGTTACGTGTGACGAGGCCGACACGTGATGCGATGACATCATCGTTTTCACAAAATATACGGATTGGCTGTACACACGACACCGCAAGGGTGTCGCAAAGGTGTTGTCGAAAGATTTATCCACTTTAGAACCCTGTTTCAAAAAATAGCGGATTCAGTCTCCCAAAACACCGGATCCGTGTGGACGAAAGGCCAATACGATACAAAATGTATATGGATACAGTGATTTTTGTCTCCGTGTGGACAGCCCCTTAGTTTATGACTGAAAGAACAAGATCCCGGACACAGACGGCCAAGATAAGCCTTCAACGCAGGGTAGCTAGGCGCTCCCTTAGAGATAGGGTGAGGAGCGCAGTCACTCGGGAGGAGCTCATTGTAGAGCCGCTGCTCCTGCACATCGAGAGGAGCCAGCTGAGGTGGCTCGGGCATCTTTTCCGGATTCCTCTTTGATGCCTCAATGAGGAGATATTCCGGGCATGTCCTACTGGGAGGAAGCCCCGGGGAAGACCTAGGACAAGCTGGAGGGACTGGGGACACCTCAGTAGAGGAAGTGTCTGGGGAGAGAGAAGTCTGGGCTTCTCTGCTTAGACTGCTGCCCCCGCGACCCGGCCCCGGATAAACAGAAGATGATTGATGGATGAATGGATGGCACCTCCTCAACAATATGTATAAACTAGGTCTGAAGAATTTAAGAGAAATGATACACGTTACACTTTGTACCAAATTTTGAATGCTAATGTTATGATAAATGTAAACTTCTATAACTAAATGAAAATTCAAGTTTCTCTTGGTTTCTCATTAGTTTCTCATTCAGTAAGGTCAAGTCTCTAATGGAAAAGGCCTGTTTTTATGTCCCATCCACCAACTCAACCCACTTCTTGTTTAATAATAAAGGAACCAGCTCTGAAGAAATTGATAAAAAAATATAGTTTGCTGTACTTTTTCATTTAGACATTGTACCACATTATAAGCAGACAATGTGCCAACTAACACTAAACAAATTACTCTGAGCCTACATTTGAAAAGACACATTGTTGACAGAAACACACGTCCTATAGATCTAACACCGAGTCAGGCTTCTCCCATTCTTCCCCAGAGAAAGCACAATAAATACGACAAGCTAATAAAAGGATTAGTGCTATTATGAATAATTAAAGAAGGAGCTTAAATACCGCGTGGAGGAGGGGAGCTCATTCAGGCTTATGTGGCTCTTCTGCAGAACAAACACAGCCATGAGATCTTAATTCACTTATGTGCATTTGCAAAGTCACTCTAAGCCAAAATCTTTCTCGGGCGGATTTAAATTAAATTGGCCTCTGAGGCATAAGAGGAAGACGTCAATCTGTGGCTTTCTTCTGTTTCTTGGCTTGGGTTTTTTCTTTAGAAGCAGACTAAGAAAATTGGAAAGGATAGTAGCCTGTCAAGGTTTATTTGTACTTTCAGACCATGGATGTCTTATTGGTCATAAAAAACATTCATCTGTCCCGTCACCAGTTCCTCCAGTGGCCATGTGCAGAACTACAGATAAACATAAATAAATCCATTCAAATTTTTGTAGTGCAGCTCAACATCTAGCACTGGCATTTGTGACAAAGAGTCATTGATCACATGGGATGAGAACATGACAGAACAAGACATAGTGGTGCTTATAGATAATGAAAAACCCCCATGTCATGTCATGAAGCCAATTTCAGGAATCCTGATCACCAGAGAGAGTGTAAAACAACTTTAATTTATCTGATGATGAACACAGCTGTAGTTCTTCATATTATTGAATATTATTCATATTATTCCAACCAATATCGCCATCAAGGTTTGAAGAGAAGATCTGTTGTCAGGATGTGGAGCTGTTGGCAGTGGGACTGAGACCATGGTATATCACAAGAGTCATCGTTACAGTTTATGTTCAACCAACAGAAGTATCAGTATCTTGAACAACATGGACCATCCCCTACACTCAGCCTTTGAACAACAGAGAGCAGCCAGTGAACTGGGATCAGTGAGCTGCAGGACAAATGCCACAAGAAATCCCTTTTCCTACTGCCATATTTGAAGAGTCCTAACAACTGAATTTTCCCTTGGGGGATTAATAAAGTTAACTTGAGTTGAATTGTAAAATGCGATCATGTTATTATCAAGATTAATGATGATTTGAATGATTTTTTTGTGAAAGAGGGGGATTTTCTATTTCAGGGGATTTCCCTTGAGTTCCCATTTTGACTGAGCTTAAACTAAACTAAACAAAGCTGGACATACAGTATACTCATCTCACAAATTTACATTATTCGATAAACCCTGAAGAGAATAATGAATCTTGTGGTTCATTTGTTTTTCAATGTAGTAGCCTAAATAAAATGTCATGATACAAACGCATGCAATTGTCTCCAAATGCTTAAATAACCTCGGTAAACAGCAGGAGGCTCTCACACTGACAAAGCGTGTCCCATTCTTTCAGCTCCACGTGGCAACAACCCCCAAACGCAGCAGCTTCCACAGGGAAATCAATTGTTCAAAGCCAAACATCCCTAGCTCCCATGAGAGAGGCTGGTCAATGAGCCAAAAATATATATAGAGAAACTAAACAGGCAGCTGGTGTGTGTCGTATAAAACATCACCAGACGCTCATTCTGCTCCGGTTTATGAACGGGGAGCAGCATGGGACAGACAAAAGTTATAAACAAAGTGCACAAACCCAGTACAAGAAGAAAAAAAGAGGAGGGATTAAAGGGGACCTCTAAAACAAAGACTTTTATTTTGAAATGTCCCTAAATTATTGTAACATACTATTGTCCAAAATTATTTTCTGTATTTAAGCAATTTTAAGTATTTTGTAAATGGGGCTCTATTAGATACTTTTGGATCTAATTAGATCCCAGTAAAATCCCAGTTTGGAGAAGAAGACAGGAGAAATGCTAGAGAGACAAAACAGTTGTAAATGGGGCCGGTGAAATGGGATTTCAAAGACTAAACTACTTCAATGTCCATTATAGTGTGGTCCATAGATGTTTCTACAATACATGTTGCTGAGAAATGACCCAGGAGCTGATCTTAGTTTATGAAGTTGTAGAAGCAGTGCAGTTCTTATTAATGTGCATTGTCACCTTTAACATCAATGACAGCTTGAAGTATTTTGTGGTTGTTGTGGAGGAGACTCTTTATTTTCTCAGATGGTGAAGCTGCCCATTCTTTTTGGCAAAAAGCCTCCAGTTCCTGTAAGTTCTTGGGCTGTCTTGCATGAACTGCACGTTTGAGGTCTCCCCAGAGTGGCTCAATTAGATCAGGAGACTGAGGCCAGTCCAGAACCTTCTCTTTATGCTGCTGTAGCCAATGACGGGTCGACATGGCTTTGTGCTTTGGATTGTTGTCGTGTTGGAACAGATACAGATACAGATACAGATAGCTTTATTAATCCCCAAAGGGCAATTCAGTTTCTACAGTACAGTACACCGTCTAGACATACACCCATTCACACAGCCGACGTATGTATATAACAAAGGTAACATGATAGGGCCTGGGTCCTAGAACAATTTAAGAATAAAAAATAAAAGACATCAGAGCACAAAAATAAAATCTCCATAATTATTTCCTCAGCTCTTTGTTTAACAGCATAATTGCTGAAGGAATAAATGATCTCCCATAACGGTTTGTCTTTCTAGGGGGCTGCATATAACGCCGACCTGATGGCATAAGAACAAATTCGTCCCCCAAAATATGATTCTGGTTCAACAGACTTTTTGCTTTTTGAAGAACACGTCCAGGTATGTCCCATGCGCAGCTTCTGGTCTGATGAGTGCCACTTTTTCTCCAGTATTTTCTTATAAAATGCTGCATTGATCTTTCCCTGTGTCTTTGTAGCTCATACATCCCCCAAAACATCAGCTCCCCCTCCATGTTTCAGTAGGAATGGTGTACCTTTCATCATAGGCCTTGTTGACTCATCTCCAAATGTAATGTTTATGGTTGTGACCAAAAAGTAAAATTTTGGTCTTGAGGCTTGTCTCTGTGCTGTTTGGTGTACTGTAAGCCGGATGCTTTGTGGCATTTGCGTAGTAATGACTTTCTTCTCACTTAACCCAGAAACTCACTGACCTTTTATACACACACACTGATTACAAGCAAACAGATCACAGGTGAGGAGGGTTACCTTTAGTAGCCATTTAAACCTGTTTGTGTCACTTGTGTGCATGTTATCAGGCCAAAATCACCAGAGTATGTAAACTTTTGATCAGGGTCATTTGTTTAGTTTCTGTTGCCATTATGATTTAAAATAGTAAACAGAATTGTTGTACAATTAACTGCTTCACCCAAACACTAACTATGAGTAAAAAAAAGTTTTTTGTGTTATCATTCATATGCTCTAAAAATGTCCAATCAGAAATTCTGCCAAGGTATGTAAACCTATGAGCACAATTGCACGTGTTAAAATGGAAATTACTTTGAAGTCTTGTATTTCTTAATATATCTGACCAGACCAACAGATGCCCTTATGCCCTTGTGATTGATTCTTTACACCTCGGCTCTTACAAAATCAGAGGCCACCCATCAATTTTCAGAAGACATTCACAAAACCACAGTCAGTGCAAGCTATTGTGAGGTTGAAAGATGCTGGCAGCATGTCCAAAAGTGGAAATAGTTGCTTCTTTACAAATCAAGGCATTTACTTTACTAGAACAATAGACCAGTCCAACCCGAAAAACACATCCAGCTGCAGACCGGTGAAGAGGGAAGTCAAATACAGTGTGACAATATGAAGGTTCTTAGTGCAGACTTTTATAAGTGTAGGAGTGTAATGATTTAAGCACCAGTGTTTTTGATCGAACTTCTTCTAGTCTTTAAAAGAGGAAAATTAAATGTTGCAAGTTATATAGTTGTTGCACTTAACAACATAGTCACACATTCCATGTTTCCTAATATCATGCAGCCCTATTTTTTACTTTTTTATTTGTGACCTCAGTTGAATAGACTTTCTGAATGTACACACTGTATACGTATATATAAATACTAAATGTATAAACAGAAATTGAATCCCTTTACACAACCAAAAATATGAAGTGAAAAATTCTAGGCAAGTCACTCTGTAAAATAAGATTATAGCGCTTGTGAGAGTAAATACAGGTTGACTATGGTGCATGAGTAAATGAAATTGGGATGAAAAAAAAAACATGGAGCAGCTCCTAATGTGTGTCAGCGGCTGTCACGCAGAGAGAACGGCCCAAGGGTTGTTTGGTGTAAATTAAATCCCAACCGAGGGCGAGTACACATAAAGGAGCCGATCTAATTAAAATGCCGTGTGTGGTCATGTATCTTAAATTACATGCCAACACCATGCAAATGTGTAGAATACCAAGACCGAGTCAGACCTGAACAACAACGGCCGGCCGTCTTTGAAAGACACAAATATAATCAGCAAAAGAAAAAGGTACAGTCCTTGGGCAAGACACTTTACCCACCTTGCCTCCAGTGGTGTTCCAGCTGTAACACTGGTGAATGGAAGCTTAATGTAAGTTGCTTTGGATAAAAGCGCTAAAAAATGTATAAATGTAAACAAGAGTGTTTAAAGGGAAAAAGAATAGAATAATGCAAGAGCGTAAAATTGTATCCATATGATTAGAAAATTCTATATATAACAATTTAAAGCCAGCAACAATCATCAAAGTGCTTTACAGTCTAGGTATGAGCAATGCATTTAACAGCGCCTCTGTAAAAAAAGGGGAAAAAGAGGAATATGGGTTGTAAAAAGGGATTTAAATGGTCAGTGACATTTGTATTGAATTCAATCAATTTATGCTTATATAAAATAAAAATCCTAATCTTTTATTAGTGATTGCAGGCATTAGTATATACTGTATGAGCACCAATACAAAACGTTCATTCTACTGGACAAAATGGTCAAAGTTGTAATTATTGGTTGAGAGGAAAGTAGAAATACAACCTAGTCCACCCAGCCTTACTGTACATATTCCCTGTGCATAGTTATTAAGTCCCACCCTGGTCATCACACACCACATTTCTATACATAATATTATATATACATTCACAAAGACAGAAAATAAAACCCACAAAACAACTACATTCTCAAAACAGAAGAAAAAACTAAAACGTTACCACTTCATCATATCACTGCACCAATATCACCAACCATTGTCATCATCACGATCATTGTCACCACTACCATTCTCACATTAATTATCACAACCATCACTTCTACACCACTAACACTCTATACACACACAGTTTACACACACATCACCATCCCACCCATATGTACCAGGTACCACACAGTTACCTGACTCTGGCAGATAGAACTGCTCCACAGAACCATTTGAAAGGGCTTCCATTGACAGCGTTTACTCAAGGGCAGGTACTTTAAATGAATACCTGGAGGTGATTGGATTTATCAACTGCAGTTATGGTCTCTACATCTTCAAACCTAAAACACGGCCAGACCTGTCAGAGCTGCCACATCATTTGACACAACGAGTTGGTAAAGCCAGGGTTCGAATGTGAATACTTATCTTGGAGCAGTTCAAGGTGGATTTTTTGAGTTTGTTAACTTCCATACCTTGCGATTATTCAGCTGCAGCGCAAGGTTAAAACACCTGGTAAACATGGTACAAGCCCTGCAAGCACTGTTTATCTAAAATGGGGTGGACTTCATGAAATGCTTTCTGATTTATTTACCACCAATTCAAAGGCAATTTATTTTTTGTCCATTGGTACTGCCACATGGAAATCCAACTCCAACTCTATTTTTTTTTACAAATTAAACACCAATGGAAATGTAACTCCAATCCACAGAGACCTCACTAGTTTATTTTGTATATAATCAAAAGAAGAATGGCTGACTAGGCTAATGCTGCTGTATGCCTCTAATTATAAAATCATTCCCTCTCTTCCTATGAATAATCTACTGTTTTAGGCAATACCACACTAACCAAGACAAGACTGACACCAAGGCAGGACTAGACCATGTTAAGACCAAGAAAAAGCCTGAAAGATAGTTGTTAAAATAAATACAAAACATAGCACTTCTACTACGACTTCATGAGGGGACTGCTTGCTGCTGGTGAAAAACGCCACAAGATATAATAGGTTACATTTGAAGTGTTTACTTACAGCTATGATGTTCATAAATATGTCGTCTGGGCTGGTACTGATTTAAAAGCAATCTAGGGGTAAAAATGCATTTGATTCTGACATGTCTAAAGTCTCTAAAAGAAACCCCCGGTCTCAGGTACAACAACACTAGAATCAACAGCAGAAAATATCAACACTATAAAAAAAATAAAAAATAAAAACTAGGCAGAGATTAAAGCAAAAACCCATGAATTTCAACCATTTTCACGGTCTTTGCCTGTGACTGAAATGCGTTATCATCTTCTGTGTGCTCCACTGTAACCCTAACCTTTCCTGAGCCCCGACGATACAACGCAAAATCTAATTTCTTCTGCAATTTCCACATGCAGTGTTGTGGTTTTTCCACACAAAGCAGAGATCAAATTCCCCTTAACCCCAGGAGGCGGACACAGAGAGAGAAGAAAAGCGACCAATGGCTTTCACAGGCTGTAAACTTGTTGGTTTAGGGATGATATTGAATTGAATTAAGACGGGGCGCCCTTTCTTCAGCTCTGATGGCGGAACGGAAAGGTGAAGGTGAAGGTGAGAGGGGGACGAAACGGAAGACAGTCATTATGTTGAGGTCAGAGAGGGAGAGATAGCAAATTTCTCTCTGAGGAGATAGGACCAGACAAAGACATATATCAGTTATGACAGTAAAATATTATCACTTCTTATCTTATTTATATTGAACACACTTTTGTCTCACTAATTTTCTCATTTGAGTTCACCAAGCGGTTTATCTGCATTGTTTCTGTACTTTGTACCGTAGCATAAAGACATTGACCTGAAACAAGAAAATATGGAAATAGCCCTGTACCAGGTATTGCTATTGTAACCCATGGACAGACAGGTAGGCGCTACAATTGTTTCTTCCTTAAAATGTATTTAAATAGTGTACAATATCCCATTAGGTGCAATACCCATCAGTGGAGAAGACATTGAAATAGTGTCCACCTATAAACAACTGCATGTGGAAAACAAGCTGGACTGTTCAATAAATACAGATGTACTTTATATAGTAGGCCATATTTTGAATGTAAACAATTGAGAAACTAATAGAGAGGGCTAGTTCCATTATAGGTATTAGGTTGGAGACTCTATTTGAAGAAGAGCAACAAACACACAACAGGACAGCTGCTGTACTGTGAGCAGCAGGACAGACCTCCTTCTCCTGCAGCGGGACGAGGGAGGGACACACACAGGACACACAAAGGGACCATCTTTGTGCTCCTTAAACAATAATCAGTTAAGATGGATATCATGTCTTTGACAAACCTGAGTGGGAAGAAACAAAGCCTTTCTGTACATTTATTGTGTTAAAGAAAAGTTTTTGAAGGAGTTAAGGCGACTGGAATAACAGGCCTGTGTCACATGTCATGGTAAGAGCGTTCTGAAACAATTATAACAGAGGAAGTGGAAAGTACCTACTTAGTAAACTTGATATTGCGACGAATGCTGGTCTGCATTTTAATGGATGCACAGCAAGAGGAGAAAGGCTGACTGGGTGGGCACATGGGAGAAAGATACACATATTTAATGGAAAAGAACATAAAAGAGGAAGTATCTCCAGCTTTGTTTGGATTTACTGAAAAATGTTTTTGCTATAGACTTTTCATATCAGTCTAAATGTGGTTTTATAAAACAAACATAAGTAAATTTCATTTTGACATTTGATTTATTTAACCATTGTAATATACCTTTTAAGCGTTTATCTTTTTGTAATGGGATGGCTGGTCAGTTGGAGTGTTATTAATCTGGAGACCCTAGTGATGAGATGTGGAGGATCCCAAGGGTAAAGTAGCCAGTCTAACAAACAATTGCTCTGGTGGGACGCATTACTCTGCTGGACAACACGTCAGTTTATGAACTTTTGTAATGTGTAGGCTACGATTACAATTCATGGATGTCGTTGGATTTCAAAAGGTTAGCATACAAACAAGAAATAAAGCAAGAAAAACTATTAAACACTTGGACTATATAGAAGAATTAAACCACATATTGCACTATTGTCTGGCAAAAATCACAACTCATCTGATTCAAACAGAGTGGAAAGCCATATAGAGTCAGTTATTCTGTACACAGAGGGTGATTGCTTCTCTGCTTTGCCCTCTGCTCAACACATATTTTTTTACAATCAAATTATCAATTTATACAACACCAATCCCATCTTTTGTAGGTTTCCCAATAAAACCACAACAGGGACATCCATCAAAGCTCTCTTCCTATCAGCTCCTCATTGCTTTCATGACTCATGCATGTTCCAGTAACTCATTACTTTCACCTGCACGATGCTCACAGGCCTTTATAGATTTTGCAGTTTCAAAACCCAGCCAGGTGTCTCATGTCACGCTGCGTTGGCAGCACAATGGTGGCACATCTAACCACACACTAAATCTCTCAACAAACCCGGGCGACACCAGCACTGAATGCTAACCAGCCTTTTCAATATTCATGCTGATTTTGCAGTGTGAACGCACTCAGACTCCCCGCTGAGTTCGGGAGAGTTGGGTGTGGGGTTCTTCCACATGAGCGGTCCCAATGACGGCACGCTGCTATTTTTAAAACATGCCGTCATTGTTAGCGGGTCTCTGAGGGAAGCCGGGGTACTGTCAAGTCTATCACCTGTCATCATCTTCAGGGTACGGGTGGTTGATATGAGGCCACGGGGGCGCTAATCCCTATAACATTGGACATGGCTGTACCAGAGCAGGCAACATGTTGTCAAGGAAAATGGATGCTTTTGAATCAACTCTAGTCATGTACTTTACTTTCTTTACTACATGTACTTTCTTCTTTGTCCTGTAATTTTCTGAGCTACGCAAAACATCCCTCCCATGAAAACGATGATTGAAATAATGAAATTCAGATGTAAGGTCACATGGACTTTTTTTTTATTGGTCCATAGAAGTGAAAAAAATAAGTATGGCTGCTTAAAATATATCAGTTTAATCTTTATTGCAATATCAGCATTTAAAGAAAAGAAATTCACCTATCGCGGTAATATTGTCTATTTCTATGTGGCCATTATTCACATAACTAAGTCATAATAAGTCAAAATAACTGTCCAAAATGAGATATTTAAAGAACCCAGTAGGAGCTTGCAAGAATATGTTGGGCAGCTTTCTTCTCGAACACACTTATTAAGAAGAAGAGCTAAGTATGATACATATTCTCAGTCTTCATGTATTATTTGAATTTATCTTTGCTAAGGACAGTTTAGACTAGAAAATGTTGTGTATAGATTCCAGAACAGTGCAGCGAAACTAATGCTCCACTGACTAATGATATATCACTCTCTGTGTGCTTTTGGAAATAACAAAATAAAATAATAATATGAACAAGTCTACTTTCTGTCAGTGCTTTTGTTTCTAAATGTTAATAAGTCGTAACTACAGGCTGGGGCAGAGAAGTTGCGGACACTGTACAAGGAACAAACAATTTTTATTTTATTTTTTCACAACAACTGAAAAAAAACTTGTGTAGTGTCTAAAACTGTCCAGTATACAAATCCTCTGTGTTGGTCAACTTTACATACTGTAGTCAAGTAAGGGGTGCTTTCAACTTATGTAACTTTTAACATCAAAATATTCAGCCTGAAAATAATGGTGTCAGATTTAGTTTGCTTTCTTGATATGAAATTGAGAAACTGAAACCTTTCTTAATGACACTGTGCACTTGGTTTGGCAGACACTATGTTGTTGAAATCCAGGGTAGGCTACTATATCTTGCCAGAACCTGTCCCTTCAAGACAAATTTACACCAGAACTTAAATATATACAATATTTCCATATGAGTTTCCAGCAGCACCATTTGTCTTCTTTAGTCTTTTGGTGGGTATTTATTCTGAAAAGATAAATGGTGTTGCTTTAAAGATACTATCAGTTTGTTTTTTCCTTAAATTACTAAGGAAAAGACATTTAGAAGTACTATTTTTCCAACATGGATAAATTGCATTTTGGCCACAGAGCCTTCATTTGTCAATAGTTTGTAAGAAAATCCATGTGCAACTGAGCGTAGAACCGAGAACAGAGCCGATGGGAGTGAAGGCCAGCTCTGACCAGAAATGTTAAATTGTCGGTTTGTAAGCAGGGGCCAGGAGCCTCGTCAGCCTCACTCCAGCAAACAGTAATAACTCTCTACAATCACACCATAATGATATGCTTGGGGTCTTGTTAACTCTGCATGTAATAATGGTACTGCGTTTCTGCCTCTGCTAACAGAAATGATGGGAGTTTTGACGTGTTGTGGGGATACAGTGGCAACAAGGCTCTGACTGCATCATTATCTTGTCCATTAATGTCCAAATTACAAACCTTCAGACCCATTAAGACCACGGTGTATGACCTTTGTTAGAAGCATTACTCCAGTGCTGTCCATCCATTCATCGCTAATTCACATCCACAGCCTTCGACATTAAGACTGGACTCATACAGTAACTATCCAACCCCAAACCATCTAGTTCAGTGTCAGCGGTTTCACTTTAGTCGCCAGTGTGAGCAGGAAAAGTGAAATTTTAGAAAAAAAAAAGCTCTGCGTTAAGAGAGCAAGAGTTTATTCAAACACATTTTGTACATTGCTTGTCTTAGTGGGGTGTTAAGTAGGATATGTTAGTAATTAAACTCTGCAGTTGTTGTTGATACCTTTTACAAATGCAGCTCTGAGTTTGTGTTACTTCATTTACACATGCTAGCCGTGTTACGCACTAACGGTTGTTCAGGCTGAAGTTTGTCTCTAAAGAGGGACACAGTAAGTTACAGTGTGTTACATTGAAAGCTAAATAACACTTACAAAACCAACAGAAAACCGAGCACGTCTGTGTTCGTTGGTTCTTATTTATTATGACATATTGCTCACCATTCCTGTTCTGTTTGTGTCAATACTACAAGAAATGAAAGCTAAATGAATGTTTTACTCAGGTTAATGAGCAAGCGTAAGCCACTTTGAAATCAGTGTATGGTTCTTTCTTTTTGCATCAGAGTTATACTAAAGCTATCTAGCGGCAAGGTTTAGTAAAATCCTGCACATTATTAACTTATTTCTTTCAAGCTTGTATCTTAATCAAGTCTAGGCGGGACCCATTGTTGGCCTGGAAATGTTACATCTTAGACCAGCCCATATTCAACCCTTTCACTGGAGATAAGAAATAAAAGCATGTTTTAGATATACAGTATATTGAAGCTTAAATTAAAAACTGACTATTTTTCAGCAACTTTGGACCTGTTCCTTACATCAGTTCACATCACAGAGGACTGTAGCTAAAGAATGATGCTACAGAGGGTCACAAATCAATATCCCTAGAGCAAAAACATGGATATATCACAATAAATGAATACAGACACTAAAAACTATAGACTACTTTGTTCTTACAGTTATTACTTGACGTTTCAATGTCAAGTAATAAGTAATAGGCATTTGGTTGTAGTAGGTCAAGGCTGTGTTTAAAAAAAAAAATGCAATGCTTAATATAAGACATACATACAAAAACAAAATTGAAATGAGCCACTGTTTGATTTGTCACTTACTTGGAGGCTACATATTTGAATGATTTACAGGTTTTGTATTTTTTTATGAAAGACAATATGTATTTTCTTAAAAAAGCTGTGTCACAAAAGGAAGCAAGAATGAATGACAGTCATTAAAATGTAAATGTTAAGTCTTCTCTCTTCACGTACTGTTTGTCATCAAGCAGCCAAGTGTGTCTAACAAACAGCTGAATCTACATATTCTGTCAGTGGTACAACATTTAAACACCTCGTCTGAGTCAAAGGGGATTTCATTTTGTAGCAACATATTCCCACTAGACACATTTACAATTGTTTAAAAAAAAAGTCTACAGTACATAAAGCACTATGTCCAGTCTCATATCAGGTTTAGAAGCATGTTTTACTGCTAAATTTGATTAGCAGCTTTTAGTCTCATCCCATAAAAAGTAATTGTTCTGAATCTTTGGTGCAGTAACTATGGCAACACAATGATTTCCAAATTTATCATCAAGGTTATACCAAACACTGAACAAGGTCAAATGAATTCATTGTTGTTTCCTCTAAACAAAGTCTTGATTCCTTGATGGAGGAGTGTACGATGTGCTCTGTGAAATCAACAGCAGTAAAATCTGAACAGTGAATAAAACACTACTGCTTTCTTTTTAATTCATTTAGTGAAGGTGGTCCTGTTTGAATCACTTAACCCAGAGTTACTACCCTGAGCTTTGAGAGGGCAGACAGTAAAAAGTGAATGGACTGGACCAGTATAAACAAATGATTGTCCATTTGTGCAAAATTTACACAGCTTTATTTTGGTGTAATGATCCAAATACCTGATAAAATGCTAACATACAGCTATGCTGTTTTGTTAGGGCTTGACCCTTGAAAACTATTGCACTGGGGTCAAAAAGATTCGACTAAAATAAATAAAGTGTGAATGCCAGTGTTTAACGTTTTTAAAAACTAAAGTTTTCTAGAGACATGTGAATACTAGACTGGCCTTTATACTTGGTGGACATTTTCGCAGCTAAAAGCATATTTCTTGGGCCGAGTCGACTCCGCTCCGACTTAACAAGCACACAACAAAAACAAGTCTGTCAGAAGATGAGCTTTACTCTCTCTAGAACAGACACAATGTACCGTAAATGTCCTGTCACCTGAATTGAATTGAACCCTGAGTTGAGTGAATTGTTACATCCCTACCCAGGATTCAAACAATAGTGGATCAGGAGCTGGTACAGAGATGTGTTTGACTCTACAGTAGTTATTTAGATATATAGATGTTTGTTAGCTCAGTAGATTGTTGTCAGTAGCTAATTTTATAGGACATATTTATTTGAGGTAAATGTGCATTTCAACTCCAAATTGGTCCAAACATGTCTCTCAACAGTGAGCATGAATGGCTAGACATTAATGAAAACAATCTTTCCACCCCCCCGGCCTCCCCCCAACATCGCCGACTATCCCCACCCATCATCTGCTCTGACAGGCTTCCTCCACCTGAACCTGTGCTCTGTGCTCTCACATGTATGAGACACACCCAGAGCTGTGATGGAAGAGGCTAAAATATAGCAGTGGGACATGAGCCTTGAGCAGAGCTACAGCACTGGGGCAATGGTCCTATAACTCACAGCCATCATAATCCCTCAGTGCTGCAACATGGCGCTTCTTAGTAACGTGGAGGAAGATACACAATGTGAAAACAGCATATTCACGGCTGGTCAGAGCTCGTGAGGAGAAACGTGTTCTACTTTAATCAGTCTCAACTGTGTAAGCAGAGGAAATGTTGACAAGGCCACAAATACAGAATGAGATGCCTTTTTAATTGTGTGGAAGATTACTACAGCAATTCAATCTCTTCAGGATTTTGCTGAGCAGCAGTTTATCAAATGGCTCTACAGTGAAATCATTTGTCCCTTTACATCTGTGTCAAAATGAAGCTGTCTAAATAAATTTATAAATTGTTGCATAGAATTTAACTTTTAACTGCTTTTCTGATAATGAGCATAAATACCATTACCATTAAAGCCAAAGTGGTTGGATGAAGATAAAAAGTTGTGAGGAAATTTATATGAAATCTGCAAGCAACACAATTTACAATGTTGGACAGCTGCAGTATATTCAGAATACTCCTTTTTAGCTCTACATACTTTCTTTTGTAATGACAACTGAAAGGGTTTTATCTGTACTCTTACTGTTTTGATGATGACCCATATTCTGTTTTTGTATTATACTTACTGACTTCTCTTACTCCATTTCATTATTTTAATCCATATTTACACAAGAAGAATGTTTTTGAGTGTGTTTACAGCTCACACAGTTAAAGCACATTTGTTAGGTCGGCAGTGGCTCAGTGGTAGAGCGGTTGTCCTTCAACCGGAAGGTAGGCGGTTCGATTCCCGCTCTCCCCACAGTTTATACTGTTGTTGTGTCCTTGGACAAGACACTTAACCCACCTTGCCTCCAGTGGCTGTAACACTGGTAATTACATTAGAACAATGTTAAGTCGCTTTGGGTAAAAGTGTCAGCTAAATAAATGTAAATGTAAATGTTTCATTTCAAATCCATTGTGGTGTATAGAGCCAAAAAGATTAGAATTGTGTCGATATCCCAATATTTATAGACCTGACTGTAATGTGCCATTGTGTTTTTTTACTAATAATGTAAGGCAACCTTGAGTGTCCAGAAAGGTGCGTTATAATTAAAATGTGTTATTTTTAGCCATTAGCCTTTTCACACTGGTGAGCCTCAGGGCCTGAGACTGGAAACCTTAGTGCCCTCTCTAGAACTGGCCCATGTTCACTTTCTATGTACATCTAAAGGCACTATGGCACTAAGGAACTAGGCATTCTATGTCACTATGTACACGTCAACAGTTCATCACTTTTATACACGAAAATAAACTGTGCTCAACAGCCTTCATCATCATTGACCTAATTTTATTATTATTTATATGTTAAGCATTTACTGCTCATTACAAGTGGAGGCTGACAATAATTCAGCCAAACACAAATCAAAAGATTATCACTGTTGAGATGTTACAGAGATGTTCTGAGCTGAGCAGCCATGTAAGGAGGGCTAGAAGTAATGGTTAAGTTCACTTAATAGCTAAAAGGCCCTTATTGTGAAATCTATATATAGTTTATTATGTAATCTATAAATGGTTTCTTGTTTTCCAGGCTAGTTTAATCTGACGTGAAAGGTTTTGTGTCTACTTTCATACCAGTGTCCGGGATTAACCCGTGATCATGTCTTCTGGTGAGATTTGTTTACATTTTGCCTTTTCATGTCCAGATGTGTTTAATGTTAATCTTGCCCATTGTCTCTCGCAGATTTGACACAAACAGCGTAGAACTCCTGTAACTTGTGCAACATAATTTGTGAAAAAAAGAGACTGACCCAGTTGTGTTATAATCATTTTTATTATTATATTGTTTATATTGTTTATAGTTGCTGGGTGCTCATAGTTCTCTACAGGTCATGTTAAATCATGTCATGTCCTTCCTGTTAATCCAAGCATGGAGTAGACATAACTAGACGGAGACATGGCTTTCCAGGGGACTTCTGCACCTGGAGCTGGGACCTTGGGAAGGGTGAATGGAAGATACACCTCCCTCTGACAGCCCCCACTGCAGTGAAATAAAATCTCATGTTTTGTTTACTTCCTTAAGCAAAACTCACTCTGTACTGTTGATATATGTTTGTGTGTATTTTTGCTTCATTCTTGAAAGAATTGAACCTGGCCGTTTGCTTTTTAAATATACTCTGTCTACGTGTCTCTCTGGATAACATAAGGATATAGAATTCTTATAACAAGTTGTAAACAATGAGCACTACACTGAGGAAATATCAGTGTTACTTACCTATAACACACTTTTATAAATAAAACAATCAAATAAAATAATAATAAAACGACCACACAACCAGCTCTTAAAACATTATGTTACAGCGAGACTCCGTTACCAGCACCAAAACTCAGATTTGGCGTACCTATCACTGTCACATCACATCGAGCCAAAGTGTTTAGAAGGGACGCCCATGTGATCTAGTGACAATCACAACTGCACAAGAGTGCACTGACTGCAGCAGGCCTTTATGAATTTGCAACTAAAAATCTACACTTAACGCAACAAGACGAGGGGCAAAGCTTTGCTCATTGTTGTTTAATTTTAATCTTATTTTACAACTATGTAAAACCTTTTCCAGAGAGAAGGCTCATCGCAGGTAACACTCGCAGAATAAATAGAGAGCAAAATGTCTTTGTAGGCTAGGCTAGCAATATCGATATAATGTGCCAAGAGGGCAGGCTCCAAAAGCGGAAATATAAAGAGAAACCCAATGGCGACTAGTATAAAAATCATGTTTACAGCCTGGTACAAAAGATGGCTCTGGTATCTAGAGCTAGGTTTTTACTACGTGACAACTCTGTGGGGGGGGGTAAATTTTTGATTATTACGTCCGTTTATGCTATCTAAAAACTATTGTTTTACTATGGAGTAAAAGCCAAAAAGCCCGGATGTAACCGCCATTTTATTGCCCTGTCGTAACGACAATATCGGTGAATAGGGGACCAGTGGGCGGATTACATCCATATTTTTACAGTCTATGATTTTGGCCCATAAAGGCCAAACAAATGAGAACAGCTCTACCCAAACAAAAACATTAAATATAATTGGACAACTGTACTTTACTATTCAGGACATTAACCCTTTCATGTCTGAAGCAATTTTAACAGAGGCCTCAATAAGGTCATGAAAAATACAATAGAATAATTTAATCAAATAATTTACAGTATGCAATATAATGATTTATAATTATTTATTTGTTAAGTTCTGTGACTGCAGGGCTACGTCTGATTGGAAAAACAGAGTCATGTGGTAGATCCACTGGTGGCATCTCTCTGGCAAAAATAAAGCATAGAATGTGTAGAATAAATGGTAAAATAAAAAGTAACTAGTCGAGTGTAGCCCATTGTAACTGAGTAAGAGTAGTGTTACTTCTTCACTAATCTACTCAAGTAAAAGTAAAAAGTAGTGTCCAGAGAAACTATTGTTAGTTAAATTTACTTACATAAAAATTGTACTTCTGAGTAAATGTAACTTGTTCCTACCCACCTCGGGGCAGACCTTTCACACTTATTGCATTCAAAGCCAGTTACAGTTTACAGTGTACAGTCCCTAATGTGCAGACAATAAGAGGAGATGCTTTATTTCATGTTTCATTTCCGAGGCAGAGCTGTAATGAGCAGCAGCATTAACATTTTGCTGATATGTGATTCTCCTCTCTCTTACAGTTTCCACATTGCTGCTGTTGGAGTGTTGTAGTTCACTGTGCTCTAAGTCTACGGCATCATATTCACATTATATATACATTACAGCATTACGCTTCAGTGGCTCATGTAAACATCACATTCTGCAGTATTAGGAAACAATATCCTGGTGGGGAGCCTTAGCTTTTGCTGATGTGGCAATTGATACATCCTTTTCATTTGCAGATGTATAATAGATAGAATACAAGTGAATCCTATTAAGAAACATTAAAGCTGAGGGTTTAACAAGGATGTTGTCTCCGAGCCACTAAATGTTTTCTAAGACAAGATGACATTAGTATGACGTTTGTGAACACATTTAAAGGATTGCACACAAAGAGAAAAATGCAGCAAAAGCTTCCACAAAACCAACATGTAATATTCATTTTATTCATTTAAATAAAGAGAAGGGGTGCTGACATTACGCTCTAATACAACTATATTGGGAAAATTGTTAATGCGGTTTGAAAAGTTGAACTCTAGTGATATAAAATAAGTCCAAAGTAGAGCCCATTCTGTTTTCAAGCCAAAACTACTGAGTCTTGGTCTTTTACTGCTATTTTCTACTTTAACCTTTAAACAATCAGTGATGAGAAATCTGCCCAGATATTGGGAAGAGACAACTTGGGTCACTACTAAACAATGTAAGTATCTTTTAAAATCTTGTAGGGCCATATTACATTACTCTTTTCTCTACAGGGACATCAAAAAGTCTATAGAACTGAATAGTCACTTTGTTGTTTAGAGCCTGCACACAAAATTCAATGGTCTCTAAAATCTGTAACGCCTCAACATTTAAAGTTTTGGTCAGATCCAAGATGACAATTATGTACAGGTGTTTGTCTGGCCTGCTCCCAAACATGTCCAACATCTACAGGTGTAGTAAAGTAACTTTTTTGAACATGTACAACTATTGACCCCTGGAATGCATACTGTTCACTTCAAAACATGTTGCGTGTAGGATGGGCCTATCACGCAAAGAGGAAAGAGACCTTGAAATAAAGGAACAAGAAACCTTTTGTAGTTGTAAAACTGAGCATGGAGTCACCATTTTACTGCTTTGTAAGATCACACCAGTCATTACTTCCACCAGTTTCATGAAAAGTGCTTCTCCTGATACCATCCTGCCTCTGAACGGACACTCTGCGCTTCACTACGAGAGCGCCCTTCTGTCCGGGCACCTCCTATAAAATATAGATGAAACCAGCCAATCTCTGAAAAAGTAATTGGTTCCCTTGTGGCTGACTCAGCCTGCTTCATATTCCACCCCAAAAAAATGAAGCCAGGCAGACACCATGAAGGCACAAAAAAGATTAGGATGGTGCTTGTTCAGGCTTTTAAAATGCTACTTCAAAGATGTGGCAGCCTCTTTGAGATGCTGCATGTCGTAAAGCTCTCCAGCATTTCAATCTTCTCAGATAAATGAGCAGATTTTCTTGTCTTGTAGAGGTCAACTATCCATCACCTCTGCAGCCGCTAATGGCCTGATGTTGTGACAGGAGACGACCACTCGGTGAGCCGTATTTCTGTGTGTGTTAACCGTCTATTTGCAAGGCTCGCTGATTCGCCAGTGGCATCAATTTGAGCCATTTTCTGCACAAAAGAGGTGAGAGAAATCAATCAGACGCTCTGGTGTTGTGGTTTAATTACTTTGACGGACAGCGGTGCAAATCAGCAGAGCTCTCGCCGAAATGCACACGGCCACGTTCTGACAAATGGCATCAGCTGTAATTGCCTCCAAATGAGCAAATGAATGTACATAAGCGTCAATATCAGAGCTGCAGGAGGCGCGCAGGCAAAATATGGATTAAGTGTTTGCTGAGATGTGACGGAGAGATGCTGCCACTAAACACTGCCACAAATGCCAAATAATGTTCATATAAATCAAATCAACACGCATTTCCACAATTTAAACAAATAATATGACCTCAAATCAATAAAGAGATGTAGTCAAGAAGCTGCTAAACAAGACCAAGTCATGACCAAGACTAGACGTTACCCAGAACAAGTCAAGACTTCAAAATCAAGCTGATCATTCTCATTAATTATAAAGCCTAGATGACGTCTTAAGCATACATTAGAAATGTGTGCATGATGAGAAACAGCATCCAACCAGAGATCTGGATTTTATGGACTCTGATAGGCCTATGGCTCTGGACCCAGTGGCTCCTCTAAAAATACACCCCTGTTTTACATGAAAGGCTGCTTGGCAAATTTGTTATGCAATAGGCCTATTAAATATTCTGCCATCTGCACCAACAGGATGTGTGTGATCTAACTACTGGATATTAGAGAAGTAGAGCCAACTCAATAATATCTTGTAATGGTACCATAAGAATGTACGTTCTGCCAGTATTCAGATTTAATGTTAATGTTTATTCAGCTTTTTCAAGGTTACTGAGGCTGAACAGATGAACAATGGACTAATCCTTCGTTAAATGGGGATTTATTGAAACGCTGGCATTACTTTGATGATTTGTTTCTACCCTTAAACCTGAAGACACTACTTACTCTAAGCTTGTTTTTCCTACCCATTAAGGTCCAGTAATGCTCCCATTAAGTCCTTTATTATCAAACCCAAGTGTTTTGATCTAATAGTATATCCCCATAAGGCTTCTTTATGTGACTGCTGTTTAAGAGCATCAACAACAGAAAGGAGATATAAAAAGTCAAGGATAATGAAGAAAAGGGTGAAGATGGTCATGTCTTTAGGGACGAACCACTCACAGAAAGGATTTGGTCTAAGGGATTTAAGTAAAGATTGAGAGAATGAAGTGAACCAATTATCAGAGGAGGGATTTTAAATTGTGGCATTAATATTCATGCAACTAAAAGGCCATTCAACACAAATTTGGTGTTAAAGGTATTTTAAAAATGCCTTTAGATGCAAACTGTTTTCTTTATTCTTGTTATAATGTCATACAACATATTCTACACCATTAGATTTGGACACAAAATCTATAAATATTTGGAAAATACATTATTAAGTGGCTCAGTGGTAGAGCGGTCGTCTTCCAACCGGAAGGTAGGCAGTTCGATTCCCGCTCTCCCCACAGTTCATACTGCCGTTGTGTCCTTGGGCAAGACACTTAACCCTCCTTGCTTCCAGTGACACAGCACTGGTGTATGAATGTGTGTGATTGTTGCTCTGGTGAATGGTGTGAGAATGTTGGGACAACGAATGGAAATTAGCCTACGGCTACCATCTGGCATGTTTACATTCATGTGGTTGTGTCTCATATAAGTTCATCAACATGCACTGTCCCAATCAAATAAATTAATAATAATGATGATAATGGCCATGTGGACAATCACAAAAAAAACATATCTTTATAACAGTACACAATGATGTTGAAATATGGGAAGAGTGGTTGCTATGATAAGGCCGATCAACTCTGGTGGAGAAAATTTATCAAAATGGTGTCTTGTTTTAAGAGTTTGACTTGACAAATTTATGTCATCATACATGAAGTGATTTGTGGAAAAGTCTGTGACTACTGCTGCCTCTTTTTAGTGTAAACCTCCCAACAGATTTGAAGAAAAGCAAGTACAATGACCAGAAACGCAGCTAATATTCTTATTCTTATTTCTCATTGTTTTATCATACTCAGTATATTTCAGGTGTCTCTAAACAAGTTTTGGGAATAGGCAAAGTGGCTGTGTTTACCACAATTTAAATTAGTGTTAGCCATACTGATTATCCTCAATAATGCTATATGAAGAAATATATATACTGTATAATGATTAATGATGAATTAAAGACAGGACAAGACAACATTTCAAACTACATAGAAAGCCTAGCATCTCACACTTGAAATCTCATAATGACATCCAACTTGTTACATTTTGTTCAATCTAACCCTGCCTCCTGTAATCTAATCCTAAAGCAGAACCTATACAGTGCAGTGTAAAGACAGACTGGGAGCTGGCACTGTTAACTGCTTTTGTCCTTGAGGGGACACATGTGGAAACAGAAGGGATGCATGAAGTGCTGTGTAATGATCCTGTCCGTACTTATTTCGATCCAACCCAACCACCAAGACATGTCCTTTTGGCTCAGAGTGGACCCAGAGATTGCCCACTCTTCTACCACTGGCAGCAAAAAGGTTTGGACTAATAAAGAAGTGACTTAGCTCTGCAATGCGTTATTCCCCTTTACTCCCGTTCAAAGTACATACAGTCGGGCTCATAAATTTACAGATGCTGGCAGAATTTGTGATTTTTTTGGGAGATATTTTTCAAAGAATATGAATGATAATGCAAAAATATTCTTTCACTAAGTTAGTGGTTGGGTAAAAGCCATTAATTGTCCAACAATGATGCTAACTCTTTTTAACTCTTTTCTAGTGACATTTGCGTAATGGCTTCTGACGATTCGACCATGCAGTCCATTTTTCTTCAAGTGCCACCTTATTGTGCATCTTGAAACAGCCACCACTGTCCTGTATTTCAGCTGAAGTTATTTGTGGGTTTTTCTTTGCCTCCCAAACAATTTTCTTGGCATTGTGGCTGAAATTTTTGTTGCTCTACCTCACCTTTTTCTTTTTCCACTTTTTAATTAGGGTTTCAACACTGCTGATTGTCATTCGAAATTCCTTGGATATCTATTTATATCCCTTTCCTGTTTTATACGGCTCAATTACCTTTTTCTGCAGATCCATTGACAATTATTTTGCTTTCCCCATGACTCAGAAGACGGAAATGTCCGTGCAGCCCTGGATGAAAGATGCAAGGGTCTGTCAGAAGCCCAGAAACTGACCTTTTATATACACACACTGATTACAAGCAAACAGATCACAGGTGAAGATGGTTACCTTTAGTAGCCATTCAAATCTGTTTGTGTCAACTTGTGTGTATGTTATCAGGTTAAAAACACCAAGGTATCTAAACCTTTGATCATGGGTCATTTGGGTAGTTTCTGTTGTCATTATGATTTAAAAAGAGTAAACACAGTTATTTTACAATTAATGGCTTCACCCAACCACAGTGAATGAAAAAAAGTTTTAGTGTTATCATTCATATTCTCTGAAAAATGGCCCAAAAATCCGAAATTCTGCCAGTGTAACTTATCGGCACAATTATATTTATCAACTTTCACAAGATCCCTTTACATACATTTTTTTAAAAGCATGTGAATAGTACATTTTATTTCCTCTCTGTAGAATCAACATCTAATCTAAAATGGGGTACACCTTACGCTCAGTTTGTGTTATTGGTTGTATGTCTGTCCATTCACATTTTTGTCTGTTATTCCCTCTAAAAACCTTAATCAAATGCACAATGACCAGACTATTCCTATCTATAAAAAAGAAACAAATATATTTGCCCGGCCAGGCCATGTCATAAAGGACACAATAACTTTATGAAAGTTTTATGAACAGTTTACCTGCTTTAATAAATCAATAAATAGAAATAGGAAAGTGCTGGTGGCACGGTGGCGTATTGCGCACGCTTGGCTTTCAGCAAGAAGGTCGGGTTTAAGGGTTTAACTCACGGGTTAGATGGGACCTTTCTGGCTAGAGTTTGCATGTTCTCCCTGTGCTTGGGCGGGTTTACTCCAGGTACTCCAGTTTTCTCCACCAACATCAAAACAAGTTAGGCACCCCCTAGTGTGGCTGCTGAGGACTAGAATAATAAATGGATAATAATAATAAAACAATGGGTGAAATTACACTTGCGCCACTTATTGATACAATATAAATATACTAAGCACCACATGGAGAATGGTGGCATTAGGCTTGGTTTGCAGAGTGACTGTGGAGCCCATTCAGCACCAGAGTCTGCCGAGTAAGCTAAATCCCGAGGACAGCTGTGCTATTTACTGGCTGCAGCTGACAAACGTGTCAGGTCATTAGGCTATGTTCATGCTTAATCAGGAATAATAACACCAACTCTGCACTAATGCCCTGCACACAGTGAACACATTTTCTTTGCTGTCCTAGATCTCATTACTTTTTAGGTTATTAGAAAATATCATGCTCTGGAAAATGGTTAATTAAGTGAAAACATGAGATAAATGCATGGATCTCTTATTTTGACAGAGTTTTTATTAGGTTGACTGTGCTTGTTGTGGTGGTTACAAGGAAAAGTAAGAATATAGTAAGTTCTTTGTGATGCTGTTATTAGTGAATTTGTGTGAATTTGCACCAAGGTGTAAGTAGGTGCAGAGCAACTCAGGGGCTATTTACATGAATCCAAAACATGCACAGAGAATGCAGTCCTCAGTTTTCACATCAGACCATTAGCGCGTTTCATTTTGTCTGTGTTAAATTGATGTTTAGCTAAATATTCTTATATTTATGGTCTTTCCCCTGAGTTGGTTCAGGCCAGTTGAATAAGCCCCAGTAGGAAAGGCAGATGTGTGCTAGTCTTGGGAAAGTCTTGACAGAGACGTTCTGACCATAGATTGTTTATAAAATGGATGTTGCGCGCCCATTGCTCCCCTATTCACCGATATTGTCTTTATGACAGGGCAATTAAATGGCGGTTACATCCGGGCTTTTTGGCTTTTACTGCATTGTAAAACAATGGGGTTGTCACGTAGTAAAAACTTAGCTCTAGAGACCGGAGCCATCTTTTGTACCAGGCTGTAAAAATGATTTTTACACTTGTAAAGTCGCCATTGGGTTTCTCCTTATATTTCCGCTTTTGGAGCCTGCCCTCTGGTGGACGGAGGTATATCGCTGTATTTTGCTGTATATCGCCGTATGGCGGCGCCCTTACACGAGGACAATATAAGATATTCCATGAGAGAGGCTTGGTTCTGACTCTGTTTCAGTTCTCCAAGGCCTAACATCATTTAACTCCAGTTGTCAGGACATGTTTTATGAGGTTCTGCAGGTCTGTCTGCGGGGTAATGGGGAGGCAGACAAGTGACAGACAAAAATGGCTCTGCTGAAAGGAAACATCAACCTATACATTCCAATGAGTAAAAATATCTGGGGGAAATCACTAGGGGAGTTGGGGAAGGGGCTGATTCTACAGGGTCAGGATGAGAGTCAGCAATACAGGCTGAACAAGGATGGAGCAGGTGGTCTATAACAGAATAATGCTTGGACTGATGTGAGAGTTGTTAAAGGTTCAGGTGAGTCGTTAGTGTCACTGTTCCATTCAGGTGTTGTTGTTGTTCTAGAGTGAAACTCTTTTGTTTTAGGTTTCAGAACACTGTTGTGAATACCAGGCAACATAAATCTAAGGCCACCTCCTCTGTTCAAAGAGGACTTTTCCATTTTCACAAAAATGGCTCTCAGAATTGATAAAGTCTCTTGGAATTAGAGATGAAACATCTTCACCTTGAAAACAGATCCAGATGCTTTTGCTTTAACCTTTTCTTCTTTATAACTGTGAGGGGCAGCAAATGGAGGTCAATCTGAAGAAGAAGTACTGAGTATTAATAATCACTGGTCCACATTCTGGAGCAGAGGGGTTATGCACCCATAAGAAAAAGTACTTGGGAGCAGGGTTCGAATTACAAAGTGGCTTTCGGGGGAGCCCTATTTTCCGATCCTCCCTGACTGACTTTAACGCTTTTGGTGCATGTTAGGGCATTTAAAACCATAGGTTTACAGTAAACCTATTGTTTACTTAGTAAAACTATAAAACGCAAGCGTCAGTCAGTGTTGTCAGTGTTCGAGCAAACAGCTCTGTCCACGGTTCTGAATCAACCGCGCTTAGGCTTACATTATGCAAATCATGATAAAAAAACAGAGTGACTCACATAACAATCATAAAAAAATACATCAATATTAAATAGGATTAGGGCCAATCCTCACAAACGCACAGATCAAGTAGGTAATTCCATGATTCTTACCTCGGCGAGCAACAGGCTTTTTGCCTCCATGCATACTGTACATCCTAACTTCTGATTTTTGGAATAGAGCCATGTATTCCTGATTCTCCACTCACTCCATTGCTTTGTTGTCCAGTTGAAAGGTGTTGCATGATCGCCTGGCCCGCTGCAGGTCGCAGCGGTGGTTTCAGGTGCCAAAGTCTCGCTATCCTCGGTCCTGGTGCTGTCACTAGCAGCAACTTTTAGCGGCGGCGGCGGTATCACTGGCAAGCTAGTTGTAGCTGGTGCGCTGTCATCACTCCTCTTCGTTTGTTTTATAAATCCAAATTGACTGAGGTTTGGCTGCTTTCTTTTTGACATTCTTATTAGTATCCACAGAGTGTTCCAAAAAACGAATAAAGTATGTTTTGAACTTGAAGTTAAGCTAACATTCAAATACCAACTCAGTGAGAAGTTCAAGTAGTGACGTAAACGTAGTAATTTCAGTGCAGCGCCGCCACGCATGGATGGTCACAGCAGGAGACACAGCGGAAAATAGTGTTCGGAAATAGTAATGTAATGAGCGAATAAACACACAACATTGACACATTTTTAATATCATCATTTATTTCAGGAACCTTAATGTACAGAAAATCAAAATCTATATGCGACACAAAAAATGGACAGTGTTTTAGAGCTCCCCTTAAATGTCTCAAAGTAGGCTTTCAGGGGAGCCCCTTAATTCGAAACCCTGCTTGGGAGAGAGAGCTATGAGGCTATGTGGTGCTGTGCTGTGTGTTGTATTATTTTATGGGGCACTTATAAATACACACTTGAGGAACTGAAAACTGATTCTTCCCAGTTTGAGTCCACCTCACAGTCTGTAATCTTTCTGTTTTCCAAACCTGTGCATTTAAGCAGCAGACAGATGTGTTTTTGTGTCTCCTGGTTTAGAGCAGAGCTGTCTGTCACAGTGAAGCCAAGAGAGAGCTTTTACGGCACATTGGGTAAATTAATGTGCCTCCTCCTCTACTGCTATTTACCTACAGACAAATGTGTGTGAACGCTGGAGCCTAATGCGTGACATTATGTTTTATAGCACAACGGAGAAGGCTTTTGTGGCTCCTGACTGTATAAACAAGACATTTATCACCTGTAAATGTGAGCATCACTGTATGGGCTCATATAAACTGGATTTAGAGTGAATACACTGTCTGCAAACACTGCATGCTTTAAGGGATCTCTTATACACTAACCGGCCACTTTATTAGGTGAACCTTGCTAATACTGGGTTTGACCCCTTCATTTTTCATGGCGTAGATTCAACAAGGTGTTGGAAACATTGCTCAGAGGTTTTGGTCCATATTGACAAGATAGCCTCATGATTTTTTGGCTGCACCATAATATGACTCTTCCATTCCACCACATTCCAAAGGTGCTCTATTGGATTGAGATCTTGTGACCTGTCTCCGTTTCCTGTTCTTAGCTGACAGGAGCAGCACCTGGTGTGGTCTTTAGGGTTCCACGTGTTGTGCGTTCAGAGATGATATTCTGCAGACCATGGTTGTCTGAGTGGTTATTTGAGTTAAAGTTGCCTTTCTATCATCTCTAACCAGTCTGTCCATTCTCCTCTGACATCAACAAGGCATTATCTTCCACACAACTGCTGCTCACTGGATATTTTCTCTTTGGTTGTGTGTTAAAATCCCAGTAGATCAGCAGTTTTTGAAATAGTCAGACCAGCCCGTCTGGCACCAACAACCATTCTATGTTCAAAGTCACTTAAATCCCCTTTCTTGCCCATTCTGATGCTCGGTTTGAACTTCAGCAAGTCGACTTCACTAACCTTTAGATTTATAAATGCATTGAGTTGTTTCCATGTGAATAGAAATTTAAGTTAACTAGCAATTGAGCGGGTGAACATAATAAAGTGGCGGTGTATAGTGTTTGCCAGTAATGCTTGACAGTATATATATATATATATATATATATATATATATATATATATATATATATATATTTGACACAGATGCAATGTTAGGCTTTGTAATCATTCATTAGGCAAGTTTTAAAATTCATAAACATTAAGAAATAAACAAGACAAACTCCTCTGTGTGTAGCCATCTGCTCATTACACAGGCTCGTAATAAAGGGATGAGCAATCACTTTCTGTTTAGACAGTTATTTGCTGTGAGTCACATGACTGATCTGAGCATAGGAGCAAGGAGACTGGACTCAAATGGCGGTCAAAGGACCTCTCATCCAGTTTTAGTCAGGGCAGTTTTCTTTGTATATATGAGATCTCAAAGCAGTTCTAGTAAATGTCATAAAATGCACCTCTTTCATTATTTTTTTTTCTCTAGAGAAATGTCACATAACTTCAAACACACATTGCAGTAATATTTCTTACTAATGTTACTTCCAGCCAAGATAGTGAGTGTAGAGCAACAAAAACACAGTTTGACCTCCTCCTGGTCATTGTCCATTCAAACAAATTCATTACAATCGATCAAAATGGCCATCAAAAAATTGTAGCTATTAAAAAAATGCTAGGACCTTTCCACCAATGATGTCATCAAATAGATAAACTGTTCCAAATGTGTCAACAAAAACAGCAGTATTTTCATTATTGAGAGCGCTAGCTAAAGTCACAAAAAACTTTTCCTCACGTGTATGTTTTACACCTTCATTATTCTGCTGATCCTCAGTTCTGCTCAGGTCTGTTGGCTGCTGTGTTTTTCATTATTAGATGGAGCAAGAATGCAAAGAAGTTACAGCCCTTACGGATGTTTGCACAGCCTTTTCCAGGTTTTACGGTTGTAACTATGTGTGTGTTTACCTGCTTCAGGCAGCTCTCAGTTTAACAGTCCTTGTTGAGGAAGCACTGGTCCTAAAACCATCCGTGTATAACTCTGACCTACTCCATGTGTTGACATTTGTTGTTCTGTAAAAGTCAAGCAGAACATAATCCTAGGCCTCTAGTGAGTTGGAGATGGTAGTCTTAAGCTGCTTTACTCTAAATGTTCTCTACCCATTCACTGACAGCACACACAGTCAGTCATTGACATTTCTGAGACAATTAGAAAATGTCCCATGGAAAATTATGTATGAAAAAAAAAAAAATATGTAGTGTTGAAATGATTTGGCCTTCCTGGGCATTTCTATGGAGACACACAAAGCCACACAAACAAAGTTACAGCTCCTGACACTTGTTTAATTGACAATGGCTCTACACAAAGCCCTAAGGGGCTAAGGGGAGCTTGGCTCGGTTTACTGTAAACCTATTGTTTTAAATGCCCTAACATGCACCAAAAGCGTTAAAGTCAGTCAGGGAGGATCAGAAAATAGGGCTCCCCCGAAAGCCACTTTGTAATTCGAACCCTGGCCCCAACAATAGAATTATCTTTTTTTAGCTCTCCAAGAAACCCCAAAGTTCAAATGTTTTAGTTGGATATGAAAGCTATCTCTTCTTTAAAACTCTCTTCCTGCTGTTTCCTCTGGGAGCGTCTCGGCTGAGCCCTGACTGACAGCTGCTCTCCTCTTTCCATTAGGATGGATTTGGTGATGTATAAAAGTCACACGCTGTTCTCACTCTCTCACTCTCTCTCTGTGTAGGGAGGGGGCTGGGATCAAGTAGAAAAGCTCAGGAGGAAACAGCAATACGTGCCCTTGTATTTGAACAAACCCCCAGTGCAGGTTTAGAACTTCATCATGAGACTAATCCAGTTGAAATTGACTCAAAGAAGAAATCAATACGACATGTATAAAAATAATGTGGTGCTAAGAAACCGTTATGATCCAATCACCTTGACGCAATATGAGCAGTTTTAAAGCCCTGAGGAATGAAAGTGACATATGTGACAGACGTGAGACTTTAAGATTTATTTGGACGCCGCTAATGTGTCAGAGTTACCATTACGGTTTGAGACTGACAGTAAACAGGGAGCAACCAGCTGCCACTGAGCTCACAGCTACTGCATACAGACCTGTTTCCACTGACCTGTGTGGTTCAGTATTGTACAGTATATATATATACATCTGTTAGATTGTGAAAAAGTGAAGTGATGTGACAGTCATCAATGCACGGGATCAGAAAGCCACTATGAAAGAGCTATATATGTTTGGGTGTGTTTTTTTTACATTTAACCTTGACATTAAATAAGAAAGAAATTAATAAATGAAATAATTGTCATGACACATATGGGTACAATGAAACTCATTTGGGTTCTCATCAATTAAAACCTGAGATAGACTCTTATTCAATAAATAAATGAATACAATAAAAAAATAGAGTACAGCAGCAGCTCTGACAGCAACGTAATAAAGTGACTTTTGTAGCACTAAAGCGGTGTGATAGAGGTAAAAGCATGAAGGTTGAATTCCTTTCTCAGTCTGTTTGTGTGTGTTTTGTTGTTCTAAAGCCACTGTCAGGAGGCCCCGGTTCAAACAGCAAATGTCTTTTGCTGTTCTTCTTTCAGAATTCTTTCTGAATGGATGAATAAATGAAATACTTCATGTTTATAATGACGTGTTTAATTTATTCATTCATGTACGTATTTAAAGTAGTGTTGTATGTTGTATTATATAGTGAGTATATCACCTTCAGTAGATTGTTTGTGTGAATGCAACCTGGACAACTGGCCAAACTCAGAAAAGCAGTGTGCACCTGTTTATGAGTATCTATGGTGTCAAAGAAAGGCATGTTTCTAAACTGAATAACACATTAGAGGGATTCTACATAGTGAGAGTACATTATCTTTTCATGAGACAGATGTTAGTGGAAGATGGATCACTTGGCTGCTGGCGTGCTGGGTACTTCTAAACTCACTGCTGTCTTCAAAGATAATCATTTTCAGTAAAAAAAAAAATGGATTGAGGAAAGTCTTGGCCAGTTCTCCAATTTGCTTACACATAATACACTAGTTTATACAAGAAACACTTTTTTATTTTATTTTTTATCCTATAATATGACTTTGAGATACACATACTGTCACAATACCACTGGATATGGTGATATTGTTAGAGGTGTAATAGTGGTAAAAATGTACATCCATTTGTGAGCTGAAGTAAGAAGTAAAAAGCTAAAACCATCCTTCTTTTCGAGACTAATGCGGTGACACTCAAAGGCACAAAAAGAGTAACTACAGCCCACTAATTGGATAAGAAAGATTGAAAAGAAATTCATGGCGGTAACAATTTACCCACTCTCAGTAACAAACTAGTCAACAGCCATCTCCCCCCTCGAAAAAAAAAAAAGACCTGACTTAATGTAAGAGCTGCTAACTTGTATTCACTGCATTATGTTTAACACCACCTTTTTTATGGACACCAACACTGGTCAAAAGTGCAACATTAAGTTTTTTTTAAATTACAATACTACTTACGTTATATACAGACCTAAATGCATGCGGATGTTTTTACATTGACAGGACTAGGCGCAAACTTAAAGCCAGACAGAACAGGGAACTAGACTTCTCCCCATCTTTATAAGAATGTTTTGTTATTTTTTGTTCTAGTAAACAATGCGCTGCTATCTCCTGTTATTGTATTATGCCTACTATTTGATGTGAATATATGTTCTGGTGCTCTTCCTTTTAGAAGACTGAGAGAACACCAAAAAGACACCACTCTTTACATTTGGGACATTCGTGCAGCACTCTAGCATTCTATATTTTGTTTGAATTCCAATAGAAAGCCTTATTAAAAGACACAAGAACAAAGGCCATATACTGAAACACTGGAAGCTCCAATGTTGCCTTTGTTTTGTGTGTTACGTAGCTGCTAATAAGCCCTGCCTACATTTAGGTTTCCAAATTCAAATTGTGTTGTAACCCAGCTCTGGTGCTTGCTGTAAACCCAGCTTTAGTTTGTTCTTTTATGATGATGTTTCTATTATACAGTTATTCTCCTGCTACTCATTAAACAAACCTCCTTTAATTGCTTCTCTTTTAAATTGGTTGAACACTATCCGTGTCATGCACAATGTGAGACGTTACATCAGAAAGTAATTACAGTTTAAAACGTTGAATCTTTTATTAAAGTTCATTAAACCGTGTTAATAGTGCAAAGTATCAGCCTAAGGCAAAGTCGATATGAGACTTTTTGACTCCCGTGTGTCATTATTTATTGGGGAACTGAGGATACATTGATTTTGTGATGTGTCTTTTAAACCAAACCATTTCTAAGTAAAATAAACATCCTGCTCAAACAGCAAAAAGCAATTTACAATAGAGTTTATTTCTGCACATCACAGACAAAAATAACCCTTTTGGAGAAGTGAGGAGCGCACAGTCTAATGTGATGAAGTAGTTTCTGCGCAGCACGGAGCAATAAAATGAAAATCAGACAACACAGGCTCGAAATAGAGCTGAACACAAAACACAACTTGATAAACAGGTAATACACAGTAAACTATTACACATGAGGCTGGCACTGTTCAGTGAAGCAAGAGATGGTTAAAAAAGACAACCTACGCCAATCCAAAGACCTCTGTTCTGCCTGAATATAATTGTAAATAATGTGAGTATGAATGGTAGAAGTGAGACAGTTTATTTAACCTTTTCCTTAAGCTGTGGATTTCATGGGAAAAGGTCTGTGAAGTCTGAACTGCAGTATTTTAGTCCAACAAAAACCCAAGTCAATGGCAGGACAAATAGTAAAGATACAACTTTTGTTGTCACTGCAACTAACACTTTTTATGCTTTTATCATTTGCTGGATAAGTCTAGATGGTAGTTTAATTCAGGACATTGTATTCACACTTTCAGCAGGTCTATCATTCTTACAAGACAACTTTATTTATTAAGCAGCTTTTACAACAAAAAGTCATCTCACTTTACAAAAAAAAATATATATATATAAACCCCACTGGACAAGCACAACAAAGAAAAATCCCTTTAATGGGTAGACCTCCTCTGCAGACCCAGATCCAAGGAGAGTGTCGTTCAGGGGTTAGTGGACAGAGGAAAGACAAAAAAGACCAGACAGTCAGATAAGGAGTAAACAGAGCAGACGATCTTGACTAATGTATTGCTGTCATGGCCGCTGGCTGATCTCCATTATCCAATTTCAGCTTCAACAACAAATTGAAAATGTACAAGGCATGGGCACATCATATAATATGGGTTATATTTTAAAAAAATGTAAACCCCCCTGACTCCCCCTTCTTTACAAAAAGTATTAGAAATAATACTTGAATATATATTTTAATAATAGTGATTGTGTTGAAGTTGTTGTTTTTCATGAACATCCAGAAAGTCACACCAAACACTCACCGCTTTAGACCTGACAAGCTGTGTCTGATTTCCTATATTTTCTGACTGCGTTCAAACTAAGACACTGGGAATAAGTAGGCAAGGCAAGGCAATTTTATTTATATAGCACAATTCATACACTGGGTAACTCAAAGTGCTTTACAAGAATAAAAGACAATTTACAAGATTTAGATTAAGAAACAAGAAAAATTAAAAACATTTTAAAAGAAGAGTGCAGATAAAAACACTTTAAGTTGTAATGTAGGCGGAGTTATAGAGGAAGGTTTTAACCTCCCCTTGAACATTGTTAAAGTTGAGGCTGTTCCAGATTTTTGCTGCATGAAACTTAAACACTGCTTCACCTTGTTTAGTTCTAACTCTGGGCATGAGCAGAAGGCCTGTCCCAGATGTTCTCAGAGTCCGAGGAGGTTCATAAGTAACTAGCATGTTAGATATATATTCTGGCGCTAAACCATTTAGAGACTTGTAAACCAGCAGTGCTGTTTTAAAGTCTATTCTCTGAGCAACAGGAAGCCAGTGCAGAGATTTTAAAACTGGGGTAATGTGGTTGTACTTCCTGGTTTTGGTTAGAACCCGAGCAGCCGCGTTCTGAATAAGCTGCAGCTGTCTTAACCCTCGTTTTGAGAGACCAGTGAGCAGGCGTTACAGTAATCTAACCTGCTGGAGATAAAAGCATGGATAAGTTTCTCTAAGTCTGGTATAGTAAGTATATAGTTTATGGAATAATGACAGATCTATTGATGACTAAAGACATTAGACAGTAATCACCTGTTGTTATTGTAATATTTAGTAGCATTCATACATTTTCAAATTGCCCATTGGTCCTGACTATTTAATCCTGCATATGTTTCTATACAATAATATCTCAGATGTCTTTACAAAGAGACAAAGAGAGTATAGAAGACCTAGTGCAAGGTTTTCCATGTTTTGTCACAGGTAAAGTAAACTTTGTGCATGCATGTCCACAATCTAGCAGTCATCAGTAAAAGGCTTTTAATAGCTTGACATTCTATTGATATTACTGTGTCTAAAGACATGTGTGTAGATGTAGAAAAGTTGACTCTAAATTGCCCATAGTGAATGAATGTGAGTGTTTTTCTGTCAGTATATGTCTATAAGTGTTGGCTCTCTGATTGTCCAGGGTGTACTCGATTCACGGACAAAGCAGCTGAGATCAGAGATAAAGTTTCTGCATTAAAAAATTACAAAGTTATCAAATCAACAACGACACATATGATTATCTCATACACAGCATTTCCTGTTCATTTGTCAATCAACCCGGTGTAGAAGTACTTATGGATTTAAGCAATTAACTGTGAAACCTGATTGACAGCAGCTCACATTGCTGTTGCCATAGAAACAGCCAAAAAATGCTTCAGTTTATGTATTTTTGCAAATTCAACCAATGTCACTTGTCTCTTTCTGAAAACCATAGTTAGAGGCTGAAAACATTCATTTAAGACTCCACAGAGTAAGTTACGTTGTTGAATGGGAAAAGAAGTGTCAAAGTACGAAGGGCAGAGTCAGAAGACATTCACTCTGCTGGTGCCTCACTGGTTATATATAGACTCTTAGTCGTAGTGTGCAGCAGTGGATCCAAGGTCACACCACTACATCTGACATTAATGGAGCAAATAAAAGGAGTTGGAAGGATGTGATAGAGACATACACCTGACAACAAAGGACAGAGAGACAAGATTTAGAAGATAGCCTAGACGTTCTACCAGTCTTATCATTGGCAGTTAAAATAAAGTTAAGAAGACATTGATGAGATTTCTTTGTTTGAGTGTAGATGTGCAATAAAAAAAAAAAAGAAGTCTCAGTCAGCTGCGAAGTAAATCCTTATGGTAGTCCAAAAAGTTTGGAATGGTATTTGTTTAAGGTGATAGGTAAAGTGACCCAAACACTGAACCAAAGAAATTAACCAAACAATGTGATATAAGAATTTTTAGTTCAAATTAACCAAAAAGACGATGGAGACCGCTTACAATTCAAAATGAATGATCAGGTTTAATTCTTGCAAGAATGAAGCAAAGCACACACATGTAACAATGGTACAGGATAAAGTTTGCTTGGAAACTTACATACATGAGATTTATATCATGCACCCCCCCCTCCATGACAAGTTCCCAGGTGCAGGATTTAATCCGTGGAAAGTTATGTCGGTCTATGTTTGGATAAAATCCTAAATGTTAAAATATGTAAAATATGACAGACGTCGGGTAAAAGGGGATGTTAATAAAATATGTTGAAATATATTGATAGAGGGAAAAGATTAACAAAGTAGGGGTTGTTCCAAAGCCTGGCAATTCGATCCTGACTCCTACAGGTCAGATTGTTCAAGTGCTTTTGAGCAAGATACTGAACCCTACCACGCCTGCAGCGTCTGACACTGGGTTAAGAATGTGTGTGTTTTTGTGAATAAATAGTTATTGAAAAGTGCTTTGAGTGCCAACAGTAGTATTTTCCATTTAACATTAAAGATGCATCAAATCAATGAGCATGTTTTTAATAAATTTGCAGTGAATTTGGTTGGATTTGCAAAACATTGTCCTGAGTTTTTCCACAAATTTCACATCCATGTATGTTTTTTCTATGTTTTTACAATTACAATGTAACCTCACTGTGCTGAAAAGTTGTATTTTGATCTTTTTCCTCCATGCAGAAGTATTCAAGGACACAGTGCTGTTTCCTGTCCTCCTTCTGCCCTCTGTCATCTCCTCTCCGTAGACCTTCTGCGTAATCAGCCAAAGGGCCATCCAGGCTCATCCGACCACATCCACACACCTGCTGCAATCTGTCGCCTCAGAGTGGGATCTTTCACCTGTCGCTTCCACCAGAAAAAAAAAAACACAAAGGTGGGAGTGCGTGCATTTGGAAAGGCACCCGTTCTGCCTGGTTAGCTTCACTGTGCAGTCAAACGTGAGCCGTCAGGATTAACTACAGCAGAGGTGAGACCGGGGACAAGAAGGAGACAAACGATGCACAATTGAGCTCTGTCTTTTTCAGGTTTGTGTCGTAGCATGTCTCTGATTCAAATAACAACATAGATCCAGCAGATATTTGTTCAGACAGTAGCTCAAATAAGTGACCCAGATCTGATTTGTTCATGACTGCTTGAACAACACAAGTGACATGTATTCTCATCTTTTCAAATCAGATCAAATCATGACCACTGTCACACTCAAAATCCTCACATTTTCCCCATACACTGGGAAATTCAATGTACTTAATTGTATTAAAAGACACATGAAAAAGACACACATTTTACAGACATGTAAATACAGTACATCATCCAGAAGGATACAATTATTCTAAAACTAATAATCATTGTATATAGTGCAAAGTGGCTGCAGTAGGGGCGGCAGTAGCTCAGTGGGTAGAGTGGTCGTCTTTCAACTGGAAGGTAGGCGGTTCGATTCCCACTCTCCCCACAGTTCATACTGTCGTTGTGTCCTTGGGCAAGACACTTAACCCACCTTGCCTCCAGTGACTGTAACACTGGTAATTACATTAGAACAATGTAAGTCGCTTTGGATAAAAGCGTCAGCTAAATGAATAAATGTAAATGAATAAATGTAAAGTGTGTGATCGTGTGATCAATCTGAAGGAATTCAGTGTGATAGCGCTTTTAGGCATTTTCTGTTCTGCTCCTATTGGATAAAAACCTCATGTGCACTATACTCCTAATGTTAGCCACAACTTTTCACCTGGATATTTTGGTAGATGTGTTTAAATAATGTAGTGTCTACATCAGTGCCAGCTTCATGTTGTAACCACAGATGCATGCCACACCCCTTCATGCTCTACATATACTGTATAGATACACAAGATGAGAGATAACCCACTGTAAACCTACAGTATGTTGATGGCATGTAGGTGCACCGAAGAACAAGAGCATAAATCCAAACAGGTTCTGAAATGTTTGTAGGCCAACATTTTAACGGTTTGGTTTGATTTGATAATAAAATCCTTAGATCTGATAAAAGGACTCCCACAGCAAGGTAATGATGCTCTACACAGCTCTGGCTTTTCAAATCTAATCTTTGTTGTTTAACCTTGTAACTCTTTGTTTTTGCATTACTTTTATTGCTTTTATTTATTCTGATTAAGGGTTTTGCTCTAAATCTGGCTCTGTTTGTGTTTTTCTTGTTCTTATCTTCTTGGATGTAATTTGAACAAGCTTTTTCAAGATGAAGCATGAGTATTAGAGGACTACAGATGCAAAGACTACAGATGCTCTTTAGTCTAACTCTGGCATTTCATTCCATCTTTTATTCATTTCTGCTGTCCCTTGTTAAATTAACCAAAATTGACTAAATAATTGAGCAGCCTTTCTTCTGTTTCTTCCAATGCCCTCTTCTATATTCCTAATTGAATTGTTTTAGTTCAGAAATAGATTCCCTGTCAAGAAAAGGCACGACTGCAAGATAGATAACAGGAACAATCAAAGAATCAATGCAAACCGTTTCACTTTGAGACGAAGCTTGGTCAACAGAACATCAGAAATGCACTGGCTTTGAGCACAAGAGCAGCTAATCACTGCGCATCAGTTCACCTGACTGCAGGGTAAACACTTTACCTGCTTAAACCTGCAGCTGTGATTCCCAAAACCCTCACTATCCTCCTGTCATTTTCCTACATGATTGGAAAAATTATGACAAATAGGGTCAATCCTGTGAACAAACCCAGTCAGACGAGGAGTAATCAGTGATTTTAAACCTGTTACAGAACGACACAATTGAGAATCAATAGGCTCGGAGGCATCTAGTGATTGCCATGCAGATGTCCTCATCATGTGGTGACAGTAATCCAAAGGCAGCCGACGTGCAAACAATACAGAGTTCAGTGGAGTTCTCAGAGGTGACCAGAGGTGAACTCAAACATGCAGAGGATTGCCTGGTGGAATTTGACTTGAATTAAATTAATGTTGTGGTGTATAGAGCTGTGTAAGATATGGCCCTCTCACTGACAAACTCATGTGGGCAGAATAAAGCAGAACTTTATATATACCTGTTTGTCTACAGTTGGTATTTATTGTTTTTCAGAAAGTAACATCTTATTCACGAACTAAAGGAGGGCCCCTCTCCCAGTGGCATTACCATGTTTGCCCCTCCCCCTCCAGAAATCACAAATGTTTTTATACTCACTAATATGAATATTAATGACCATATTAATCGGCCCATCAGCAAAACAAGACTTTCACTTTGTTCCCACATTAATAGGTTTCACAAATCCAAAAACCTCATGAGACATTTAAAGATAAGTCACATCAATGAGATTGAGGAGGTAGCCCAAAGATAACCAGCAGTAAGACCACGCAGAGTTGCTCAGCTGCTATCTGTGTCACAGACTTCGGTCAGAAACAAAGAGAGACTAAACTTTAGCTCACTGCTAACAACAAGCTACTTTCTGAACAAGAGTAAAACAAGACAAAAAAATCATTTAGATTGTAACATGGCCCACTTTACTGGTGAGCTCCGATATATGGTTTGAAAGGGATAGATCTTTACCGGATTATCTCCTTTGTGCTAAATCAAAAATCAAATCAGAAATGAATTTTTCTTGACCATCTCAAAACAACAGTCACTAGTTTGTCCAAAATCTGTTGCAAAACTAAATAAGATTAATCTATGTAGATATACTCTTGCATTTTCTATTTTACTTTACATGCATGCACCCAAGTTAAGTACTAGTTTTAACTTCTTGTACAACTGCCTAGGAACACTAGTTCCACAAGAGTAAGTAAGAATATTTGAATGAAGAAATTAAAAACGGTTCTTTTAACAGCACCACAAGCCTGGACAATTTTCTTTTGCCCTGATCTGTAGCCGTCTTAAACATAATCAATGGCAGTATTTCACCAGCATCTGTCCCGAGGCTCATGTCCCAGGGCTCAGAGGAGGATGAGAAGCGGTGATGGATCACACCGGGAGCACTCAGGAGGAGCCTTCAGGAGCGGAGTTGTTCATTATCTACAGTCTGTGATGTACTACAGACCCTCACTCACATTTCTCTGACAACAGCTTGTGGTGAGCGGGACGAAGTGTTCCTTTCTGTGTTAACTTAGAGCACCAAACTCAATTATGAGCAGAAGGACAGTGAAGGATTTTGGCTATATTTTCTTCAATAGCTGTGGATTTTTACTTAAAGCAAAAGAGGTGTTTTGGTATCATTAATAATGGCTGTCCTGTTGAGGTTTACAGTTTCAGGGGTTATATTCTAAGGCAGGAGACAGCAACCTTAGGCACTTGTGCCAGGGTTGGCATAATCAGTGGCATGCAGGCAAGAGTAGGCCATATCAAAAACCACTGCAGTGGTGTGCTTACCATTAGCCAAGAGTAGGCAATTGCCTAGGGCCCCCCAACCTGCAAAGGCCCCAACAAGCACCAGACCAAAACTGACTGACTGACTGTAGCCTGAGTTTCTCGAGACTCAGATAAAGCCCCAGTCTCTGTACTACAGACAAGTTACTGTTTTTTATTCACCATTTATTCTACAAATTCTATGACCTACCACATGACTCTGTTTCAATCAGACGTAGCCATGCCGTCACATGACCACACACAGACTGTTGAGGCATAGCAGCACAAACTCAGCACAAACTTCAGTGTTGGGCAGCAGCGACGCTACCAGCTGAACTACATTCCTCAGTAGCATGGCTGTTTTCTGAATCAAATAGTATTTTGGAAGCAAAGCTCTTTTGTTTATTAAGTAGTGCAGTAGCGTCCGCCCAAGCTACATTTGAATTACAAAAACATTTTTCCTGTAGCGGACATCATCGGAAGGGCCGTGGCCGTAGGTCTGCAGCTTCTATAAATATTTGCATAAACCACAATTTTATAAAATACATAAATACATAAATAAAATACAGGTACAAGAGCTACAGGTCTTATACCTGACTTGTATTGTTCACTGTTGATGTTTGCTGCAGTAAAACACCGCTTTGAGCATATTTGTTTATATTTGTGAGAAACTAAACTTAAGCCACGTGGCTTATTTGCATAAATCCACAACAACATTTACCATGTGTCATTTAATGAACACGAATAAATGGAAAGGACGTGTCTTTGGTGGATTATTTGGCCAGACCATGATCAGACCGAGACCAGGTCAGGACTATCTTGCTTATGTTGCTTATGTTCAAGAACACATACCTTATGGTTTTATTACAACAAAACAAACTAATGCACTAGCCAAATGTGTATCTTTTTTTTTTTATTCGTCAAGTGAAAAAGGTGAATAAACTAAATAATACAGCACAACAAGAAGAGGACTGAAATGTGGATTACTTTTACTCTTTCAACAGTTTAATGACCTAATAACATTGTAATAGGAAGGATCTGAGAAAAGATTTGACCTCTTGACTTCATCTACACTTTAAGGATTGTCCAAAGCTGAATTAAGGGATTATATTGGATGAGGATCACGGCTTTGGTCAATCAAGCTTACTTTTAGAAAAAGGAGAGCTCCCATTGGTCAACATTGATGTCAACAACAGCTACTGATAAAACAGAGAAATGAGTTATTCTGTTGCTGTGTAAGTCTTTTAACACAGCAAAATATTGGCACACACAGTGTTTAACAAGGAGATGATTATGGGATTTCATCGGTCTGACTCTGAACAAGAGTTTAAGGTTGGGATGCGCCCATACATTGGTTTAACTTTGGTATCGGCCGATATTGAAGAGGTTGACTGACATCGGACATCAGAAAATGCATCTATACCAGTCTACCGATATTATTCTGTTGTCACATGAAGTATATATGGGCTCGGTATATTTGTCATTCTCTCTTGTCTTTCTGCTTTTGCGGAGGCTCCTTTAACTGTCACTATGGCAACAGCGAGAGATGCAGTTATTCTCCAGAGAAAGTAAAGATATGTTGGCAATAGTTGTAGCAAATACTAAAACTCTGCAGAAAACCAGCACTGTCTTGTCTTTAGTTTCTCCGCACTCGCAAAAGTTACTTTCTTCCCAGCAGCCCGCAACTTTTTTCTGATCCAGCTCCAGATGAACCTCTGTTTAATAATAGCCTAGTTTATTCAGTTTGATTTAATGTTTATTGAAATGTATTGGACAAAAGCTGATTCCATGTTATAGCTTTCATCAACTGTCTTTTTTAAAACCTGTTCTTGAACATGTCCTGAATGACTGAATACCTCCACAGACAAATACAATAAAAGCAGAAAAGGTCACCTGGCCTGTTCTCACCTCTTCAGGTTAAGACTGGGACAGCAAAAAGAAACTTTAAGGCAAAGACATCTGGACATAGTTTTGAAGGTAGAAGATGTTTCTTCTTCATCTAAGGGGCAATCAGGCATTTGATAAATAGAAAGACCAAAACTACAGTATGTCCTGTCTATGTCCATGTAGTTGGTTGCTGTGAGATAAAACCAACAACAGCTATGTGATATGAATGACATGGTGAATAGAGATGGATATTTTCATGCCACTTAAAAACCATCACACATCATTTGAATGTCTTTTCTCTTTGTGAATGGTGTTTTGTGTCCTCACCACTGAAAACCTCTGGAGTCTGGAGTTGTCCTTGAACACATTTGACCTTGTGCATCTCTATTTTTCTCAAGCAGCCAATCATTAATGGATATCTGCGACTCAGCTGCCCTCCACATACAACAGAGTGAAAAACCTCCCGGGCAACATGTAATCATATTTCTAACACGTGCTTTATTGTCCAAGGACAGCCCAAGCACAGAAGTTTAATGTTTTTATAAACTAAAGGAACAGCTCAGTGAATAAATCCTGATTTCTGGTACACAGCCAGGCTCTGAGATGTAGTTTACTAATCACTGACAGTAGCCACACACTTAATTAATCTGCAGCGGTCTCCTTAAAGCATATCAGATCTCTGCTTGGTCCGGTTCTTTCAATCAAACCCTCCACTCGTCAGGTACTGTCTCTGATTAACATTCTTGTCCATAAGCAGCATGTTTTCATTACATTATGTACCACAGTAAAATTATGTTTAGTTAATGGCCCATCTTGTACTCTGATGCTGAAGGCTCTGATAGTGACGCTCTGTAATGTATCCTAAATTGGAACAAAATGTTACATTATTAAAATGATGAAAGTAACAAACAGCAGACTAAAGAAGTAAATTACCTCTAATGCAGTTTAAAAGAAAGAAACATACATAGAATAAAAGACAGGTTTTTAGTCTTGCTTCAAGATGTAAAACGTCTTCTAAGAGCCTACAAGACCACCACTGGTTCTGCTCCTCATATCTTCACTCACTTATACAGACCTACGTTCCTACCAGATCCCTGCGCTCTGCAAATGAACAACGTCTGGTGGTACCGTCCCAAAAAGGTAAAAAATCACTCTCACGTACCTTCTCTGGATCTGTTCCACATTGGTGGAAGGATCTACCTGCTGCTACAAGATCAGCAGATTCTGTAGCCATCTTTAAAAAACACCTGAAAACACATCTCTTCCATCAACACCTGACTGACAAACACTGAGTTCTACTTCCTTTTCTATTGATTCCTTTTCTTCCAAAGAAAAAATTAAAGAAAAAAAATCCTTAGCTTTGTATAGTGTGCTGGGTTTAAACTGACTAGTTTTTTGTGCACTTATGCTTTTAGTACCTTGTGTTGTTAAAATTGCTTCCATTGTTTTCATCACTTGTAAGTCGCTTTGGATAAAAGCGTCTGCTAAATGACTAAATGTAAATGTAAATGTCTCCTAAGTGAATAAGTTGACCAATGGAAGAAGTGTTAGAAAAACACTAAAATGCAGTCAATAAAAACACTGCCCATTTCCTGGGCTGGCATGTTTAAAATTGGCTAGAGTCAACAAACAACTGAAATCTGGTCCTATTTCTATTATATCCAGCCAGCCTAAACATAAATTCAATTTGTTAGTAAATGCTGGCCTTTGTAGCTTATTAATGATAATCTATTGATACAAATGCAGAAGTAAAGTAAAGTTAAAAACCTTCCTCTTTAGCTCCGCCTACATTCAGTAAAGACAACTGAAACTGAACTTATCTGCCCTCTTTTTCTTTCATTTTAAATTTTTTATTTTTATTCTGTATTTTACTTATGTTTTTTATTCTAAGTTTTGTCTTTTTTATTTGTATTTTATTTCTGTAAAGCACTTTGAATGACCCAGCGCATGAATTGTGCTATAAATAAAATTACCTTGCCTTGGCTTAATGACATTCATGCAATAATGCAGTATTGTAATAAGCATATCCCATAATATACAGAATTTTTTTTTTTTTTTTTTTTCCCCAGCTTGTTACCTAATATTTTTCCAATGAGAACAAGACCTACCCCTCTGATCCTCCTCTGCTTGAATATATTTACTTCTGTTTTCGGTTCTGGACTAACCCGTTGCGATAATCACAGTAAAGCTCATCATCTCATCACTCGTCTTAATGCTGGAAGGATGCACTTCGATCTCAGATCAAGCAGTGTCCTGGCAGAGGTAGAGGAGGCTAACACGGTTTAAAGAGAAGGTCAGTGTTTGCCTGGCAGTGATGTGGAGAGGAACATATGGAAACAGGGCAGAGTCAGCGAAGCCGGACAGCAGCAAATAACAACCAATTATAAAGAAAGGGTTCAGAGAAACTACAAGACACAGGAAGAGTTTAGAAACTGACAGACGGAGCAGTGACGGGATCTGCCATGATGGGAACATAGAGAAAAATTATCCAATAAAGCAGGGCAGAGAGATGCAATAAAAGAGACACTATGAGAGGGAAATAAGATGGATTTGGACATTTAAAGAGATGGAGTAGTATACAATGGACAAGAAATGTGTACCTGGAAAAAAAATAAGAACTGACTTGCAATGAAAATGCTACTTATTTTCAGTTGTATATCACAGAGTATAAGAGACCCTTCTCAGCAGAAAAAGTACTTGTAGCTTAGTTTAATTGTGTCACATTAAAGCAGTTGAAGTTGGGGCTATCCTGTATTCAATGTGTTCTTTGGGTTTGGAGATACAGAAATCTGAAAATAATAAACATTTAATCATTTTGCAATACACTGAAAAGTATGGCGTCAACACGGAGTCACATTAATTCTAAACAAAAGAAAGAAATTGGAATCGTAAACCTAGAAGCGTAAACGTAAACTTAGCAATGTAAGCAAAAATACGTGAATAAAAATGGAATTGTAACCGTTGCCTTGAAAGCGTAAACAAAATAAATATTTTTGTAAACAGGAATTTAAATATACAATATTATATATATATATATATATATATATATATATATATATATATATATATATATATATATATATATATATATATATATATATATATATATATATATATATATATAAAGTTCATGACAAAGACGATAAAGACAAGACAAACTAAAGACCAAACAAAAACTGATGGAAAGCTAAACTGAAACTGAACTGCCTAAGAACTGAGTTTTTACTAACTAGTCAAAGAGGCATGTCTTTACCTGATGGCGGTAGACTTCTTTGTTTGATCTCACTCATTCCAAGTTAAACTGATAACATATTACCACCTTCAACTTGGAAAACACATTAAACAATCATTTTTACAAACACATCCAGGTTACACAATGTATGAATGTATACATAAACAAAAGCAAAGTTTCCAAGGTCGATTATTTGTCCTTATGAGAATGTACAAATAATCATCTTTCTTTTAGAATGTCTTCACACAGATAGCAATGAACTTTATTAGTGTTTATCTCTTGTCCATAAGAGTCCTTAAGTCTTTACTAAAGCACTTCAAAGTCTACTGACGTTGATTGTTGAAAGTGTAAAGTTTGTTATTGTTTGTTCAAGGCAAGACAAATTATGAAGATCATCAGTCAGCTGTGTCACAAACTCTTCCATTGCAGCTGCTTTACAGTTTCGGGAAAAAGACAGTGTTGTAACCAGTGACTGAGGATAACACTCCTTATTTAGATAAATATTAAAGTCACCAACTAGCAGGATGTTATCAGAGTGGGTTATTAAGTCAGAGAGGAAAACTCCAAAAAAGAAGAGTAAGGACCCGGAAGGCAACAGCTAAATAAACTGGCTTACTTATGTTTATTTGAGAAGGAATATGTTTGATGAGTAACACTTTGAATGAGTTAGATTTTGGCTGTGATGATGGACCTGTAAAGCAAAATGCAGCTTTATGAATGGCTGCAACACCACCACCCTGTTTCGGCGTGCAAGCAACCTGTGCATATGCATAATCAGAGGGAGAGGCTTCATTTAGTGGCAGACAAATATTGGGCCTAAGCCAAGTTTCACAAAGACAAAGTAAATCTAAGCTATGAGCAGACATAGCATACATTCAGGAGACCAATCTTCAGTCTTGACGTAGAGCCTGCATTTGAGGCTGGTCCAGTGGAGCGATAGTGACAGGAACAAGCTGTCGAGCTCTAACAGTTCTGCCGGGTTTAAAAGATTGCCTCTGCGTTATAATAACATGAGGACATGATGCTTTTGGGTCACTGACTGTTGTGTGAGTTTTCAGATGGGTTTGAGGACTTAGGACTCTCTGCAAAAACTGCTCGGAGCAGCTAAGCCGCAAGTGGAGCTATCACTAGCAGGACTGCTATCAGACCTGTATCTGATGCAGGTCTGATAGCAGTCTTGCATCTGATAGGTCTGCTGGTATCAGATGCAGGTATCAGACATATCAGACCTATCAGGACACATCTACTTTTGATGCTTAGCTAAGCTAGTGTACGTACAGCTAAGTCAAGCAAACTGTAGACAATTTACAATAAGACCTTCTTATACACACACAACAATACTAACCACATGTTAAACAAAATTAATCAAAAACAATTTACACATTTTGTAATCAAACTTAGGTGTGACCCAAAATGTAAATACAGAAAAAGCATTTAAAGTGTAACTAATGTCCTCTACATTGTTCTGTACATTGTTTTATACAGCAGCCTATATTCTCTGGATTAAAAGAAAAAAATGCCAAGTACAAAAGATTTAAAGTTGATGCAGCGTCAGATGATATCCATGTGACTTTGCTCACATCTGATTGGTCCACTTTGGTTTTGCGGACCTTAAACCAAAACTAAACCTGCTCCAGAGCAGGGTCGCTGTATGGACATGAAACCTGCTCAAAACCAAACCACTCTCTTTAGACAAAAAACTGAGTATGCTCAAAATAATCCTGAACTTACCTGGATCTAAACCGCTTAGATCTGTAAACAAAAAAACTATCAATCTCATCTCTGCCTTTTTTTTTTTTTTTTTGCTAAAAAATGGGAGAACAGGAATAGAAATTGGCAAGACCTTACCCCCTAAACCTCTAGTGTCACTTTAAAGCTCCATGTGTCCTCTTTAAGATACATAGACTGACCAGAGTCACAGCAGAGTGTCACAGAAATTAACAAAAACATGCTACAACATAAACGACTCGAGAGGATCTAATGGCAGCTTTGTGTAAACATGTAATGGGATGCAACTGTGCTGCATCACTGAAAACACTTATCTATGCCTTAAAGACACAGACGAGCTAACAAGCAAACTGGAAAAGGAGATTTCCACAGAAAACGGAGTGAGTGCCAGTGAGGTGACAGCTAGCTCCTTACAGACAGCGTCCACACAAAAACCCTGCTCTGGTTTTGGACGAGTTCCAGGAGGAAGCCAACGTGATAATGAGACAGTCCTCTTGTCCGTCCCTGTCCAGCTGAGGGGGGTCTGAGCAGTAAAACAGGGCTGTAGGGTTACTGTTATCCAGCTGACATTCATACAACAGCAGTGGAAGCATCTCAGTGAGCGGTGGATGGGAAAAGCCTGGGGCAACAAACTGGGAAGCTCTGCAACATATTGTATTATCTACATCGAGAGATGGGCTTGTTTCCTCAACAGCAGCAGAGGGCTTTTCAAGCCAGCGGCTGTTTTTGTGCTTGTTTCCATATTCTGCTCATACTATCAGCCAGAAGAGATGGGTTAACAGTCATCCAATAAGGTGTTGTCTCACTCAAGCCTGAACAATTCCATAACAAGCTTGTTCTTATTTTATAAGAGTATGGTCAGGTGTTAAGGGGGAGACCAAGATGGCTGTGTCCAAATCCACCCCCTAGTCCCTAACCCCTCAGTTACTTGCACTATATAGAGGACTATAGTGCACTTAATTAGTGAATGGTTTTGGACACTACACAACTGTTTTTATGTTAGTGACTCACTTACAGTGATACATGTAATACAATCTCAGCTGAATTCTGCTGATTAATGTACTGTAATAAAACACTTGACTATTAATATAAATTCATTCATTCATTCATTTTCTACCGCTTAGTCCCGTTAGGGGTCGCGGGTGACTGGAGCCTATCCCAGCAGCTTTGGGCCTGAGGCGGGGTACACCCTGGACAGTGGCCAGTTAGTCACAGGGCTGACATTTAGACAGACAATGACAGACAACCATTCACTCTCACATTCATTCACTAGGGACACTTTAGAGTTGCCAATTAACCTAAACATGCATGTCTTTGGACAGTGGGAGGAAGCCGGAGTACCCGGAGAGAACCCACGGTAACACGTGGAGGACATGCAGACTCCTCACAGAAAGACCAGAGTCGGCCGAGAATGTTTGGGTCAGCCGGGTTTTGAACTCACGACCTTCTTGTTGTGAGGCAGGAGTGCTAACCACTCTGCCACATGCACCCCTATTATTAATATAAATATTTTTTATAAAGCATTTTATTCAACAACTCTTGCCCTATTAATGATCAAAACTGACTGGAATAAGCTCTCATATGTCCGTCTGTATAATTTACATCATAACAGTTTATTAATAACAATTTACAACGGATTATGTTTCCACAAAAAGTCAAACTTGTGCTTCTAACTTGTTTCTTTCAAAGCTGTTGTGCAAGGCCGACTTTAGGTACAGTTGAACTAGTCGACTGCCTAGAGCGTCACAGCTCCGGGGGTGCCAGGGGACAGGGTACAATAAAAGAAATTTGCTCATACAGTAGATGCTTGGTGCTCAATGCAAATTACAAAATTACAAGACAAATAGACGTGCTGCTAATTTTAGTGGTTTGTTTTCAATGTGCCTGAGTCCAAACTGCACTACCTAAGGTTTTCTGTGCTTCAGGCGCACCCAGCGCCAGGTAAGTACGTGTGCGCGCTCGCAGAGTTCATGGAGCGCCCAAATGATTTGCATATTGACCTATTTTTAATGGGATTTCTCTTGTGCCTTATGTTTTGATAATGTGGACTTCTCATACAAAACCAAACACAGAGTGCACATCAGATCCTCACCTTCCACGGGGTTAAAGCTCAGCCCTGAAGAGCTCCAGCAGTGGTGTGTCATAAGAGTCCCACTGCTGCACAAAATTTACGCTGCGACCATAGACCCGTCATTAGTTCTGAGCTGTAGACATTCTCTTAAGAATGCTTTGGTGAGGGCTGAAACTGCTGTAACAATAGATTCTGATCTGAGATTTCTTTATTCGTTTCTATTAACTTAAGTGAAATCAAAGGGTTGATTGCAACTGTTATAATATATCTATATAGATAGATATAGATACATATAGAGTAGATGAGTGTGTGTTAAGTTCTCATGTCCATCCAAAACAAGGAAGCGCTCAGCTTTACGTACCTGCTTCTATGACTAGTCTGATTGACAGTGTCTGTACCTGATTATCTATCTCCTTCATTTATATTCTATTTAAGGTGTCTTTTAGTTTATTTTTCAGACATGACGCACATCATTCATTCATTCATTCTCATGTAAAATAACGTATATTAATACCTGCTGTTATTTGTGATATATGTTATTTGTCATCTTAAATACATGTCCCTTGAGTTCACAGGTGAAATTAACTTTCAAAACATCTAAAATGACCAAATACAGACTGTGCTTTTACCTTTGGCATACGCAACGTGACCTGTTAATTAAAAAAAAATGCTGTTTATGCCAACCTTTCATTAAACAATGCGCCAGCTTTAGACTCGCCCTGAACGCCCCACGCCCCACCATCCGCCAAGCGCTTTGTATTTCACTTCATGAAGATCAAGCCATAAGGCTATTTTTGTAGAACATTAAGTCAGAACTGAGCAGCTCAGAATGAGCTGAAGACTGTTAGGCTACTTTTATTTATCAGCTCAGTTGAGCACTGCTTTTGAAAATAAATTTAACATGAGCAGAAGTGTCAGTGATGCAGGTGTCTTGTCTAGCTTAATGTCATGTATAATTCTAAATTCTAAATAAACCTTAGGTAGGCTTGAACTAGTCAAATTTAAAAGACCGTTACACCCCCTTTCCATTTTTAATCTCACCTAGAGCAACAAATCAACCAGCGCTGGCATTGCTGTTGTGTAAACTTAAAGACTTGACGATCACGCTGCTCTCTTCCAACAATTTGCAAAGCGTTATGGTCTATTTTGACTGTCTAGTGACCATCGGTGCTCACTACATTTACTGATGAATTGTGGGAAACTTTGAGGGCATCACATTTCAGTCACTAGACATTCGGACACTAACACAAAATGGGGTAATCACTATATAGTGCACTATATAGTGATTAATGTGTTGTTTTTGGACACATCCCCAAGACTTTAAGGAGTCAAAACCCCGCTAACCCCCTAAACAACAAAAGAGCACATGACTCATAAAAGTATTTACAAAACCCATAGAGAAGTATGTACATTTACATTTACATTTATTCATTTAGCAGACGCTTTTATCCAAAGCGACTTACATTACATTACCAGTGTTACAGTCACTGGAGACAAGGTGGGTTAAGTGTCTTGCCCAATGACACAACGACAGTATGAACTGTGGGGAGAGCATAATTGTTCATAATTTGTTGGCATTTAATATTCCAGCTTGTTCATGGCATGGTAATAGTAGGGAAAAGGGTACTATTATAACCCTATTATACTTGCAAAACCATGCAACTGTTAAGCACAGGGCTTTAGAACTACAAAATAGTATTACCTAATTTTACCACAATACTGTAGATTGATACAAGGCTAATACCAAGCTAGAATAAAAAGTGCTACCCATCCATCCATCTTCATCCGCTTATCCGGGGCTGGGTTGAGGGTGCAGCAGTTTAAGCAGATACGCCCAGACTTCCCCCTCCCCAGACACTTCCTCTAGATCTTCCGGGGGATACCAAGGCATTCCCAGGCCAGCCAAGAGACATAATCCCTCCAGTGTGTCCTAGCTCTTACCCGGGTTCTCTGGTGGGACATGCCCGGAACACCTCCCCAGGGAGGCGTCCAGGAGCCATCCAAAACAGATGCCAGAGCCACCTCAGCTTTCTCCTCTCGATGTGGAGGAGCAGCGGCTCTACTTTGAGCTCCTCCCGAGTGACAGAGCTCCTCACCTTATCTCTAAGGGAGCGCCCCGCCACCCTGCGGAGAAAATTCATTTCAGTCACCTGTTTTCCGGGACCTTATACTTTGGGTCATGACCCAAAGCTCATGACCATAGGTGAGAGTAGTAAATCAAGAGCTTAGCCTTGCAGCTCAGCTCCTTCTTCACCACAACAGACCGGTACATCGACTGCATCACTGCAGGATCTGCCCCGATCCGTCTGTCAATCTCACGTTCCCTCCTTCCCTCACTCGTGAACAAGACCCCAAGATACATTGAACTCCTCCACTTGAGTAAGGAGCTCTCCCCCAACCTAAAGGGGACAAGCCACCCTTTTCCGACTGAGAACCATGGTCTCAGACTTGAAGTTGCTGATCCTCATCCCAGCCGCTTCACACTCAGCTGCAAACCGTCCCAGTGCACACTGAAGGTCCTGGCTTGATGGAGCCAACAGGACAACATCATCTGCAAAAAGCAGAGGTGGTCCTCAAACCAGACTCCCTCCGGCCCCTGGCTGTGTTTAGAAATCCTGTCCATAAAGATAATGAACAGGACCGGTGACAAAGGGCAGCCCTCCCGAAGTCCAACAGGCACCGAGGACAGGTCTAACTCATTGTTCCCGGTGCAAGCTCCTGCTCCGGTCGTACAGGGACAGCCCTCTGTTGAAGTTTTCAAAAGCAAACTCAAAACATACTTATTTCACCAAACGTATGGAGACTGATTGATCATAGGTATAACACTGGTTGTAGCTGTAGGTACACGTTTACACTGGTTGTAGCTGTAGGTACACACTAAATCTGCTCATATTATTATCACATCTACCTATTACAGTTTGTTTTTTTCCTCTTTTCTCCCTCCTCCTAGGGTGGACACAAACCTCTTACCTGCTGGGTGATGTGTGCTTCCCCCCGCGCCTGTGCTCCAGTGTGAGGGCCCCCACCCATCTGTCATCTACCTTGATGTTGGCTGCGGCCCCATCCTCTATTGCACACTCAGAGTGGACACTGGACACGTCCAATATAAATGTTTTTATTTGTGAAAATGTTTGTGTATTTCTATGTATTTTTCAACTGTCCTGGACACATCCCTACACGGCCTGTCCGTCCTGGGAGTGGATCCCTCCTTCTGTGGTTCTCCCTGAGGTTTCTCTTTTTTCCCGGCTGGGTTTTTTGGAGTTTTTCCTTACCCTGATGGAGGGTCTAAGGACAGGGGATGTTGTCTAGTGCAGTCTGTTAAGCCCTTTGAGGCGACTGTTGTTGTGATATTGGGCTATACAAAAATAAATGTCTTGTCTTGTCTTGTCTTGTCCCTTAGCAAAGGGCCCCGGACCCCATACTCCCAGAGCAACCCCCACAGGGCGCCACGAGGGACACAGTCAAATGCCTTCTCCAGATCCACAAAACACATGTGGACTGGTTGGACAAAGTCCCATAAACCCTCCAGCACCCTGGAGAGGGTATAGAGCTGGTCCAGTGTTCCATGACCGGGACGAAAACCGCATTGTTCCTCCTGAATCCGAGGTTTGACCAGCGGCCACATTCTCCTCTCCAGTACCCTGGCATAGACTTTCCCGGGGAGGCTGAGGAGTGTGATCCCTCTGTAGTTGGAACACACCCTCTGGTCCCCCTTCTTGAAAAGAGAGACCACCACCCCGGTCTGCCAGTCCAGAATCCGCCATGCGATGTTGCAGAGCAATGTTGCAGATGTTGTCAGCCAAGACATCCAGAGACTTGAGGTACTGAGGGCGTATCTCATCCACCCCCGGTGCCTTGCCACCGAGGAGCTTCCCAACTACCTCAGTGACTTCGGCCTGGGTGATGAACGAGTCCACCTCTGAGCCCTCGGCCTCTGCTTCCTCAGTGGAAGACGTGTCGGTGGGGTTGAGGAGATCCTCGAAGTATTCCTTCCACCGTCCAACAATATCCCCAGTTGAAGTCAGCAGATTCCCACCTCCACTGTAAACAGTGTTGGCAGGGCACTGCTTCCCCCTCCTGAGGCGCCGGACGGTTTTAAGATTTTATTTTTATTATTACATCAATTTTATATAGTGCTTTTCCAGGGACGCAAAGACACTTTACATATCAATTATTCATTCACGCCAGTCACACACTGGTGGTAGTAAGCTACATCTGTAACCACAGATGCCCTGGGGCAGACTGACAGAGACGTGGCAGCCATTCTGCGCCTACGGACTCTCCGACCATCACCAAGTACATTCACTCTTACACATTCATACGGAGCAAGGTGGGTTAAGTGTCTTGCCCAAGGACACAACGACAGTACGAACTGTGGGGAGTGCGGGAATCAAACCTACTACCTTCCGGTTGAAGGACGGCCGCTCTACCACTGAGCTACTGCCGCCCCCTTTGTAATATATACTCTATTGTAACTGTTAATTGAATTGAGTGTCAAATCAAGTTGATTGTTAGGCATCATATGCCACAATGCATACATCTGTACCCACTTTCATTTGTTTTATTTTTTGGGGCTTTTTATTTTTTCAAATAAAAAAATAAAAAAAATAAACATTTGTTTTATAACAGACATGTTACAATTACATGCACAATTATGCAAATAGGCAATGACATCATTAAGTGACTTCTAGCTACCTTTAGGACAACCAATAGCTACTTTCTTTACTGAGGAGGTGGCAACACTTGTAGAAAATTGAAGTAACGCCTGAGATTTAATACTGTTAGGTCAGCTTTCCAGGCTCTCACACCTGTCAAACCTTAGTTACTAATTCTTTTTATGGAATAAACACAGGGCTATGATATTCCCCACAATTAAAGATGCTTATCACATTTATACTCCAGACATTAGGCTCATATAGCATTATGTAATCAAACAATGAAATTGCCTAATCACTAAAACAATCTTAATTAATTAATAGATTGTCTTGGGAATGCCTCACATTTATTCGTATTTCATCCACAAATTATTGTCTACAGTAATTGAGATGGAAACCCAGGGGCTGTAGCAGAAAATGGCCTCAGCAGTACATACCTGTATCTATTGATTTGTGAGCTTTGCTGTGGCACAAAAAGAGGTTTGTTGCAGTTTTTGATGTAGCTTCAGTAGAAGGATTTTGACAGCTTCCTAAATCAACACTTTAAACAAGCACTAAGGAAAAACACAGCAGATCTTTTACACACACCAAATGCATCCTCACCCGCCCTTTACCGCATGACAGACAGGTAGCCCGGATGTTAATTGCCGAAGCATCTGCATTTATTATGGCTCTTTACTCATTCATTGGGCTTTTACCTCTCATTTATCACCTGTCTGAATGTGTAAATGACTGCTACTAGAACCGCTGAACCAGATGTAAGAGCACAGAGGACAGCGGTGACGGTGTGAGAGGAACTGGGTCGATGTGTCTCCTCTGGTTTTAATGATCACACTGTGGAGAAGCAGAGGCAGAGGGGGGCTGTAGAAAAGGGTGGGGGGTGGGAGCTGAGGTGGTGCACTGCTGCTGCGGGAACTGTTCATGCTCGAGTGAAGAAACTGGATGACTTCACCGTTTCCTCACTTTCTCTCTCACGTACCTCCACAAGCACCTGCACACACCAGACACACACACTCACAGCGCTCTTATCTATCAGCACGTCCTATTTGGAGAGTGACTTCACTTTATAAAATTTATAAATGGATGACATCATATCTGTGGGGTCTGTTTGTCTTCCCTGTGTTACTGTATGCTTCCTACTGTCATCCAAAGACCTGCATTTAAAGGTAAGATAGAAAATTTTAACTTGAGCAGTAAAAGAGTGTAAATGGGTGATTGAGTTAGATGTCCAGGACTGCCTCTGGACTGCCTCAATTGGACTGACATACAACCAATTAAAGGAACAGACCAGGTCACAAAGAAATAACAACCAGACTAGTATCAAGCCATCAATAAACTCCAGTATGAGTCATCATATAAGCCCCACCCCCTTTTAGATGAACTATTCTGATTAGTCTGGATTTTTACCGAGTGGCACAGTGCACAAAGTCAACATCACTGTTGCTTCACAGAAAGAAAGTCCTGAGTTACTTTCTGTCTCCCACAAGCGGTCACAAGCCCAGATAAATGGAGAGGGTTGCGCCAGCGTGTAACACATGCCAGACTAAACATGCAAACCACTAGATGACTAGCTGTGGTGACCCCTGATAGGTGAATGTGTGGCAAAGAGTGGCTTGTTAGCAGCAACTTTACTAAAACTGCAATTTTCTCTGCTTTTGTGTGTTGTTGATATTGAAACTCCCACTAATCAATAGGCCATTCACAAAATCACCTGTGTTCACACATTTCCTGTAGAACTATTAAACAGCACAGTCTTTTAGAAAATCTCGAATGCACAAAGTGAGATTAGTATAAAGTGCAATGCTTTAGTAAATCTGTCCCTAAGCAATTAACTGGTGATTATCCAAGATGTACCCTATCTCATAATTAACACAGCTATTACAATTTGTTTAAAATGACAAGAAAACTTTCAAATGGTCAAAAACGAGACCTAAATTTAATGCCAAATATTTGACAGTAAACAGGGCTGAAATTCACAGCTATTTCAAACATAGATCTACAGGTCTGACATCTGTTACAAAGTGATATGACAGTCTTCGTCGCCTCTGATACAACTGCCAATGAGCAGTGAAAAGGAGAAGAATTTGTTCACAAAACTTCACCTAGAAATGTTGCACAGTATGACTTTAAAAATAAATCACTGAAGGCCAATGAAATTTTAAACTGGAATCTTTCCATAAGTACTTTTTGCTGTTTTCCACATTTATTTCTACAAACTGGGTCTATTCAAGTACAAAATACATATTTAGTAAAAGTATACACATTGTTTCCAGTGAGTCCTGCTGTTATTTAATTCAGGAGAGGATTTAGACAATGGTGGCTGGAGCAGAGACAGTGCTATTACCTCACAGCTCAGATAAACAGAGAGGCAGCTGAGAGGCACATTATCCACACCTTTCCCACAAGATAAGGGAATTACAGCACAAAGGCCACGGTTTTGGACTTAATTTGCAAAACATGAACATATTGGAGCAGAATGAAACTGGGCAGACGCTGCAAAACACAACAGACATAAACAATATGCTTCAGTGAGGAGTTCAAAAACAGCTGGAGCCCTGCCTGAGCTCGAGCTTTCTCAATAAAACCTGCCCATTTCTCTAAGGATGTGACATTTGAGACAGTAGCCCGTGGAAAAGCCCTCCACACAGAGCGATGGCTTATGTGATCAGAGCACTGTGGAGCAGACGGGACGCTGTGATTAGACAGAGGCTCAGATAGAAGCATAGCTTAAACACACAATGAGCAGAGATATGGAAACCTAACCATGGTGCTCTCTGTTGAACCGGTCCCTGTTCACATTAGTTGGTTTCCTCAGCTGTACGTCGTAAACAGAGGACAACACCGGGCTGAGAGTTCAACTTTATACTTTATTCACAGAACCTACGTCCCAAAAAATCATGAAACTTAAAAAAAAATGCCCTTTTGTGACAAATGTCCAGAAAATGTTTTTTTTTTTGCACATGTTTTAGAGAACCATTTGTATTTCTTTATCTTAACTGCTCATCAAAACCTCATACAATTGTTACAGCTTAGTTTTATAATATTTTTCAGTTGCATTAATCATACAATTAACATCTTCAATGTCATAAGTTAACCGTTATTGAAATTCTAGGATCTGGCATTACTCAGCAGTCATTAGCAGTTGTTTTGTAGTGTGCTTAGATAAACATAGCCTGCCAACTTCTGTGTTTATTGCCGTATTAAATAGAAATTACAGAGATAAATTAGCAGAAGAGAAGCAGCTACAGCATAAAACCACACTTTATTACAGTTCAAATCCATCTTAAATACACATTATATCACCTTGTATCCATTCCTGCTTCATTAGGGCTCCTCTGCTCATCGCTCTTTTGCCCACGCCTCATGATTCAATGCTGAACAGACCTGGTTTACCCTCTGGGATCAATAAAGTTCATCTTATCTCATTTGGTGATATTTCTCATCTCACAAGGATTATGTTACAGTGTCAGATAGCTGGAGGCTGTGAGCAGACGTGATCACACTGCTGTCCCCTCTCAGCGTCAGTGTGTGGACAGACTCCTGCTTTTCTCATAAAAAACACCAGCCTTTGCATCACTTGACCTCTGCACCTGTCGGGCAATGGGGGAGGATTCGTCCCAGGAAGACAAAGCAATAACTCGAGCTGGGGGAAGGAAAGGGGAGAGGGAAAAGCATGAGACAGCCTTTGGGAATATCATCCAGCATCAGACGCAGTTAAAGCAGCGTTTCAGTAAGAGTCTGGATGTGCCAACCTTCAGCTGAGATTCCACACAAACATGTCTATCATCGGTTACTTTCCTGTTGTGGGTCACTTCTCCCTGTCTTTGAGCTACTCACTTGACGCTCACCCCAGAGGCCCCGTGTCCAATTAGATCATACACTGCGGCAGTAAGAAAGGCGCTATCACAGAACATCAACCACAGAGGAAACCACAAAGGTCTTACTTTTCAAAAATACTGTGAAGCAAGACAAAATGGAAAAAGCTTTTATTGTGTTATGGTCTCTGGTTTGTTTGGACTCTTTTCTTCAGGTGTTGAGTGACTCCTGAACAAGTAATACAGAAACTTATTTTTATAGTCCTTAGGCACAATAGCGAACAGAACGACAACCCTTAACCCTCTAAATGTCCTTTAATAACCGATGACATCATTATATGTTACACTCAAATACAGTTTGTTGTGACATTTATTTATTGATGATCTGCAATGTTTCTGAAGCCTATACAATTTAGCTTTAATCAACAAAACAGCAAAGAACTTAATACCTACACAGGAATCATAAAACAAGGACAGGTTTGCACTCAAAAACCAACAACTTGTGGCCAGTGAAAAAGAGGTACGTTTAGCGTATTTACATGCAATTGAATATTCTACCTTTGATTAGGCTTTTTAAGTATACCATTTTGTCAATGTGCATGTAAACATCAGATCTTGAGTTCAGAAACTGGCAAGCCAGAATCCTGATTCTGAGAAACTCGATTAGGCCACTGTGGCGGCTGATCAATGGTATCTTTTGAAAAGTGCAACAAGTTGGCAAACCAAACCAGTACGTAGATATACTTGCTGTGAAATTATGCGTACGCCTGCGTACAACTGTTCCTCACCTACTCCTTCAGAGGGCACAGGGCCGGTCAGCTTTTACACGACGCAAGACACAAAAGTATTGCTTCCGGTTTAGTGCTGTCACTGATCGATAGTAAACATTGCAATTTACACTGATTTTGTGCCTATCGCTGTGTAACCAACACTATACAGATGAGTATTAACCTGCTCTGTCAGTCTTTCTTTAGATCCTAAGGGAATCTGCAAATTGCAGCTAGTGCATGCATTTAACTTTTGAGCCCTACATGGATACCAAGCCTCTCCCATGGTACCTCTTAAATGGTCGTCGTGTAAGGGCGCCGCCATACGGTGATTTTACAGCAAAATACAGCGATATACATCCGTCCACCAGAGGGCAGGCTCCAAAAGCGGAAATATAAGGAGAAACCCAATGGCGACTTTACAAGAGTAAAAATCATGTTTACAGCCTGGTACAAAAGATGGCTCCGGTCTCTAGAGCTAAGTTTTTACTACGTGACAACTCTGGGGGGGGTGAATTTTTGAAAATTACGTTGGTTTATGCTATCTAAAAACTATTGTTTTACTATGGAGTAAAACCCGAAAAGCCCGGATGTAACGGCCATTTTATTGCCCATTCGTAATGCAATATTGGTGAATAGGGGACCAATGGGCGGATATCATCCATAATTATACTATCTATGATGGATACGCACGGTGATATCTCCGGCCTTAGTGCTGACTTTCAGGTGTGAAATCGCCCTCAGTAAACATCAGTATTTAATAGGAGATACCAATAGTTCAAACAGCACCTTGAAGACATAAAAGCACACTGGACTTTGCCTCAAACACAACCAGAAAGACAAACTTAAATTCGAAAGTAAGTGAGAAACATGCAGAGCAGAAAGAAATAAGAGCAAAATGTTTTCATACTGTGAAGAATAAATACAGTAATCAGTCATAACCGAGATGAGGCTCATAACTCATTACTCAAGTTTATGTGAACAGACTTATAGTTAGGATGAGGTTGTAAACACTTCTATGTCGCTAATTGCTGAAAGGATAAAACTAAGAATTTTATTGCATTTGGGCACTTTGCAGGTTTCTTTGTAAACCACAGCCTTCACTTATCCCTTGTAACCTTTCCATTTAGCACATATTAAAATGATTTGAGAAAACAGGTTTACGTCTAAATAGCTGCAGATGAAGTTAAATATATCTCTACCTCACCTTTAAAACGGCTAGTATTAATCCACATAAAACCACATTAGCTGTAAAATTGTCCCTATAAAACTTCTCAGCTGACCTTTAGCTTCTCGCTCCTTCACAAAACACTTTTACGACTAATGTCTGCCGCTAAAATCTGAAATGCCATGTCAAAAATGCTGCTGCTGATTTTATATTATATCTAAAGGAGAGTGGACTGTGCCAGTGCCATTATCTTTAAATGCAGGCATTTAAACAGCTCAAATCAAAATTAATTGAAAATAGGTTGATGTCAGAGATCTGTGGAGACAAAAACCATGAATCCATGTATGAACACACTTAACTGGCTTTGGGGTAATTCAATTAATGCAAATAAAAAATTTTTTTTTGGAACAATGCTGTTTTCGTCCTGGTCGTGGAACACTGGACCAGCTCTATACCCTCTCCAGGGTGCTGGGGGGTTTATGGGTGTTTGCCCAACCAGTCCACATGTGTTTTGTGGATCTGGAGAAGGCATTTGACTGTGTCCCTTGTGGCGCCCTGTGGGGGGTGCTCTGGGAGTATGGGGTCCGGGGCCCTTTGCAAAGAGCTGTCCGGTCCCTGTACGACCGGAGCAGGAGCTTGGTTCGCATTGCCGGCGAACCAAGAGTCAGACCTGTTCCCAGTGCATGTTGGACTCCGGCAGGGCTGCCCTTTGTCACCGGTCCTGTTCATTATCTTTATTGACAGGATTTCTGGGCGCTGCCAGGGGCCAGAGGGAGTCTTGTTTGGGGACCACAGGATCTCATCTCTGCTTTTTGCAGATGATGTTGTCCTGTTGGCTCCATCAGGCCAGGACTTTCAGTGTCCACTGGGACGGTTTGCAGCCAAGTGTGAAGCGGCTGGGATGAGGATCAGCACCTCCAAGTCTGAGACCATGATTCTCAGTCGGAAAAGGGTGGCTTGTCCCCTTCAGGTTGGTGGAGAGATCCTGCCTCAAGTGGAGGAGTTCAAGTATCTTGGGGTCTTGTTCACGAGTGAGGGAAGGAGGGAACGTGAGATTGACAGACGGATCGGTGCAGCTTCTGCAGTGATGCGGTCGATGTACCGGTCTGTCGTGGTGAAGAAGGAGCTGAGCTGCAAGGCAAAGCTCTCGATTTACCGGTCGATCTACGTTCCTACTCTCACCTATAGTCATGAGCTTTGGGTCATAACCGAAAGAACAAGATCCCGGATACAAGCGGCCGAAATGGGCTTTCTCCGCAGGGTGGCGTGGCACTCCCTTAGAGATAAGGTGAGGAGCTCGGTCACTCGGGAGGAGCTCAAAGTAGAGCCGCTGCTCCTCCACATCGAGAGGAGCCAGCTGAGGTGGCTCGGGCATCTGTTTCGGATGCCTCCTGGACGCCTCCCTAGGGAGGTGTTCCGGGCATGTCCCACCAGGAGGAGACCCCTGAGAGAAGACGAGAGATGTGAGTTACTTTTTTCACTGGCACATGTGCACAATTGTGTGAGCATTACTTTGTGGGATATGTTGCACATTGCAGTTTTCGCTATTGATGGTCACAGTGACCAACTAATACCTTCATTTATTTTGTGATATCGTCCTGATATTAGATTCTTTGGATTCTTCAATAAAATGTCATCTCAATGGATTGTATTTGATGTTCGAGGTCAAAGGTCTCAATACATATATGAAGATGGACAGGTCCAGTGTTTGGAGCAGTTTTATTTTGGATTTAGTGTTGCAGTTTCTTCAAATTGGTCTTAATTTAGAAAATGCTGCTGTTAATTGCACTTCTCTGGCAAAATAATACAGTTCTTGAGCTCTACTAATGATGGCACCTAAATACTTGAACTGTTTGAAAAAGTCAAACAGCATTAACTGTAGTTGCGGCAAAGAAGTCTGCTTTTTGTCCACAGGCTTTGTGTTGCAAAGTTTTCAGCTGCTCCCACAAACTGTATCCATACCCCACCTCCTATTAACACCTCAAGGACCGTCCTGACATAAATCTCCAGATATTCCCCAGAGGACATTTATGAAGAAGGCTAGCCCCTATTACTTTTTAAAACTGAGTCAAAAGTCACCAAAGACTGCATGTGAAGGGCAGATTGTGAACCCCAAATATTTCACTTCACAACAAGTGGACATACTTTACAATTCAATTAGGGAAAACAACCTTTTGTAATTGTTCTTTATATTCACACCAGTCACTTCATTAACCCCTCTGCTCTGAACATTTTACACTTGAGCTGATCACAAACACTCGACAAAGCCCGAGGTGTTCTGCTCAGTGCTCTGCATCCAGCCGATACCCTCTGTGAGCATTTGTATTCAAAATGCACCGCTGCTGTTCACTTCCTGCTCCTTTGTCCGAGCTCGTCATACATATTGCATGCTCCGGCGTCGGTCCTTTGCTACAAGGGGGCTCTCCTTTTGCCAACAACAAAAGGACCATGAGCACGGTCCACAGAGCTACATCTTTGTACAGTTACATCAAACCAAAGCCTGTACAATACAAATATAATGTGAACAAATATGGTAGCCCTGCAGGGACATTTTGTTGTCTATGAACAAACACAGGAAAAATATTTACCTAGTATATTGTGATTTAATGATACAAGTTTAGTTCATTAATGTCCTAAACCTTGTGAGCTCAAAATTGAATGAGTGTCTTTCCCATTTAGCAGGGCTCAGTTTGTCCCATTTGGGCCAAACAAAAACAAACAAAGCATGTTATTTTTAGTTGATTATACACAACTGAAAACATAGTATTGACTAACTTACTATATTTTGTTCTATCTCAAATGCAAGGCACACATTTCCTTCCTGTAAGGTTTACAGGCTCTGTTTCAAAGTAATGATGTTGGATGTTTATCAGTGAATCATTGTCTCACAAATCCACCGCGGCATTTACAAGATGATTCCAGAGATAAGTCACTGCTTCAAATAAACCCACACAGCACTGAGGAGGACACTCACTTGTTCTTCAAACTCGTCTGTGACAATCAATAAAACACCCCTCACGGTAATACCCTCATAATTAACAACCAACGAGAGGAAAGTAGACTGCTTCGAGACAGACAAGGAAGTGATTTTAAGAGACTTTTAACACCAATTCATATCATTTACGACAGATCCAGTTTCATTTCTCTGTGTATTTTTTAATGCACTACAAAAGTGTTGTAAAAAATAATAGATGTAACAAAACAAACTTGGGCAGTGAACTAGAATGCAACACAACCACATCAGAAGCTTTTACCCCAGATCTCTTTGGGACCTAGAAAAAAAAAGGATTTGCCAATGAGGAAATTGGAATAAATGACTTGGATAAGTGCTAAGTGATCTTTGAGTCGTGCCACAGTTTTCTCAATCTATCATCATTTGGGAAACAATGAAGTGAAATCAACATAGCACACAGCAACACACTGAACAATTTTATAAACATTTACTGGCCTTGACCAAGCTATTAGTGCTGCACAATATAAGAAAACAAAAACTATGTTAGGGAATTGTGATAACAATATCAACTGTGATATTTAAAGGGCCTCCATGACGCACTCTAAGGTTAATCAAATACAAATACAAGCTTTTAAACTAACTCTCTGAACTGGTTTTACTGGTGCCACTAATAATATATTTAGTTGTAATGTCATTTTGGTAATGCTCCAGTTGGTAAATGTGTATATCTGCACTTGGAAGACTATATTGTTTTTAAGCTGCTACTTTATGCTATGAATATTGCGCTTATTTATAATATATAGTGCAGCCTTAAATTACATATTTGGTGTTTTAAAAACAATCAATATGTTAAAAAATTGCTTGCTATTAGATTATCATACGGCCATTCAAATAACATGAGGTGGATTATTTGCTCGACCCATTGCAGACGTTGGTTGCACATAATGTTTATTTGGCTTCAGTTTAAACTCCACTTCACAAACTACAGGAACCACAGAGGGTCAAACTCATCACTTCCCATGACTTTTTTTAAATTTACAATTTATGTGGTGTTGTCAGGTGCTGTACACAATATTTACAGGACATTTTGACATTTTCATTAATTTTCATGACTGGAAACCTACTCTCTAAATTATTAGGATTTTTCGGGAGCTGTGTGAACCCAGATGCAGGACTTTTCCTTCCCTAGAACAGGAATAGCAGTCAGACACTCACTGACGGACCTTTTCCATCAATACAGCTTTTCCGAGCATTTGTAACCGTCTTATTTTCAAGCTTTCAATCTTTGGTGGGAAACTGCAACAACTCAAAATAAAAAACAAGACATCAAAGCAACATAGATGTGGTCTGGTCCCAAAGCTGACCACAAGTGAAAAGGGAGAGAAGTCACGCAAAGACACAGAGGCCCGCCAAGTGATGAAGTCAACCATTTCTGGGATGTTGGCAAGAAAACAGACAATTAAAAAAGAGAGTAGCTATCATCACCGAGGTGACCGGCGAATCACGAGGCAGCAGAGAAGAGGAAGTGAGCAACAGTGACGGGCAGGTGATGAGAGGCTGGAGCCGCCGCCGCTCACAAGACCAAAGTGAACTCTTGACTTCACACGCTGACAATTGCTGCAGGCTCAGAGGAAACCAAGCCATGGCTGAAAAGAAGCTTCAATTATTTTTTTTACATTTCAAACTCAAACCAAAATCTACTTCAACTTCTGCAGACACTGCAAGGCATCCACACAACAAATGGAAAATTAACGGAGAAGACAACCCAAATAATAAAATAACTTCTTAAAAAAAAGTATCAGTATCTTACCATAGTTATCTGCTGTAGAAGAAGTTAAATATTCAAAGAAGTAGAGTGTAAACAAAATGTTACCTGAAGTTCACCTCCGAAAAACTCTCTTCCACATTTTCATCATTTGTAATCTAAATTACCTGAGCAATCTGTTTCTGTTTTTGTTTTTGTTTGTTTTGTCTATTTTTGTTCCAGCATCAGCCCACAGCGTAATCTCTCGGGATATTTTGGGTTGCCATAGTGATGGAGTTACATTGTATTTGTTTTTTACTCCTACCCCTCTTACTTGATTTTTAAATACTACTGGTCTTTTTTCCAGACCAGTGTATAGTTGGAATAGATACGAGGGAACAGTTTTAAGTCCAATCTTATAAAAAGATATTGTTTGGTGAAGGAGACTCAGTTGAAGTAGCATTTCTAAAATGTGTTTTTATGCAATCACAAACAAAACTACGTAAATATCCCCAGAACAAGACCTTAAAAAAGACCAGTATATCATGAAATCAATTTTTTTTTGTTTTGTTTTTTACATTTTAGTTTGTAAAAAAAGGAGGATAGCAATATTTAGCTGATTCAATCAATGGTTTTAATTATAAATAATATACATGCGGGGCGGCAGTAGCTCAGTGGGTAGAGCGGCCGTCCTTCGACCGGCGGGTGAGCAGTTCGATCCCCGCTCGAAACATCCCAAAACATCATAACATCCCGCTCTCCCCCACAGTTTATACTGTCGTTGTGTCCTTGGGCAAGACACTTAACCCACCTTGCCTCCAGTGGTGTCAGCTGTAACACTGTTAAAGCGCTTTGAGTGCAGAAAAGCGCTATATAAATAAAATTAAAAAAGCTTGTATTAAACCAATTATCATGTGTATAAGATGTCGTGAAGATGTTGTATGTGCAGCTTGACTGAATGCAGAACAGAAACAGGAACAAAGAAAACAGGAGCATACCTGGAGGAGAGCAGAGGCAGACATTAATAGGAGCCACTCAACTAACAACCCTCCACATCCTGCAGGAGGAAACTCTGCTGCAGACAGAGGGTCGTGACAACCAGGTCTGAACTAACGCTGGACATATAAAAGTCAATATTAGGGGTTGCTTTCAAGGGTGTACTGCGTATGGGTGCCTATACGTTGTTCTATTTCCAAACGTCAGGAAAAATGTTTTAAAGAATGACGATGTACTAGTCATGATTTATTTATTTCAGTCCAAAAAGCAGGTTTTAGGGGCAGACATTGTATGCACGTATGCCCTTCGATCAATCACATCAATGAAAGTATTTCAGGGTTATGATGAAAGATGGCATCGGTCATTGAGGCTATACATGTCTCAGGGTTTGGTCTGTCTGCAAAAATAGCTTGGTTTTGATGTTGAGATTTCTATGTCACCCTTTAGATGTGGGAACATTGGATTTTATTAGTTTTTTCTTTCTCTACACATTTCTCTTCATCACTCTATCTCCTTCTACCAAACGTATATATCAAACTGTGCCAGACCAATATTAACCATTTCCACTGAGTTTCTTTTTAAAGCCGACTCAGAGTGACACAAAAGAGGTGCGTGATAAATGAGCGTGTGCCGTGGGACAAGCACAGGGTTTCCCCCACGATGCATGATGCACACAGCCACAATAGGAAACAGGCTGTGACAGACATATGAGGCATGATGAATGGATCTGTGCAGCAGCAGGAAGGAGGCACGTGGGCTGAAATCCAGCGCCTGGGAGCATCCTGTTATAGCGTACACAGGGACACAGGCACCCACTGCAGGAGCCCCGCATTATTCTGTCTGTTCCCTGAAAAACTGCAGCTCCTCAGCCTGTGGAGGACTTGTTGGAAATATCTCATTTACTCTGTTCTAGCTCAGCGTGGGATGGTGTGAAAGTGGCTGGCGCAGGAAAAGTCCAATGATGCTCTGCTGGTGTAGTTTTTTGTCTGGGTGGTTTAACAGCACATGTACAATGAGATCATTACATTTATCAAAAGGTATATTGCTAAAGCCAGCAAGTGTGCAGAACTCTGAATTACAATACCACAGTTACAAGATCTTTAACAAACATGTCTAACAAAGGTAGTTTAAATCATTCAATCAAGTAAGTGTCTTTCAACCTATTCCCATCGGGGGGTCGACACAGCTAAGTAGTTTGTATGAGTAGCTTGGCAATGTTTTTACAGCGGATGCCTTTTCCCATTTTTCCCTGGTTTAGGAAGCTGCACGGACTGGGACTTAGGCTGGAGTTTCTCTGGTTCACTGAATTAAAAAGTGGTAAAATGGAGAGCCGTCTTGGTGAGATGAGTCAAATAATCCGGCTGACTAAAAAGAGCAGAAATTCCCATCACTAGTTTCAAATACATACTGTAGGTGAAGAAAAAATGCATTTGTTTGAAGACAGCCTATCCTAGCCTATTTTAATTTTAAAGCATTTTGTACAAATTAGTCTGCTAGTGTTCAGTGTATTGGACTGTTTCTGTTCCCTCTGTTTGAGCCGTAAAGTGTGTCACTCACTTACAGCGGAGGTTTTTAAGGCTAAGTGGCAGTGCGTGAGAGAGTCCAGACAACTTATTTAAAAGGACTAAGCAATAAGCCAATTTTACCATAAGGTTTTTTTTTATTGTACACTTCCTGCTGAACTACTGTGAATATTGTTGCTGCTGTTCTATTGTTTTTGCCTTGTTGTTGAGCACGTTGTTTTTTAAATACTTTCAAAGTGATCAGTCCTCTTGTATGTGCAGATGTGGAAAAGGGAAATGTTTTGGCAATGATTGAAAGAAAAAACATCTAATTGCAATTGTCTAATTCTTATCCACTTCTTTATCTTTTCCATAGCACATATTCAACCACAATCTCTCTTTTCCCATTTCACCACCAGTTGACATTTTTGGATATTTCCTCTAATGACTATGAGATTGGCAGTGAAAATTACATAAAATATTCAAGATGTCCGCAGGCTAAAGCTTAATGACTTGGCTGATTCTAGGAGGTCAAAGTTTTCAATTATCCCAGAACCGACTCAGACACGAGCTGATGGATTGGCAGAATCAGTCGTCGGATACAATTCACAGACAATGTATCTCGGTGAGTTTGCAGAAATGCTTCCTTGTGTTCACTTTTTAATTTATTTTTGCATTAGTCTTGGCTGAAACTTTACATTTGGTGCCATTCAAATAAGAGCAAATATATGACAGAGAATATTATGGATCTAAAATTTGATAAAACATAAATCACTGCAGGAGAAGAAAGAGGTTCTGCAGCAGACACATGTAGCTCAAATGTTCTCCCTGTGAGCTCATTATGACCAGTGATGGGACTAACAGAGTTATGAATAAATGCCATTACTAACATTGTTACTTTTTTCAGTAACGAGTAATCTAACAAATTACTTCCCCCGTACAATGCCGTTACCGTTACTGACAATAAAAAAGTGGCGTTTCTATTATTGAGCTGACTGAAGTGGTTTTCATCTGAGTAGGCTCTCTCTCTCAGCTATAGGACCTGCTACTGTGATGAGTCGGTCACAAACGAGCCAGTTCAAAGCTATATAAGCTAATATAAGGCAGAATGTATGATGATCTCGGTGCTACAGGTGCTTCCTGATGTGAGTCGACTGAATATAACGTGCTGCTGTGTAACAAATCATGTGAGGACAGACCAGGATCATACCATTAAAGTGACACTATGTAGCTTTTAGCCACAAGATGGCACAAATCCCTCTACAGACTGACTGTGTTGTTTGTTTTCGAGAGTAAACTATTCAAAACCGGCAAGTTTAAAAGAAAAAAACATGTCTTCTGAAACGTAAGGGTAGTTTTAGTGCATTCTGTACAAATACAACTCTGCTAGGGTCCATTGTAGCAGCCTGTTTCTGCTCCCTCTGTTGGCTAACTGCTGAGCAGGGCCACTGTGGTCTGTGTGTCCCAGCTGAGGGGACTGTGTCAGCAAAATAGGTATGATTCTATCAATCGTGTGTCTAAGAATCCAATTTGAGAATGTTTTTTAGGGAATTTAAAATCACGCAATTTTACAAGTTAAAAGTCACGCAGCGTTACTTTAAGCAACGGGAAAAAGTAAGTAAGTAAGTAAGTAAGTAAGTAAGTAAGTAAGTAAGGTAAACTTTATTATCCCACGAAGGGAAATTTGTCTTGGGCCATCACCCATGCTGCATTCAGTACAGACAAACAACAAATCGACAGACTGAACAAATAACAAACAACAAACGACAATAATAGTGATAGAAATAAAAATTCATAAATTACAACTCCATAGCACCACTATTTAACATCTTTACGGACACTGGGATGAATGAGTTTTTAAATCTGTTCAATCTACAGCGTGGGACTCTAAACCTCCTGCCAGAAGGCAGCAACTCATATTCTGTGTGCAAAATATGTGATGGATCACCCACAATCTTTTTAGCCTGCAATAGAGTAGCCTGTTCATAGAGAATCTGCAGCGATGTCTGTTCTTTCACTCCAATAATTTTCCAAGCCGTATGGGTCATTCGTAGTAATTTAGCTCTGCGTGATACGGACAAATTACCAAACCAGACTGTAATGCAATATCGGATTAAACTTTCGAAGACTGCTTGATAAAATATTATCATAAACCTTTGATCTACACCATAAAGTCTAAGACGCCGTAAAAAATGCAACCGTTGTTGTAATCTACTGCAAAGACCATCTACATGGATGTTCCATGTCAGTAAATTATCCATGGAGACGCCAAGATATTTATATGAAGAGTTCTGTATAATGGTTTCATTGTGGATAATCACAGGCCTGCGATCACCGACATCTCTGGGGTCAAACACCATCTCATTTGTCTTATTGACATTCAGAGCTAGGTGGTTATCCTCACACCAGTTCACAAACTGTTCGATCTCTAATAAATATTCAGACATGTCCTCTTTCTTTTTCAGTAAACCTAAGATTGCAGTATCATCTGAGAACTTAATTATGTGGTTATTAGAATAATGCCTTCTACACTCATCCGTATACAAAGTAAACAACACCGGTGAGCTAACACAGCCCTGAGGGGCTCCTGTGCTTAACGTTCTGAATTCAGAAAAAGTACCATTGACATTAACCTGCTGCCTGCGATTGGTCAAAAAAGAATAATACCATTTTATAATAGATGGATGGACTTTAAAATCATTCAGCCTTGCAATTAAAAGATGTGGTTGCAACATATTAAAAGCTGAACTAAAATCTACAAATAAAAGACGTGCATATGAGCTAGGATCCTCTAAATGCTTATTTATAAAATGTGTTATGGCTATAACAGCATCCTCTGTACTTCTATTACTTCTATACGCAAATTGTAATATATCTGATAGACCACTCACGTCAGTTTTAACAAAGTTAATCATAATTTTTTCAAAACACTTCATCACTATTGAAGTGAGTGCTACTGGACGGTAGTCATTATTCTCCTTACAGCTAACCTTTTTTGCGACGGGGATAATAGTGGAAGTCTTCCAAATAGAAGGAACTGTATGCGTATCTATAGATTTTTGATAAATGGGGCACCAGGCTTTGGCTAACTCTTTACTACAGGATTTTAGTAACCGCCCAGAGATGCCGTCTGGCCCAGGAGCCTTGCTAGGACAAACCTGTGAAAACAATTTCTCCACCATGATCTTGTCAATAATTGTTTTAGGGTAATCCAATGTAGGCAAGGCATCAAGTGCAGCTAGCTGCTCCTGTGAAAAATCTCTTACGTCAAATCTGCAATAAAAATCATTTAACTCATTTGCTTTTGCCTCCTCATCTATCACATTAATAGATCTTTTGGCTGGAGCCATATTAGTCATATATTTCATAGAATCCCATAGTTTTTTAGTGTTCATATTCAAACAATGGGCCTCAAATTTCTCCCTCTCCTTACGCCTAGCTTTCTTTAGTTTAAAATTTAGTTCCTTCTGTGCATCTTTCATAGCCACAAGGTCTCCTCTCTTAAAAGCCATTTTTTTCTGTACTATACACTCCTTAATTTCCTTGGAGATATAAGATTTATTGTTTGGATATATAGTTATTATTTTTGATCTAAAACATTATCTTTACAGAAAAGTATGTAATCTGTCATAGTCTCCACGGCCTCCTCTAGATCCAAACTTTGAAAGACATTCCAATCAGTACAATCGAAGCATCCTTTTAAGGTTTCAATTCCATCATCATTCCACACATATACAGTTTTAGTTTGTGGTTTACTGCTCTTAAGCATTGACTTATATGTTGGAATTAAATGGACCGCATTATGGTCAGAGGAGCCTAATGGTGGTTTAACCTTAGCTATATAGGCATTCTTAACATTCCCATAACATTTATCTAAAATATTTTTGCCCCTTGTATTACAATCCACATATTGATGGAATCCAGGCAACACAGTATCAATTTTACAATGATTAAAATCCCCTAAAATGAAACAAGGTGCTTCAGGGGTACGACTCAATTGTCTATGAACACAGTCTGCTGTAAGTTTAGCTGCATTTGCAGCATTCCCACTCGGTGGGATATAAACAGTGCATACTAAAATGTTCCCAAACTCGCGTGGAAGATAAAAAGGCCGAAGGCTTAAACATACCAGTTCAATGTCAGAGTTACAGAGCCGCTCTCTCACAGTAAATTGCGAGCACCAATTTTGGTTGACATATACACAAATGCCGCCCCCTTTGCTCTTGCCTGAGTTGTTGTTCCTATCAGAGCGTACAAGCGAGAAGCCTTCCAGAGCAACGAGCGAGTCCGGCACGTCAAAAGTAAGGGAAAGTAACTATAACTAATTACTTTTTTAAAGTAATGAGCCCAACACTATTATGATGAATAAAAACCTAGAAAATATTTACATAAAGTTTAACTGAGGGGATCAAAAATAGGTCATAATTCAGTACTTTGATTAGATTATTTATTCAATTTTTCCAATAATTACAAAGTAACTGGTTTCTTAGTTGGACACATTTTTATATTAAGTTTTCCATCATAGATTATTATACATTTTTGTTAAGTTGTCCATTATAGATCATTATACATTTAATCTGTGTGTAATTGGCTTTTTAATTAACTGAGAAATGCCTGATTACAGACTGTTGTTCCTCCACCTGTTTGGACACGTCCCATAGAAGTGACAGCTCCAGAGGGAGCACGTTTAGAGGAGCTGCAGTCCCACAGGGCTTTGTTACAGATTGGACTGATGCACAGTGTTTTAAGCATTCAGCTGTTACGTTGGCAGTGCAGTAATTCATGGTGGCGTTACTCCAATCACAGACATATGTGCATAAATATTCCTTTGTTCATATCTCTTTAATGGGAAGAAGCATGCCTTAATCTTCGTCACAAAGGACTATTTGTGATGAAGATTACTAAATATATTTATAGTTATTGTGGTTATTAATGTAATTATTAAAACAAAAAGTGCTGTACAATTGTCAACATAAAATAGAATATATACTGTAATATAAAAAAGTAGAGATTTGTCTCAGTACTAAATGACCAGGTCAAGTCTTGAATATAATATACTAAGGTCAAAGAGATATCATTAAGACTTAAATGTAATTCACAAAGTAAATGAACAGTACATACAACATTACAATAAACACCAACAACCAGAGAAAGTTGTGTGCTCAGTAACAGGCATTGAAAACAAAAAGCTAAATTGTGTTTTTCATAAAATACAAATACAAATGGTAAAATAAAACCTGCTTTTGAAGTTGTCATGTTTTGTGATTTATGATTGTTAAACCATAAAATAATACTGATAGCCTGTAATGACTTTATGTTTGTCTGTTCATTAATTTCTCAGTTAAAATAGTAAAGACAAGATGCAGAGAGAGAAAACATCCCAAACCAAACAAATATAATCTTATGTTATTAATTATTTGCTCACAGAGTTCATGTGTGAAAAGCTCTTTAAATTGGTATCTGGAACTAAAATAAATGTGTTTAAAGTTATATTGAGTGCAGTGAGCCTAGTTTGGTTACACACATGTCAGCCAATCAGAAAAGATTATTCAGTCAGACCAAAGACAGATATCATCTTTTGTTTTTAAAAGACCTTGTTGGCACAGGACCATGGTGTAAGTGCATTAATCAACTCAGAAGCTAGTGTTACATGGTTTTTATTGCACTTCACTTTAGCTGGCTGTTCACCTCTGTGTTCTGCCATTAAAACCATGTACTGCACACCTTCTCATTAATTAACCCTTACATACCCATCGGCCAATAAAATAAATGCTATCTGTCCCTAAAGTCTTTCATCTTGTGTCGAAGCAGAGGCAGATCCACATTGTGAAGCCGTTGAGTTTAATAAACCTTGTCAGAAATAAATCTGCTGTGTTGACATTTGCTACTTTTATGCTGATCCAGTTTCAGGTCTCTCTGTTCTCGTTGTTTGCTGTTGTTGCTGTGAGTAAATCTCAGTGGAGCGGGGAATAAATAAAGGTTAATGAAAGAGTGTGCATGGCCCGAGCCCCTCCTGAACCTGAACCACTGCAGGTATAGACCACAACTATGCACACAACACACCAAATTATCATCTGCAGCCACGGGAAATCACTGTTGCTATGGTAACACCGTTTAGGAAACCCATGATCCCGAGTGCATGTAGCCTAATTTGGCCAAAATCACTGCCCATCCTCCTGTGCAGAGTCGAGTGGGAAAGCATTAGCTCCTCAGTGTGATCCCATTACTGTTAAGAGGCTTAGTTTACTGAAGAGACACAGTAATTGTCAATGTGTCTCCTGGATTCAGTTATGAACAAAATGATTATGGTGTTTTTCGGTGAACTGTTTACTAAATGTTTTATAGATAATCTGAAAAGGCTAAATGCTGGAGACCACAGTCAAACTAGTAACAGTAGATCCAGTAGGACAACTGTTATAACATTAACTTGTTCTTTTGAAAACCAAATTCTGAAAAAGTTGGGACACTGTAAAATTTGAAAACTTTTAGTTAATTAGAAAACCGATAGATGTTTTTTTTATTTTTTTACTTTTCAAGCCTTTGGTTCCAACTTTTTGAAGATTGTCAAATTCAAAAGAGCAGCTGTATACATTTGTCCACACACAGTCTAAAGAAGCTTTCTAAGGGAAAAACCAATGGCGCAAAAAGGGGGTATGCGGCATAGGGGCGCAGCACCTTGGGGGCGCCAAAGCGATGGTATTTTTAAAAAAAGTACTTTTTTTTTTTTTTGTATTTCCTAAATGTAGCTTAGCTTCTGTTGTGCGTTTCTAAATCATTTCAGTATTTCCTCAATACTATATAACATTTTACACGGCTACAGTAGGCGCCCTCATTAGATTCCATAAATAGAAAGCCGTGATCGCGCTGAGCGAGCAGGTAACGTTATGTGTTAGTTGTCACAGTACGCACACAGTTGTCTTTGGGGCTAAAAAAAAATAAAGAGAGAGGGAAAAGGAGATGGCGTGTCAAGTTATGGGACAGTGGTAGGATTTAAAGTGAGACGTCTGTGCTTGAGGGCTTGTAATATTCATGTTAACAGAGTAGCTAGCGTTTGCTAACACTGGGAATGTAGCAGCCATGGGGTTTAAATTAAGGCGATACTAATATGCAAAACTGAGATTACTGAGCTGAAAACTGGAAAATGTAAGGCTGCATGCCATGTACAATAAATTACAATAATTTGGAAAACAACTAATCCACAATGGTTTGTTCACATCGTCCTCGTGTGAAAAATCCTGTCCTTACCAGCTGAGTTATCCAAAAGCCAGTCATGTGTACCTATTAAAACGCGTCAGAGAGTGCATTGTTACTAGTATTGGGCATTGAGAACTGGCTCCTACTTAGAATTGTTATAAAAATTTAGATTATTTTCCATCTTTTTGTTCTTTATTGGAATCTGGTCATAACGTTAATGCTTGTCATTTGTGACTGTTTTTTTTAAGTTGTTAATTAATGGTGGTGGTGGTGGGGGTAGGGTTGGGGTATCGGGGCAGAATTGATGCTGCATACCCCTCTAGCATTGGGTAGTTGCGCCCCTGGAAAAAACATATCATGAAATGAAATAAATATTTGATGTAAATGATCCAGCAAATACACATTTTTAATAGCAAGCTTCTCTGTGGATTGATTGCTAACATCAGTGACTGGTGAAATAAAACATGCAGTCTGGTAATTGGCTTTGGTAATACATATTAAGCATGCTCCAAATGGGGACCATGTGTCTCTGTGAGGGGTTACAATCCATCAAATTATCGACAAACATCAGGTCAGTTCAGGTTATTATAATGATGAAGGGGACAGCACACACTGGCAGCAGGCAGTTTTGAAATGGTAATTCTTCTTTTTATTCTTGCTGAATAACAAATAACGGTGATGACATGAAGGGTATAATGCTTCAGACAAAGCCCACAAGACAGAGGCAAGAATGGACTAAGTCTAGAGCCACACCAGGGCATAATACATAATAATAATATTTTTGACAAATGAATGTTGCTGTTTCATTTCACTTTAGAAACAAATGCATTTTATTCAATATTTTTATGTGAATGTAGATAGAATGCTCAGCTCAGTTTTTATGACAGGAAAATCAGTTCACAGCACGTTGGTCAGAGCCATGAATGTTCATCAGATCTCAGCAGCTGTTTTCTTTTTATGAAGCTTTAAATCATCTTCTGAATACAAATCTGTTGTCAATATTTCCCATGATATAGCCCTTTTCTTGTTAAATGTTTGTTAATGTTTATGGAGGTCAATGGAGATGGCGCCTCAGTGTTGTATTCTTAGTAGATCTTACTTTTTATAGTTTTTAAGTGTTTATCTTAGTTGTTTTTTTCTTTTATTTAAAATAATTATAATATTTTGTTTTTGCACTTATATGATGCAACAAATTCCTTGTGTTGTATAAACCTTTTCACTTTACTTGGCAATAAACCTGATTCTGATTGTGATTGTAATGTTGTAGCAATAAAGCAGCGTGATCCAGAACTTTCTACAGAAAATCCAACTTTGATGAAAACAATATATGCCATCTTTTTTTCACATCTCTTATGATACTGTACTTCAGAATCAGAGCACCCAGGCCATTTTGAGTCCGTCTGAGGTAAATAAATGCTCTTGCATTTATTCCACTTTCAATGGCAATAGATTAGATAGATAATTTATAACAAATATACTGTATGTAGGCCAGAAATTTGATTTATACACAGCCTTCACACAGATTTTAATGTTTATTTAGTTTGTCAGTTTGTCCATAAAAGAAAAACTTGGTCTTTTTCAAATTTCCATTGTTTCATAGCGTGAACACAAAGCAAAAAAAAAAAAAAAACACAAAGCACATGTTGAAGTTATTAATGCCTCATCTGTCGTTCCAGTCCGACCACATGAACTCTCTGCCTCGCTATGGGGTCACTCGAGGTCCTGGCTTCTTCATGAAACAGACTTTTTCCTCTTTCAAAATGATCGGGCTCCGCGGTTGCACTGCTCTATATTGTCGGTCATCCTGCAGTATGTAAACAATTATCGGCCTCGGCAATTACCCATCAGCGCCGGGCGGTGACATGGCAACGTGGATTAAACAGAGGGCAAGAGGAAGCACAAAGGCGCAGTTAATGAATGAGTAGAAATGCTGAGTGCTGAGCTGTACGGGGTTAAACACTTAGCTAATTAGCCGATTGGATAAACAATGTGGTTCTATGTTTTTATTCATGATCATGCGTCGAAGCCTCTCAAAGCTGATCCAGTGCAGAGTCAGTGTTAACGTCGCTCGCTGCAGCGGCACAAAAACAGCCACACCAATGTAAGTGTCATAGCAGCTTGTTTTAAGAAGTGGTACATAGATGCTTATTCTCTAAGCTGGTGCTGGCTGCACAGGAAAATGGAGTTACGCAATGAACGCCAGCTCGTCTTTCAGTGACAATTCCCTTCAGTCTGTCGCAGAGAAAATCCCATTGACTAAAGCAGCGTGACGTGACTGTGTGAAAAGACGAGGCCTGTGTGTTTGAGGAGGAAGAGAGAGAGATGTGAGAGGAGCTAATTTGTTTACATCATAGAAATAAGACTCCAAGTAATCCATCAGTGTTATGACCTTAGTCTGAGTAAGTCTGAAGTTATATAATGTCATCTAAGTCTAACCGCTACAGCACCTCGATAATGTAGTTGGTTGTTGAGTGGGACAACTTACAGATGCTGTGGTAATTGACTTTGACAAAATGACAGAAGGAATGGAGAAGTTCCTCTGGCATAGCTCAAAAAAATAATGATTGTCTCCTTGCTCTGGCCTAACCCATCAATAGTCTTCTCCAGTTCTTATTGTTGCTTTGTCTCTTGTTTAGCCGTTTTGTTTTGTTCAAAATAAGATATCTTGTTTTGCGGCTTTCGTTGTGGGGGGAGCTGTTGTCGGCAGCAGAGTTACTGAACTGCTGTGCACTGGAGCTGTCAATCAAACTGTGCACTCCACTTCACTTTTGATTGATTGGCAGCTCTGCAGTGACGGTCTTTCCCGCTTTGTTACAACGGGACACAAAGCAGAGCTGCATCTTTCTCCAATTATCTACAGTCAATCAAAACGCAGGACATAGACTCAATTTGCAGGACGTGTCATTTATGTTGAAAATGCTGTGCAGTTCAACACAAAGTGGGACATCTGGTCGCCCTAGTAGAGCTAGTGCAGGGTGATACGGCTTAAAAAAATATTGCTTTTAAAATTAATTTTATCTATTTAAATATTTTATTTTTTTACTGTTGTTATGACTTAAAAATGCATTTCCCCTTTTCTGCTCAATTCTAATCCAAAACAACATTAACAAAGCGGCAGCAAGCTGTGGAAGTGCAATTCATTTTTCTGGCACTCCACATATCACAGTATGAATCTTCACTCAGCACACAGCACAAACTATTATCGCCTAATTTATCACCCAGTTCTAATGTTTCTTTGGACTTGCTCACAGTTTTATAAAACATACTAAGCTAAGCACAGTGCAATGTGGCAAGGGTAGCCCCCAAACAAATTCTCATCAAATAATTAAGACTAAGTCAAAATGTTCTATATTTACTTAATAGAAAACTTTGTCATGTTAACCAAAATTTTGAGACCAGTCATTCAGCCTCAGGCTGTAATAATCCAGAGTACATGATAGCTCCATTGAACCACAAGCTCTACAACGTATCCTGTAAACGTTCACATTAAAAATGTCCTCACAAATTCTGGGAAAAGGATGTATCAAATTGTCGTAAATAGTAGGGATGCACCGATACCACTTTTTTGGAAAACGAGTACGAGTACGAGTACTTGCATTTCAGTACTCGCCGATACCGATACCGAGTACTTAATAAAAAAAACATGATTTAAATTTACAGGCAACAGCTTTAGTCATATAATTTAACAAAAAAAAACAAGGCACGGGGCAAACACTGCTTGTCCAAATATCCGTGGTGAAACTAAATGAAGAGGAGGCTTGCAGTAGGCTGTGGATGTGTTTTTTCACGGAGTCGTGTAGTTTAGGCAGCTCCGTGTCAGTCATGTAGCGGCGGCTTGGGACATCATAACATGGAGGAGACGCATGAATCCCACATTTTCTACCTCCGAAAGTGTCTGGTCACTCAATGCAATGTACTCGATGATTGCCTGTGTTATTTTCACAGCACGTGGATTGTCTCTGGACGTTTTCTCTCGTCTTGCAAGAGTTTGCTGCAGTGTGGGTTATGTTGGTTTAGAAGCGTGGGTAAACTCTTTATACTCGTTGTCGTGTTGGGATTTTAGGTGCTTGATTAAATTACTTGTGTTAAATGCGCTACCTTTTGAGCCTCCTCTGGACAATTTAGCTGAGCACAATTTGCAGTCCGCCTTTGTTTTGTTTTGTCTTCATTCACTTTTAAATAGATCCACACGGCTGACATGTCTCGTCTTTCCTTCGTTCTCCCCGCTCTGAGCTGCAGCCGGGGTCTGGGGGCGGGCACTCGGCGCCTGTGATTAACCCCTTTAACGAGTACGAGTACTTCTGAAAATGTGGTATCGAGGCCGATACCAGATACCAGTATCGGTATCGGTGCATCCCTACTAAATAGGTTATGGTTTATAAGGTCTGTGCATTTGAGGAAGAGGATCATAGACAGTCACAATAATAGACTCCAAAAGTAAAAGCAAAATCATCATAAAATCCATTCAAAATAATAAATATACAATAAATATGATTAAAAAGACTAGAGTATGAGTAGGTCACTGTTCATGAGTCTGAATAATGCGAGTACAAAGCTGGACTGATTACAGGCACTTTCTTCTTTAAAGCAACTTGTTATTGTGTCTGTGCTGCTCTCATAGACTTTTTAACCACAACTAGACACATATAGCTGCTGTAGGAGGCCGTATTCTTCCCAAAGCTGTCTTTTTTCTTCACCCATTGCTCCTCGTCCTGCTCTGTGACAGTGACAACTCACTTCAGTCAAGTCTGTTGCTGAAAATCTGGTAAAGCCACTCTGCCAAAGGGATAAGACTCATAATCAGAATACTTGCATATCCACATACAGTAAGTTCTCAAAGTTCATGGTCTATTTGCAACTAAGCTTTGCAGGTCCTAAAAGCTCACATGTACATGTACACTTGGCCTCACATGATGATTGCAAGTTTGGGTGACGTCACAGTCCCAGAATACATTACTCTTTTACTGTCTATTCTCATCCCATGGCTTGTGTCTTCAGGCGACAGGAAAAATAGATTATACTATGAAGCTCTCTTTCAGTGTTGTGACAATTCCCAAAAGCCAGCTGGAGAGAAAAATCCCATAGACTGAGTCGTGTATCATGACTGTGTGAATAGATGAGCCCTGTGCATTTGGGGAAACAGGGGAAGTGAGCGCGAGAGGTCTAGCAAATTTGTTTACATCCGAACTCATACAATATGGAGGAGGTACTCATCAAAGTGGGGGCTATGGAGAGGAGCACATTAGCTGTTCATTATCCGGCGGGCAGGGAGCCACGAGCACATTGATTGGATCTGGGTGCTGCGCCAGGACGTATGTCCGCAGGCCTGTGGACATTATACAACTGCAGCCTGTGCCGATAGTTAATGTTCCACCTGATTTATCTCAGAGGAAGCATGTAGTGCATTCACACAGAGTCTTATAGAATCTAATTCAGCAGTGAGGACATAACTGTAGCAGGGTGCGGGACAAAGCCATTAAAGAGTCTGATACACTGTTTTATCGACTCTTCTTGCTTCTTTCATTTACACATGCACTAATGTTGTCCCATAAGCCTCAGCACAACTTATTTTCTCAGTTTTACTTTTAAGTAATTTTACAGTTTTGTGCACCAAAGGTCTACAGTTTATATGATTATGAAATATTACAAGGCCAAAGCATTTTACAAAGGTGAGGGATAAAGAAAAATGGTTTGGTGCTGCATTCGGAATAATGAATAATAAAGTAATATTACCATTTCAACATTTTATAAAGCATCACAGATTCTAATAAGGTCACACTAAACAAACGTTTTCTCAGTTTGGTCATAAAAGTTTGAAGTCTGTAAAGTTTTGGGACAACATCACATGACGACAAGAGGCTCATGAATTTGACTGAAAGCATTTTGTATCTTGTTTACAAGTTTAGTTACAAAGCCTTGACTCACCTGTGAGCTCATGACCAAATCTCTAAAGAGATGTTGGTTTTGTTTCAATGGGTATTGTTAATTACTTAAAGTAGCCCTGCATAACTTTTATCCAAAGACATTTTAAGCGGCAAGTTTGAAAGAAAGAACATGTTTTTTGAAACAGAAGGTCATTTTAGTGTGTTTTGTACAAATACGACTCTGTTGAGGTCCAGTGTATTGGACTCTTTTCTTTATTATATGCGATGGGTGGTAAAGTGTGTCACAGGTTTCTGTGGTTTCTGTCCAGCTGAGGGCACTGTGTCAGTGAGATAGATGTAATTCTATGGATTATGGATGAATGTATCGATACTCGAGTTAGTTGGGCTAAAAGTTACGCTGTGCACATTTCCTTGTTGATTAAACCTTAAATATGTTTAGGATCATTTTTGGTTTATAATCATTTTTGTTTGTTGTTGTTACCTTTTGAATACATTTTAACAAACTCGGACATGAGTCAAAACTAATTTCATTAGTATATAATTTTCTCAAACTCTTCTAGCACTCGTCTGGCATAAAAAAAAACTCTTCACAGAACTCAGAGGAAGGAGCCATTAGTTCCTGTTACTGTTCCTACAACTGCCCAGACACACTGGGACACTCTGGAGGAGAAGCTTAATCATATTTCTTTGTTGAACACAATCTTGCATGAAGATTCAGGCCAATCAATTTTGGCCATTTATGAATTAAAGTGATTATGACTAAAGGGGCACTACACAAGGACATTCTTACCTAAACTAGAATTAAATTTAGTACTACACAGATAAGATGCAAAAACTACAACAAAATGCACTGACCACAGCCGACCACAAAGAGCCAAGTCTATTCTACAAAACATTAGTGTCTACAAATTGCTGAATGTCATATATTTAGACTGTAGTAATTGGTGCACTCTGCTCTATGTTGTCTTCTTCAATATACATTAGTTTGAGTGCTGTTGTTGTCCAGAGAAATCACAGTCTGTGGTGAGACAACAGGAGGCCATGACACTGAAAAGCCTTGGGGATGTTGCTCAAGGACACTCCTGCAGGTCAGATACTCACTTGTGTCCTATCTTAATCTGCCGCCAGAAAAACCACCATGTTTCAGCCTGATAACAGTCTTAGTGATGCCACTCCACAGGGGGCATGTGTCTGCAGCACGAACTCAATCATGTAGTCCGCCATCCTATTGTTGCGGTAAGTGTCAGGTTATGGGTTTTTCGACGAGGCCGACACTTGATGCTGATGACATCACTCGCTGTATGCTCACAAAATATACTGTGATTGGTTGGGACACGACACCCAGGAGACATGTCGCAAAGGTGTTGGTCATTCTCCTCCAACTGCACTTCACTTAGAAGTGCACCCTCTGTTCTCAAGGTTAAGCCCTCACAAGGTTCCAATGAAAGTGTGAATACTTACACCGGAGCTATAACACAATTCTGTCAAAGGGAACCAACGCCTCAAGCTCGCTGATTGTTGAGGCTGAATGAATTTGCAAAACCTTGAAACAACTGTTTTTCTTTTCTGGAAATGAATTCACTTTCAGAGTGTCTTTACTGCTACTGTATAACCATTAAAAAATCTCGTTGAGAGCCCTACAGGTCTCTTTTCAATCTCTTTTCATAATTCCTTTAGTTCGGGACACAAAGTAAAAATGTGTCATTGGGTGCATTGGTTTTTACTGCATAAACTGGGGTCTTGTTTTGTAATTACGTTTGGGCTTCTATAGTATCTAATAATTCAACAGTCCCTTCAGGTATGTCTGTGTGTCTTTCCACAGTCAGCACATTACAAAGAGCGCAAAGAGGTTTTCTATCGGGCCATGTCGATGGTCAGTCTACAGCATTGATTTAGCTCAAGAAGAATCACAAAGATGTTCAATAAACCTTCAGTGGGAGGAAAGAGGGCCATTACATACTCCTTACAGTAAATCTATGAACAGTTCATATAGATAAGACATAATACAAACCTCACAGCTGGGGGTGTTACACAAAACAGTGGGTTGTCCCTTTTTCTCATTTAAGACTTAAATCTGGAAAGTGACGTTTTTGTCTCTTTTGCACTACAGACACTTTGGACTTTGTATACACTGGTAAAGTGTGAAGTGGTTAATGTGCAATTAACATTTTAATGTGCCATTTTGTTGTCTTGTCTTTTACTCTTGGTTTAGCCAAACTAACGTTTGATTTATTACTTTTTGTCTTTGAAGAGCTTGAAGACTGTGGTCCAGTTCTCTTTCACTCTCACAGTCCCTTTAACAAAGCATTAACACCTGTTCTTTCCTGATTCCCTCTGGACTCTGATGTTGTTATCAAAGCATTAACCTCCATCCCTTTCTCATTTTGCTCCCTGACCGTCCTCTATCCACTTGTCTGTGTACGCTGCTGGGCAAAGGCCAGTGTCTGTACTATATGACCCTCCAGGCTGCTGTAAAGGTTGACTTATGTCCGGGAGCTGCTCCAGATGCAACAGTAGCTTCCTCGATTGTGTGAATCCTGGAGTTAGGACGGGCCGCTGAATCGATCTGCTTGAACTGCTGGGGACAGAAAAACCAAAGGCATTGCAGGGGCTTTGTTTCATGTACTGCTGAGGAGATTAGACTTTAAGCTCTTGCTGGTCCCAGAGAAACAAAGAGAACATCTTACTGGGCAGAGAAGAGGATTGAGGAGGAGAAAGGGAGTCGAACAAGGCCACTGCTTGAAGCCCCTCTCTGACGCTGGCTCATATTCCCAAGTGTGAGGATATGACAATCCAATTAGCTCTTGAGTCCTGATGATCCGCAGCTGCTCACTGTGTTAAACCTGAGCGAGGACAAAGCAGGGGCAAAACCTGACATTTCACTTAAAAAGGTAGGCTTTGGCTCAGGATTATCATTTGGAATAAATTACTGTCAAAAGGCTTTGGCCTTTGAATAGCTCATTAAGACAAGTAAGAGATGCAACATTTAAAATAAGCCATTATTTAATGGCATTTTATCACTTTTCATATCCACTGAAACACCTTACTATAGACAAATACTAATAGAGGTCACTATAATAAAACCCGGGAGTTGTTTTTGATGAGGCACTGTCTCTGGAACATCTAATTAAACATCCATTAAAGTAAACTGCTTCTTCCAACTGCGCAACGTCTCTAAACTCACATCAGTGTCAAAAGACGAGCTAGAGATGATAATACATGCTTTAGTCTCCTCACAACTAGACTACTGCAGGAGTCTATTCACGTGCCTAAATATGAAACAGCCCATTCTAAAATCTCTGCACTGGCTTCCCATTAAATAGAGAATCAATTTTTAAATTCCTGTACTGACATTTAGAGCATTACATGGGTAGGCTTCCCTCTAAATCTCTGACCTGATCCAACCCTACAGCTCTGCCCCAAGTTTGAAATCTGCGGGGCAGAACCAATTGATGATCCCTCGCACTCGCTTCAAACCCCATGGAGACAGATCTTTTCAGGCTGTTGACCCAAAACTTTGGCACAAACTCCCTCTTCTCCTGCGCTCGCTAGACTCAGTAGATGCTTTTAAAAGCAACTCAAGCCTTTTAGCAAAATAGACCCAGAGCTTTTATGACTGAATGTACCTTGTTGTGATATGTATTTTATAATGTATCTGTATTTTGTGTTGTAGTTAGCGAATAAAGCGAATAATACTACTGACATCAAGCTTCTAGAGGCCTGCCTCGTTTCAATTAAAACATGGATGTCTCAAAACTTCCTCCATTTGAACTCGGATAAAACAGAGCTCTTGTTAATTGGTCCTGCCAGTCATCGGCACAAGTTCAACAATCTTACTGTCTCGATCAACAACTGTGTGTTGGAGCACGGCAACACTGTGAGGAACCTTGGTGTCATTTTTGACCCCACACTATATCTGCAGCAGCACATTAGTGAGGTCACTAAACTGGGCTTTTTTCACTTGAGGAATATCTCAAAAATTCACTCCTGCATCTCTTTAGCTGATGCTGAAATTCTCATTCATGTATTTGTCACATCCAGGCTGGACTATAATTATTGCTGGACTGCAATGCGTTATTCTCTGGACTGCCGAGGAAAAGTACTCACAGACTACAAATGGTCCAAAATACAGCCGTCAGACTTTTAACAAAGACCAGGAAGTTTGATCACATTACTCCGGTCCTGGCTTCATTACATTGGCTTCCTATTCATGTTAGAGCTGATCCTTTCTCCTTTTCTCCTGTTAACATATAAAATCCTTTGTTGGCACGCGCCCTCTTACCTATCTGACCTCATGACCCGGTATACTCCAGCTCGTACCCTTCGCTCTCAGGACGCTGGCCTCCTTCAACTTCCTCGAGTAAAGAAGAAGTCTGCTGGCTACAGAGCCTTTTCTTATAGAGCCCCATTTTTATGGAATGGGCTCCCGGTGGAAGTGCAGCGAGCTGACTCTGTTGAAGTTTTCAAAAGCAAACTCAAAACATACTTATTTCACCAAACGTATGGAGACTGATTGATCATAGGTACACGTTTACACTGGTTGTAGCTGTAGGCACACGTTTACACTGGTTATAGCTGTATGTACATGTTTACACTGGTTGTAGCTGTAGGTACACGTTTACACTGGTTGTAGCTGTAGGTACACGTTTACTCTGGTTGTAGCTGTAGGTACACGTTTACACTGGTTATAGCTGTATGTACATGTTTACACTGGTTGTAGCTGTAGGTACACGTTTACACTGGTTGTAGCTGTAGGTACACGTTTACACTGGTTGTAGCTGTAGGTACACGTTTACACTGGTTGTAGCTGTAGGTACACGTTTACACTGGTTATAGCTGTAGGTACATGTTTACACTGGTTGTAGCTGTAGGTACACGTTTACACTGGTTGTAGCTGTAGGTACACGTTTACACTGGTTGTAGCTGTAGGTACACGTTTACACTGGTTGTAGCTGTAGGTACGCGTTTACACTGGTTGTAGCTGTAGGTATACGTTTACACTGGTTGTAGCTGTAGGTATACGTTTACACTGGTTGTAGCTGTAGGTACATGTTTACACTGGTTATAGCTGTAGGTACACGTTTACACTGGTTGTAGCTGTAGGTACACGTTTACACTGGTTGTAGCTGTATGTACACGTTTACACTGGTTGTAGCTGTAGGTACACGTTTACACTGGTTGTAGCTGTAGGTACACGTTTACACTGGTTGTAGCTGTATGTACATGTTTACACTGGTTGTAGCTGTAGATACACGTTTACACTGGTTGTAGCTGTAGATACACGTTTACACTGGTTGTAGCTGTATGTACACGTTTACACTGGTTGTAGCTGTATGTACATGTTTACACTGGTTGTAGCTGTAGGTACACGTTTACACTGGTTGTAGCTGTAGGTACACGTTTACACTGGTTGTAGCTGTAGATACATGTTTACACTGGTTGTAGCTGTAGGTACACGTTTACACTGGTTGTAGCTGTATGTACACGTTTACACTGGTTATAGCTGTAGGTACACGTTTACACTGGTTGTAGCTGTATGTACACGTTTACACTGGTTATAGCTGTAGGTACACGTTTACACTGGTTGTAGCTGTATGTACATGTTTACACTGGTTGTAGCTGTAGGTACACGTTTACACTGGTTGTAGCTGTATGTACATGTTTACACTGGTTGTAGCTGTAGGTACATGTTTACACTGGTTATAGCTGTAGGTACATGTTTACACTGGTTGTAGCTATAGGTACACGTTTACTCTGGTTGTAGCTGTAGGTACACGTTTACACTGGTTGTAGCTGTATGTACATGTTTACACTGGTTGTAGCTGTAGGTATACGTTTACACTGGTTGTAGCTGTAGGTACACGTTTACACTGGTTGTAGCTGTATGTACATGTTTACACTGGTTATAGCTGTAGGTATACGCTTTACACTGGTTGTAGCTGTAGGTACACGTTTACACTGGTTGTAGCTGTATGTACATGTTTACACTGGTTATAGCTGTAGGTATACGTTTACACTGGTTGTAGCTGTAGGTACACGTTTACACTGGTTGTAGCTGTATGTACATGTTTACACTGGTTGTAGCTGTAGATACACGTTTACACTGGTTGTAGCTGTATGTACATGTTTACACTGGTTATAGCTGTATGTACATGTTTACACTGGTTATAGCTGTAGGTATACGTTTACACTGGTTGTAGCTGTAGGTACACGTTTACACTGGTTGTAGCTGTATGTACATGTTTACACTGGTTATAGCTGTAGGTATACGCTTACACTGGTTGTAGCTGTAGGTACACGCTTACACTGGTTGTAGCTGTATGTACATGTTTACACTGGTTGTAGCTGTAGATACACGCTACACTGGTTGTAGCTGTAGGTACACGCTTTACACTGGTTGTAGCTGTAGGTACACATTTACACTGGTTGTAGCTGTAGATACACGCTACACTGGTTGTAGCTGTAGGTACACGCTACACTGGTTGTAGCTGTAGGTACACGCTACACTGGTTGTAGCTGTAGATACACGTTTACACTGGTTGTAGCTGTAGGTACACGTTTACACTGGTTGTAGCTGTAGGTACACATTTACACTGGTTGTAGCTGTAGATACACGTTTACACTGGTTGTAGCTGTAGGTACACGTTTACACTGGCTGTAGCTGTAGGTACACGCCACACTGGTTGTAGCTGTAGGTACACGTTTACACTGGCTGTAGCTGTAGGTACACGCTACACTGGTTGTAGCTGTAGATACATCGCACACTGGCTGTAGCTGTAGATACACACTAAACCGCTCATATTATTATCACATCTGCCTATTACAGTTTTGTTTTTTTTTCTCCCTCCTCCTAGGGTGGACGCAAACCTCTGACCTGCTCGGTGATGTTTACCCGATGTGTCTCTTTAATGTCTATTGTCTACTGTCTATTTAATAAATAATTAAATTATATGTTAAAATGTATATTACATGAGGCTATACGTTGATAAAAGAATAAATTAATTAAAAAAAATTATAAAATAAATGAGGACATTTTACAAAAACCGTGGTAACCTGGCCTGGTTTTAGTAGCATCTCTTTCCTGGAGCTGGAGACTTCAATGAGTCCAGACTAGGGTTGTGCCGATGGCCGATGTCATCGTCCATCGTGATGGCTGACCAACATCACGATGGAGAAACACCATCGTGATGCCCCGCCCCCGCCCCGCTGCGAGTCTTGCGAGTCGAGTATGTGAGCGGAGTGGAGCGGCGGCAATTTCCCCTTCACGCTCTATGCATTCAAGAATCACTCCGCTCCAGCTCCGGGTTTACCATCTCCCGCTCCCCGCTCCACTCCTCGTTCACTGATATCAGAAACACTGCTCCATCTTCGCTCTGAGGAAATTTGCGGCAAACTGCTAAAGTAGTGATCCATCTGTATCAAGCTGGTTGTTAACCGTGTGAGTTCTGAACACTGCACTATGCTTATTTAAATCTTTTCGTCTCTACACATATTAGGCTACATATTTCTCATGTCTGTAAGGCAAACCTGCTGAGTTTCAGTTTATTTGAGACGTGCTCCAGTTCATGAGCAATGAAAGCGATCGCTTCCGCGACCTCATAGTCTACTTATTTGCTTCTTATTTATTAAATAAATGCAATTGGCCGAAGAAACCTTTATTAAAATTAAGAGACAATTTGTACAAAACGAAAGAAAGGCTTTTTACAAAACAAAACTTAATATTAAACTAAATATAACCACCAAAATCATTTCTGACCCACTTGCATCTTTGCACTTATAGTCTATCATAATCAGATGAAATTTATTTTAAATGAAAATATTTAAACATAAATATGAAAGAAAAAAAAAACATTGTTTAATGACTACAACAAGTATAGTAAGCTAGAGATTTATGTCATGTCTGAGCTGGATTTGAAGGAACATCATTTTACAGGTGGGTTCATGAGCGCGCACCTGCGAATTATTGAGCTGAGTCACACCGGCTTCGCTCATTAGTCATTACAGTACTCGTGATGGAGCGGCAGTGGAGCGCGTGAAAACCACAACGCCCCCCCCGACGATATCATCGTCCATTGCGATGTTTTACTGTACACATCGTCAGCTGCCGATTTAGATGACATCGCCCAACCCTAGTCCAGACCCAGTCCTTCTCACTCAGGCCTGAGCGGCACATCCACCTGATCACAGCAGGACACTAAACGCTGCGTTGGCCACAAAAAGCAGCGCAGACTTTTTGAGCGATAACAGAAGAAGTAAGCCATGTTTGGACTTTCCTGAGCTGAGCTGGACAACACAGACCGACAGCACGTGCAGTTAACAGGCGTTTACCCTCTGGAGTGAGTTTAGGAGCTGATGAGACACATGAGAGCAGTCCTGGATAACTGTGGAGACTGAGGGACAAACAGGGAAGTAAGTACTGCTAAACTGTTGTCCTTGTATTTAGTCTACTGTCATTGTGACTGATTTATCAAAGAATGGAGCGAATGAACACTGTTTAACCGCATGAAGGACATAACGGCTGTTTTTACTCACAGACAATAGCATATAGCATCTATAATTTATTTCAGTCAAACACAAGTGTGAACAGTGAGTTTCTATAAATATAGGAATAGTCTGATTGACAGTGTCTGTACCAGATTTTCTATCTCCTCCATTTATATTTTATTTAAGGTGTGTTTATTTACTTCATTGTTCAGACTCATGTAAAATAACGTACATTAATAACTGTTGTTATTTGTGAACTCTGTTATTTTTCATCTTGTAAATACATGTCCCTTGAGTTCGCAGGTAAAATTAACCATTAAAACATCTAAAATGACCAACCTCTGGCATACTCAACTTGACCTGTCAATCTAAAAAAAAAACTCCACCCGTTTGTGCCATGTCCAGCCTTTCATTAAACAATGCGCCAGCTCATGACACGCCCTGAAAATTAGTGCGCCATCTGCCAAGCGCTTTGTATTTCACGTCATGAAAATCTAGCTCCCTTAGAGCGTGCCCACTAACAACTGGTCCACAGCTGCCACAGTCACTTATCATGGATACATGCACATGCTCATTAGACACGTCAACAGCATTAGCGTGGATATTTTCCAAATTTTTGAGGGCTTTGTTTTCTCAATTACTTCTTAAAGTCAGTTTTTCTAGCTGCATTCGAGACTAAGTTTATCCTAAAGAATGCTTTCATTAAGATTAGGTATGCCTCGTGGTGCTGCTGTCTACATCTACATTATTATACTAAAAGTGACTGAGGGCATTTAAACCCCTCTGTGAGGTTTAACTGAACTGAACTTAACTCTTACTCAGACCAAGTTCAAAGTGAGTTCAGTAAAGTGAGTGTCGCAAGCATCCCTTTTTAATCTATATTCATAACACCATAGCTGTAAAAGAAAACAAATAAAGTATTCAGCCCAGACACAACAGAATCAACGGTATTGTATCTTGGCCAGATAACAAAACAAAATAAATTTTTGTTCAAAAAACATTGTTTAGGATTAGAGCAGACCTCGACAGCATAATTAGCAAAGATGAGCAAAGACAGGACTTTACTGGACTATTCTGCTTGCCAGACTCGGTTTAATCACAAGAAAATCGAGGAGTTTTGTCACACAGCCAATGGTTGATTTTTGCATAAAGGCCCTTTCCTGGGATTTAATCGCTTCCAACAGCAACAAAGCTTTCTGTCCAGACTATTGCTCCTGCTTGTTTAGGAAAACTCTGTCATTGAGATTTTTTGAGACATGTTATAATGAAGATGCTGCACCCCCACAATATTTGACTGATGATTATTTTGAACCGCAAAAATTATAATGCATCAACATTATAATATATTATATTTCTGTATGTTACGTTGGCCTAGAATAAAATTAACTGTATGTACTGTATTGTCAGGTCTTGTGATTGCAAATAATAGCATTTCTGGTGTCCTCAGACAGCTCCTTTGTCTTTACCATTGTCACACATAAAGAGGGAATAACAGGTGGCTTTTTATAAAACCAAAATGTTCATTTATTGGCTAATTCGGGTCACATGGGTGGAGGCAATTCATCACAGGTGATCCTCATTTGAGATCTGCAACAGGTGAGCCAAATTGGGTTTCCATACTGATTTGCAGCAAAGGGTGCCAATACCACTGACAAGGCAAGCATTATGGTTTTCTCTGTTTTCCTCATAATGTTTATCTTTTTAAATGTTATTTATCATTTACTGTTTTTTGTCAAACACAAGCTATCTGTAGTAATATGTTGGTTAATTTGATACATTTCCTTCAGTAGATATTCCACAATATGTACATAAACTTCACGGGTGCCAATAATGGTGAGCAGGACTGTATGTTACAGAATTTTCAACAGTGTTAAACTTATTTTAAAAACTCAACCCATTTTTTTACTGTAAATTTGACAGATTTTTTACGCTGCAGTATTATCATCATCATTATTTTATCCCATTAGTCCATCTGTGTCCAGGGAAGCGTCTGGTCTATGTCTGAGCTGTTTGTTTAGGGTTGAATCATCTCGACTTGAGCAGCGGGACACGGTCTGGGCTCAGCATCAGACCCATCAGAGCAGAGGGAGGCACAGAGCACATCAAATCCTCCTCAAACATCCACACAGCACCAGAAGAAATCCTCCTTCTGGTGTTCAAATGAATCATTTCTAAACAGCAGCTACTGTCCCTTCAGTTCTGTGTTGGTCAAATCTTAAATTAGTTCATTCATTCATTTTCTAGCACTTTGTCCCGTTAAGGGTGACTGGAGCCTATCCCAGCAGCTTTGGGCCTGAGGCGGGGTACACCCTGGACAATGGCCAGTTAGTTGCAGGGCTAAGACAGACAACCATTCACTCTCACATTTATTCACTAGGGACACTTTAGAGTTCATGTGTTTGGACGGTGGGAGGAAGCCGGAGTACCTGGAGAGAACCCACGGTAACATGTGGAGGATTCCTCACAGAAAGACCGGAGTCAGCCGAGAATATTTGAGTCAGCCAGGTTTTGAACTCACAACCTTCTGGCTGTGAGGCAGGAGGAAATATAATTCTGATAAAGCTGATAACAATGAAAAAAGGAGAGACGGTTAAACACTGAAGATGTTAATAAAACAAAGAGCTAGGCTATTTATTTTTGTTACACATTCATTGAGTTTCATTTTATGTGATTCACAAATCTTTATAACCCTCAGGTTTGTTTTTACTGCAAAGAAGAAAGGAAGATATAATGATCTGTCTTTGTCAACATAAAGTCATATTTGTGCAAAGACAGACACTGACAGAGAGGCTTCTTCCAACATTAAGTATTGGTGACACCAAACTTTAAAGACTTACAACACAAACTGCTTTAGTCAATAGACACAGTCCATTGAACATTTTAGACTTTCATTCTCAAGTAAATAGATAAAACAATTGATTATGTGCTTAGCTTTAAGTGTGAAGTGTGTTTTGCACAAGCTACATTTTGCCAGTGTGAGTGCAACCTAGTGTAGTACTCGGACATTATTAAGACCAGTTTTAAGACCATTTTTGTCATGTCTTAGTCTCCAACTCGGTCTTAGACATCAAGACCACAACTGGTTTACTTTTGTAAACTCTGATTCATTCACAAACCTCTTCGCCAGCATGAATTTTACATGTCACCGATGGCGGTGGTTTTAATGCACAAAATGTCACGCAGGTGGGAGTCGCTTAGTCTTGTTCTCAGTTCTTTTTGCACAAGTATATTGAGGTAAACAAGCTCAACATTTTCTTAACAAATGTTCGAATCTCTTGGAACCTGTCTTTATCCAGCTGCTGGTAAAAGTTGACAAGAGGGTTAGGTTGGTGCAAGCTGCGACACTTCGTGTTACACTGCAGCTCAATGAGCTCCAACTGCAGGTGGGCTGGAACGTCACTGGGATCCACGGAAAAAGGAGAGGAAAAAAGTGTGATCTCCTCTTCAATAGTTGCAAAATCCCTGAAACGCTGTTGAAACTCCTCAGCTGATGTTTGTGGCATACCTCCTCATTTGCACTGGAAAACGGGTCATTATTTCTTGCAGAAATTGGAAATGTGTGGTATTGGGCTGCGTTTGTGACAGGTGGCTTTGGAAAAGTAGCAGTTTGGTCTGAAAGCCTTTGATATGTGAATACTGTTGGCTTATTACTGCATTTTGCCCCTGAAGGCTCGTGTTCAGGCCATTCAGATGTCGGGTTATGTCAACTAAAAATCCAAAATCAGTTAGCCAAACAGAATCGGTTAGTTCTGGCATCGGTTGTCCCTTTTTTGCCAAGAATTGTCTAATTTCTTCTTTAAGAGAGAAGAAACGATGCATCTTACATCAGTGTGATACACAACATCTCCGTATTCAGCAGGAATGTCCAGTAGAAATTGTTGAAACTGGTGATGGCACAGGGCTTTGGAGCGAATATAATTAATAGCCTTTATTACAGGTTTCATAACGTGATCATATTTCAGATGTTTGGCACATAGAACTTGTTGGTGAATAATACAATGGAGTTTTATAGCTTTACCTCCTTCGCTCCAGCACTACTTAAGACTAATTTGGGTCCAGAACCAAAAGGTTGAAAAAAAGAATAAATGCACGACATGAGCAGAGACACAGGCTAATACTGGATCCTCTTATAAATACAATATTTAGAATTAGACCAATACTGTTATGGAGCCGGAGGCAGGACCCCCAAGCAGACACAGAAATTGGTGAGGTTTGGAATTTTGGTTTATTGTACAGCAGGCAAGGTTAAAGACTTGGCGTGGTTGTAGCGTGGCGTAGTGGCTCGTTGGCAGGAAGAGAATGCTGTGTGAAAGCACAAAAACAAATTAAATACTTAAAGGCAACACCCTCACAAGCTCCTCGGCCGTAGCGTTCTACCACTGAGTAGACGGAACAATCTGGCGATGAGTGGAGGAAAGCTTGGAGTCTTTATACTGTGAATTGATGAGAAATGAGGAACAGCTGCACCTGCCTGCCGACCACGCCCACCAGCCAGAAATCACAGCTAAGAACAAAAATGACCACACGAGGGAGACAAAGACTAGGCAAACAAGACAACACAAATACCTTCTCACTGCTGGTCTGTTCACACAAAACAATCTTGCTTTGAGGTGCCTTTGAGACGCACACCACAAACCTGAAGGATCCAGGCTCGGGTCGATTCTCTCTATATCATTCCCTTTACTGTCCACCTCCTGTTTGCTTTCTATAGCTACTTCTCATCTATAAAGGCAAAAGCCCCAAAATATACAGTATATGCTTAAATTTTTCACACCTGATAATTTGTCAACATAGGATTATGTCATTCCAATAGTTTTATTTTTAATCCTTAACTTATTCCATTAATCTTCAAATCTCAGGCCAGGAAGAGAGTCCACAATCACCTGAGATCAATGCTACTTCCAGCCCGATCTCAGCAGCAGCCCCTCTAGCACACAATGACCCCCTCGTGGGGACGTCAGAGGAACATCAATTTGTTTGACAAGAATACCATGTTCAGGGGTCAAAGGTCACAACATTTTGACCTTCGAAACAGAGGGTTAAAGGTGAGATAACGGAGCAGGTCTCTGAAGAGAAAGAGAACCCTTAAGCATCGGTTCAGCTCTTTGAGTCAAAAGATGTCCATATTCATGTATTCCAAAAATGACATTATTTTGGTAGAAGCATTTCTTTGCGATACAGATAAAGAAAACATACTAAATGTTGCCTTTTTTTAGCCGGTTTTAAACAGATTTAGTATATGTAGCTAATGCTTGTGCCATGAAGTGTGAGTTGGTAAAAATGCTCATGAGCATTTACACAACATTAAAAATACATCTACTGTCTTCTCAGGCTCTACTTACGTCACTTTCCCTATAAATGAAAAATGTAGAAAGTCTAATTTCTTCACAGACTAATCAGCAAATTTGTAGAATAACAGACATTTTCAGCTGCTCTTATTTGCATTCGAGTTACTCAGTTTAATGACCTTCCTCGGATAAACACAAATGATATATTAGCATAACGCTGTGATCCGCACCGGTCGCCTGTTTCTAATTCAGTTTGAGAATATTTGGCTGTGATTTAATTCATCAAATTTAAATTGCCAATTTAGTGGCTGTGGCTCCAGCGTCACACTGCACCAATCCCCGGGAGTACTGCTCTAATTGGATCGCTCCAGTGTAGATTACAGGTGATAAACTACAAATAATCCAGCAGCAGATGAATCATTGGACACATTTGTCTTGAAGCCGTCTGTGTGAGTGAAAAGGGGGGGTTGTGGTGATGTACAGGTTGTTGACAAGAAATGGCTGACAACCACAAGCTAAGTCTGTGAGGCTAAATCTGTGAGGTTAAAACTGAACCAACACTGAACTAGGAGGACTGGTTAAACAGAGAGTATACATTTGTTTTCTATGTATTGAAAAAAAAACTAATATCATATTTTAAAAGGAAATCATCAGTGAAAGAAAAATCATCTAGGTTTTATTATCAAGGATTTTAGTGCACATTTCGGACCAAGAGAGAGATCAGGTTTTAGATGGCTCTGAACAGGTTTTAGTTGGATTTTAAAAGATTTTAGATGGATTTGAAAAGGTTTAAGAAGGATTTGAACGTTTAAGTTGGATTTGAACCTGTATGTATAAAGCTTCTGTTGTTGGGGCCATAAACAATAACTTTTATTTCTGAAGTTGAGGGCCACATAAATTCTCCCCATGTGCCATGATTGGCCCTGGGGCCAGATGTGGACTTTACTGTTTGTCAAAGTCAGTTAGTGTAGGTTAAAATGTAAAAACGTATTTCAACACTGGCTACATCTGTTACATAAAGCAGATTAATTATCAAAAACTGACAATAGATTTAAATGTTAACAAAATAATTGCAGGATGGCATGGTCTATTGCTGAGGTAAGCTCTGAACTTTATTTTGATGCACTCATATTATTTTGGGAATAAATTGTGGGAAATTGGTCCAGTTTAATCAAATAAAAGCAAGGAGCACTCCCCAGCTCTTCTGGGGGAATACCAAGGCGTTCCCAGCTGAGAGACAGTCCCTCCAGCGTCGGCCAGGTTTTGAACTCACAACCTTCTTGCTGTGAGGCAGGAGTGCTAACCAGTCTGTCACGTGCACCCTTAATTTAAATAAAGATGTTTAAATGGACTTTTTTTTAGTCCAACCAACACAGGAAATCAAACATACCAACTGTCAAAAACGATTACACCTCTAATAGGATCTTGCAGCTAAAAGCCCCTCTCTAAAAATGAGTGCCCCGCTACAGCCCCGTGCGAGCCGTTAACAGACACTGCTGCTGTTCGTCTTACGTGACAGTAATGCAGCGATCCGTCAGAGACGGCGTGTCACAAGGTAAATCACTGGTGAGCCTTGATGCGCTGCAGACGTCACATACACCAATCACAGTTACAGATGGGGGGGGGGGGGCAACAGGAGCAAAGGGAGCAGGTCGCTGTTATCAGTCCGTGTCAAATCTAAAACGATGAAGTTACACAGGGCTGTAATGGTTGTAACATCTGTTTTCTAATCTAAGTGAAATTATTGTTGGAATGGAACCCAATAAAGTTTTTGGTGACGCCCCAATATAGATCTACAAATTAATTTTGATCAAAATAACTGACTTCTCCATTAAAAATTAAGCGTTTATGCGCTGCATCTTTGTGTTATTATCATGTCCACCTCAGTGTATTCTGGTTGTGCTCTTTTAGCTTAATATAATCAGAAGCAAAGGCTGCTCTTCTCATCTTTGTTATCGTCCATTCCTCCTTTAATTACCGCTGATTTCATTGCTTGCACCTGATATTTCAGACTTGGCCTTTTACATATGTCCATATCATACAGCGCAGTGTCTACCAAACTGCCTGCTTTGGCATTTTATCAACAAAGGCTAGAGCTTTACTGATTCTGAATAATGAAGGGCAGGACCGTATCAAAGATGCCTTTTATTTGCCCAGAAATCTGTAAATATTTCCAGCTCACATCATTTTCCAAAGAGATCAGAGCAGTGGGAAACGGTCCGTCATATTTCTGCGTCTCATCTTCCATTTACTGTCCATGCTTGACTGCTTTGTTTTAATGGCTTTCTTCAATAACTGCACTGACTTCGTTGTTTAAAAACTACTCCGAACTCAAAATTGAATCACTTAGAGAGCACAAATCAGTGGAAGTGTAGAGGGAAAACAACAGCTCCTGAGGCAACAGAGCAATTATCTTATTTGCATCTAACTTAGAAGGACTCCGGCGGTGGCTGAGACAATGTCTGGCCTAATTCTTCAGTCAATGGGGCTCGTGTTGAGTGGATAAATGTGTGTCGGTTTAAGGACGGCTCTCTCTCTGATGAGGAACTCTGAAGGCGACATGTCAGCTCTTACAAAGCGGCAGAGGCAACGTCTTGCGCCTCACCAGCTCAGGCCCATCTCTCACTCGGTCTGTCGAATGTAATATGCCATGTTTTTATGATGAATGAGGGCTCGGCGGCAGGGGAGGCGCCCTTGTTCAAAGTCACAGCCTTGAGCCAGTTATCACTGTGCAGAGACCTGTCCTGTTGTCACTGTTGGTTTAGTCATAAGTGCATTCACACAGGGACTGAAACCTGCAGATTAAGGATGTGTTCACAGTTGTAGTTGGCTTCTAATACTAGGGAGACTAAACCATGTTATGCCAGTGAAAATCTGATTTTTAACACACTAACTTTGTGTCAGTTGTGAGGTTCACACAAAACGTATATGCTGCTGAGAATTGGTTCGTTTGGAAAAATGTACTTTAGCACCTCATGCTTTATATAGTGTATAATTGTGTGTCTGTAAACTCAAAGGTTTCTGAAAAGCCAAAGGGAATATGAAGTATGAGTTTTGACCCTCTGAGGCTGCTGTGTCATTTAAGAGAAGATTTACCAAAAGAACAGCTCTGTTTGATGCAGCAACACTTTGCAACAAAACATTTTGCAACAAAAGAAAAGAAAGAGGGACAAAAAAACACCTGGATGAGCATTTGACTACTAATTAGGTTTAAGAATGAGTTAAAAGGATCATTTAAGAAAGGCAAAGTAGAGCATATGTTTATCGATCTGTAAAAAAGAAATGCATCTAAAAACCATGTGATTGTCTGCAAACACAGTTGGCCGTGTCCTCCACAAATGAGAGTTTAAGCTGCATCATGCATAAAAGAAGCCATTAGAAAACACCATCCAGAAACGCCGCCTTCTCTCTCACATAACAGGAGTACCTAAACCATCTTGTGGGTCAGCTGTCCTCCGGTGAATATATACATAATGTCTCTGTGATCACTGGATATAATTACAGCGTCCCTGGCTCTTTGTGGTGCATTACTGACGACACACACGTCTCGAATCTGAGGAAAGGTTCACCGAGAAATCCATTAAAAGCTCCTCTGTGGTTGTTGACGTTGAGTCACATGTTCATGACTGCGGACGTCCTTGGGTAATACACAGTGAGTAAATGAAATGCAGAGAGGTCTACAAGTGCTCATTTATGAAAGAAAATAAAATCAGACTTGCTCAAAAGGTGCAGGTTTGGCTTGATAAGTGCATCGAAGTAAATTGGTGCTGATGGGTCCAGACAAGACGAATTTGGGAATAAAAAGGCTTTCAGTCGGGGCTTGTCATTATATTAAAGTGGGACTGGTAATGAGGGCGCTTTTTTAAATGCAGCGTCTACAAATTCCTTGGAAAGGATGTGTTTTAGTTTGTTAAATCATGTACAAAAGGTACCTACTCTCTTGGTACAACAACACTTGACTCTGTTTCAGTGTACGCCAAAGGTTTTGTATTTGTCTAATTAATGAGTTAATGAGACCAGTTTTGACCATTCAAAATACTGAATCAAAATGCACTGTAGTAATTAGCAGTTATCACATGTTTCAGCCATAGTGGCTTTTTTAAAAACCAGGAAAAGAGCAAAGCAATGAAACAGGCTTGACTTTAAGCACATAACTATTGCAATGAGAGATTGAGGAGCCTTAGATATGGAGTCCAGATTTAGAGAACTGTGGTCCTCCTGTGACGTGTAGCTATTGTTAGCGTACATTAGGTGGACTATATCCGGACAGGTGAATGTGCCCCACCCGTTGTCACGGGAACTGACTGGAGCGATGGGCAGGTGTGGAGGATTCTCACTGTAAATACCACACCAAGAGTAAGACAGCCACGTTGCAATAAGGAGGAGAAAGAGAGGTTCATCAGAAAATGTTCTAAACTCTCACTCTACAGCCACCACTGCTCCTTTTGTCTCCAACCTTCGGTGTAGCCACAAGGGTAACGTGTGAAGTATCAATGTTTAAAAAGACCTGTGCACTGATCATCCCTGTGGATCTCTCCGTAAAGACCTAAAAAGTACAACGGGGACCGGTCAGTTGCTGCCCCAGACTTTTCAACCAGAGTTCAGCTCTAACTCTTGTAGTAGCTGTAATAATAGTAATGTCTGGGGCAGCTACTGATCTCCGTAAAGACCCTCTGTACTTTTTGGGATCCCCGCAACAAAAAAAATATTTTAGAACTAAAATTTAATTGTAGAACCGAATCTAAAAGTATTGTAGAAGCAAATTAAATTACTTTCAAAATATAACTTCATTTCCAATTTACTGCAATTCATTTACAATTCTGGTTTCAGATTACGCTCTTTAAATTCAGTTTAATAAAAACATTCATTCAACTTTTTTACACTGTTAGATACAGGCGCTGCTGCTGTGCTGTGGATTCAAAGTGTCTTGCTCAAAGTCCTTTCGAATAATTCACTGATGAGACTAGATGATGAATCAGGAAGTGCGACTCCTGTTGAAGACACGCAATACTGCCTTCAGATCAGGAGACGCACAAGCCTACAGCACATCCAGAGCAAACCTGAAGAGGGGCATCAAAAAGGCCAAGCACTGCTACAAGCTGAAGATAGAGGGACACTTCTCCAACTCTGACCCTCGACGCATGTGGCAGGGCATCCAGGCCATCAGTGACTACAAACCCACCCACTCCACCCCTGCAGCCACCGATGTCAACTTCCTGAATGAGCTAAATGACTTTTATGCTCGCTTTGAAAGAGACAACAGAGAAACTGCAACCAAGCTCAAACCCTCAGTTGACCACCCCCCATTCACACTCTCATCCACTGATGTCTGCAAGGCACTGAGCCAGATCAGCACACACAAGGCTGCTGGACCAGACAACATCCCTGGTCGTGTTCTCAGGGCATGTGCGGAGCAGCTCGCTGGGGTTTTTACAGACATTTTCAACCTGTCTCTTGCCCAAGCAGCTGTACCAACATGCTTCAAATGCACTTCCATTGTGCCAGTGCCAAAACACTCTAGTCCAAGGTGCCCCAACGACTACCGCCCTGTAGCACTCACACCCATCATCATGAAGTGCTTTGAGCGGCTGATCCTGGAACACCTAAAAGACTCCATACCACCCACATTGGACCCGCATCAGTTTGCTTACCAGAGCAATAGGAGCACAGAGGATGCAGTTGCTATGGCACTGCACTCTGTGCTCACCCACCTGGACAATAAGAACTCTTATGCACGTATGCTGTTTGTTGACTTCAGCTCAGCATTCAACACTATCATCCCGACCAAGTTAATAGCCAAACTTGAAGACTTGGGCATCAATACTTCACTCTGCAACTGGATTCTGGACTTCCTGACCAACAGACCCCAGAATGTCCGATCTGGATCCACCTGCTCCACATCCATCACACTTAACACTGGTGTACCACAGGGCTGTGTGCTAAGCCCATTTCTACTCCTCTTCACCTCTGACTGCAAGCCTGTGTTTGGATCCAACGCCATCCAAGTTTGCAGACGACACTACAGTGATTGGTCTCATCAGCAACAACGATGAGACTGCCTACAGGGAAGAGATCCAGCACCTGTCCACATGGTGCAAGAAAATAACCTGCTCCTCAACACCACCAAAACGAAGGAGCTCATCGTGGACTTCAGGAAAGAGTCTAGAGGCACACACGACACCATCCACATCAATGGAATGGACGTCGAGCGTGTCTCCAGCTTCAAGTTCCTGGGGACCCACATCTCGGCTGACATGACCTGGACAACCAACACCTCCAGCCTGGTCAAGAAGGCTCACCAGCGCCTCTTCTTCCTGAGGACACTGAGGAAGAACCAGCTCTCCTCGGCCATCCTGGTGAACTTCTACGCTGCGCGATAGAAAGCATCCTGACGAACTGTGTCACAGTGTGGTATGGGTGCTGCTCTGTCGCGGAGCGCAAGGCATTGCAGCGGGTGGTGAAAACTGCCCAACGCATCACAGGGACTCCACTTCCTGCCATCGAAAACATCCAGAGGAAACGCTGTCTGCGTCGAGCTCGCAGCATCCTTAAGGACTCCTCCCACCCAGCCCACAGACTGTTCTCCCTCCTCCCCTCCGGCAGGCGTTTCAGGAGCCTCCGGACTAGAACCAGCAGACTAAAGAACAGTTTCTTCCCCAGAGCTGTGTCTTTACTGAACTCTAACCCTTGCTGACCCCACACCTCTCACAGACTCCTCTCTCACCCCCCACCATGCCACTCCCCTCACAGACTCTCCTCTCACCCCCACCATCCCACTACCCTCATAGACTCTTCTACCCCCCCACCACCATCCCACTCCCCTCACAGACTCGTCTCATCCCCACCATCCCACCATCCCCTGCACTACTGCACCTTTGCTACCAACTGTTTACATTCCACTGTTTGCACTACCTTAAATCTACTGCTTACCTTAAGCTAACATACAATTGTTTACACCTACCTGTAAAATTCTGTTCATAGTTAGAGACATCTGTATATCGTGTGTGTGTGTGTGTGTGTGTGTGTGTGTGTGTGTGTGTGTGTGTGTGTGAGTATGTGTGTTGTGTGAGTGTATGTATGTGTGTGTGTGCATGTGAGTGAGTGTGTGTATGTGAGTGTGTGTATATGTGTGTATGTGTGAGTGTGTATGTGTGAGTGTGTGTGTGAGTATGTGAGTGAGTGTGTGTGTGTATGTGTGTGTGTGAGTGTCTGTGTGTATAGCTCTCCCGGTTTAATTCCCCTGTGAGTATGTGTGTATGGTGGTGTGTGTATGTGAGTGTGTGTATGTGTGTGTGTGTGTATGTGTGTGTGTATAGCTCTCCGGTCTAATTCCCTGGGTGTATGTGTGTATGTCAGTGTGTGTATGTGTGTATGGTTGTGTGTGTATGTGAGTATGGGAATGTCTGTGTGTACAGCTCTCGGTTTAATTCCCCTGCGTGTATGTGTGTATGGTTGTGAGTGTATGTGTGTATGGTTGTGTGTGTATGTGTGTGTGTATGTGAGTGAGTGTGTGTATGTGTGCGGCGCGATGCGTGTGTATCTCATTACATTTAGAGTACATATCCACCTGTAAATGCTGTTTATAGAAAAGAGACACCTGTAATTATATTTATGGCACACACTCACCTTTTTATAGTAATAACCATCTGTATATTTATATTCATTGTACATATTACCTGTAAATCCTGTACATCTCCATATCCTGCACGTACGCAACCATTGTATATATCCTGCACTTTACTGCTATTGCACTTCTGGTTAGACCTAAACTGCATTTCGTTGCCTTGTACCTGTACTTGTGTAATGACAATAAAGTTGAATCTAATCTAATCTAATCTAAGATGAACAGGCCAGTAACACCAGTGCAAATATTGGAAAATTAAATTTAAGAGACTTCATTTACTGGAAGACTGGAAGAAATGTGACTCCAGCGCCCCAGTCTTTGTATACCAGAGACTATCCAAGCTAACTTGACTCTGTCAGATAGAACTGCTCCACAGAACCATCTGGAGGACTCCCGTTGACAGCATTTACACAAGGGCAGGTACTTTAAATGAATACCTGGAGGTGATTGGATTTATCAACCTCAGTTTTATCCAATCAGAGCAGCTCCATGTTGTTTACCTTCATTATGTTAAAACTGTATCTACATCTTCAAACCTAAAACACACCCAGACCTGTCAGAGCTGCCACATCATTGGACACAACGAGCCCGTAAAGCCAGGGTTCAGACGTGAATACTTTGATTGGTGCAGGTCAAGATGGATTTTAGCGAGTTTGTAAACTCACAAATCTTGCGACAATCAAGCTGCTGCATTAGGTTATATCCAAGTGGCAAGTTTGGAAGACAATAGTAGGTCATTTTAGTGTATTTAGTATAAATAGGACTCTGTAGGTTCCAGTGTATCCGCCTTTTCTTTATTATATGTGTTGTGGGGTAGAGACTCACTCACTAATCTCTGGAGATGTCCTTGTCCTGGGACAGGAAAGTTACAGGAGGTTTTTGTCCAGCTGAGGGCACTGTGTCAGTGAGCTAAACATGATTCTAATGATCTCCTGTCTAAGAACCATCAACATGATTTTGAGAATATACATATATACTGTATTTTTGGGGCTAAAAGTTACGCAGGGCTGCTTTAAGGTAAACTGACTGCATATAACAGCCAGGCTACAGACAAAAACTACCATATCATATCATAACCATATCATTGGATCTAGCTATTTTCTTTATCAAACATTGTATCAAACATCAAGTGTTCTTTAGTATAAACCCATACTGTAGTACATGCTGCCCATGGGTCTGTAGGTTTAAATGAAGCACTACTGAGCTTATTGCAACAAGGTATTATGTAAATAAAAGCTGACAATAGTAATGTCAGTGCAGCGACATCAAAATGAAATGTATTAATTAATGAATCAAAAGACATTTTCTTTTTATGCAAATAGCTCTTAATTCTATTAGAGGGTATTAAGTCTTTCTGCTGATTCCCTTTTCTCATAATCCCCTGAAACGTGTGGAGCATGAATAGGAGGAAACCCGCTGTGGAGTCATTGTCTGCTCCAGGCTCCAGGCTCCACCGCTGCACCGAGCTCAGACTGAGGCCTCCATCAGATAACAGGCGTACAATCGTTACACTGTAAAGTTATTAATTACAGAGATGAGTGGTAATGATTTAGGAAAGACATTTGGAATGAAACAGCTGGGATTGTCTTTTTATAAATTTTTTTTACTTGAATGACTTTTCTTTCCATACGCGTGTGCGTGCGTTCATGCGTGCGTGTGTGTGGCTGTGTGCGTGTGCGTGTGTGTGCATTGAGCCCTGGGGAAAAGTAAAAGCAAATGTTAATAAGATTTAGAGTTTTAACAGTGATGGAGAATCAGTTATAACAACTAAAACAATATTGTTAAAAAAGAGATCTAAAGGAGAACGGAAGAGAAATTTTAGTGAACAATAGGATAAAGTCGACGAATAATTAAATAAGAGCACTGTAAGAAATAATATAAATTTAGGTTGAGAAATAAAAAAACTAGTAAAGGGTTAGTATTATCATTTGTAGGATTAAATTAAAAATAGGTTCAGAACGGAACCCTAAAGTTGAGGAAGTAGAGCCGAAGGCAGGTTTAATAATAATAATAATTAAAGCCGCAAGCGGCGATAAAGGCCCTCGCCTCCCTTGAGACCGCGGGGACACATGCACTCGGAGGATTGCATTTCGTGCTTTAAAGCGTAAACTTCACGGTAATGTCAAATAACCGGGCCTGTGCTACTGCTTGGGCCTGCTACACCACCTTGTAACCTAACTTTAGAGTTAAAGGTCTCCACAATCTCTGGTTTTCCTGGGAGCTGTCTGAACCTTTGGACTAGGACTTGGAGCTAGGACTTCCAGAATGAAGAACTCATTCTTTCCCTCTGCCATAAGACTCCTAAACAGCAGATAGGAGTCTACATTCACAATCACAACATTACATGAACAATTGTTTACCTTTACCTACTGCACTAGCTCACTTTACACCGTCACTTTACACCATCACAACTGCACTACCTCACTTTACTACTTTATTCCTTTTGCCCTCTTGTATTTTGTTGTACATTTGCATTATTATTACTTGTATATTGTCTTATTTATTTTTTTTTACTTACCTGTGTGACATTTTACTGTGGACGGCAAAGTAAGAATTTCATTGTACAGAAACATGCTTTCTGTCTGTACACATGACAATAAACACTTTGAATCTTGAATCTTTGGAAATAATAGATTATGCTTGGGCTAAGGCGAGAAAAACAAAGTACTGGCTGGAGATTTGAGATGACTCAGGAATCGCTGCACCCCCTGTTTAAAAGGCAAAATGCAAATATAACTTGACTAAAAGAACAAGGTTACAAGTTCCAAAGGATTCTGAGGAGTTTTCTAAGACTCTAGCCTTGGCTCTGGAGGGCCTCCTCTAAATGAAGGATCCTGGCAATTGGGAAATGGCATTTATTTCCCAAAGAAATGGCTGCCTCTTCACAGACTCATTACGACCACAGCCACAAATGTATCAAAAAACAAATTGATAATTTTTTTTGGCACACATGTCTAGATAATACTCACCAGATTTGGAGCTGTTTAGATTAAAAGTCTTTAGCACAAGGGGTGAGATTTAGGTGGTCACGCATTCCACCCAACATAGTAGATTTCCTGTTGAGTTTACGATATGACTGTAATAAACTTTTCTGTTTGCCCTGAGGTGTTCTATGGATGTACCAAGTTTCATTTTTCTACGTTGGAAAAAAGTTACTTTCACTTTCCATAGGCCCAATGTATTTTGACTCTTGTAGGGGTCGCCACTGAGTCATTTTTCGTATTTTTTTGCGACTTCAAATACATAAAGTTTTCGCCGGGCTTGAAGTCTGGGACCAATAAAAATGACTTTTAGTTGCACGTTTACTGGGTTAAATTGAGGATCATTTTGCAGAAAAATTATACAAAAAAAAAATATACCAAATTATAATAAAAAAAATATAACTCGAGCAAAAACGTCAAGAAAAACACCTGTCTATTTTACATACATGTGTTTAGCTCATTTTGCCCAAGTTTGGTGTCTGTGGAATGAAGCAGCTATTGTCTGCGTACTTTTAAAAAAGAGGTGTATTTTAAGTCGGTTCACATTTTCAATTCAAAATGGCCGCCTTCCCGTGTGTGATAGGGTGTGGTCCCCATTGGCTTTTTTGTTCATAAGCCCATGCTGGATGTGTGTACCAAGTTTCATTTGCCTACGACAAACTAAAATTTTCACTTCCCATTGACTTTTTCCAAATATTTGGAACGTTGCTATGGCAACACATTTATAGATAGGGGGTGGTTGTCATTGGCTTTTATGCTCGTCATGACATAAGAGATGTGTGTACCAAATTTCATGTCTCTATGACAAACTAAATTCTTGGGTCCCATTATAAGTTTGTAGGGGCGCTGGAGAGCCATTTCTAAAGATAACCCTTTTATTTACATATTTTTGTGTTCAGGTCATGAATGTGCACAAACGCCTTTTTGGGTCCAACTCGATCCGAGAAGGCGTTTGAGAGTTAAGAGACGTTTTATTTTCACAAAAATGGCCACCTCGTTACAGGCTTGCCACACCCATACCCGATAAGATATCAACAACAAAGTCACAACTTTGGTTGGCACACGTGTCTAGATGATACTCACCAAATTTGGGGCCATTTAGATTAAAACACAATGATTTGCATCTTTCTGCGCAAGGAGTGCGATTTTAGTGCCCATGCGTTTCACCCCACATGGCGGACTTCCTGTTGAGTTTAGGGTGTGGCTGTCATTGACTTTTCTGTTTGCCCTGAGATGTCCAATGGATGTACCAAGTTTCATTTTTCTACGTTGGAAAAAAGTTACTTTCACTTTCCATAGGCCCAATGTATTTTGATTTTGTAGGGGTCGCCACTGAGTCATTTTTCGTATTTTTTTTTCGGTGACTTCAAATACATAAATTTTTCGCCGAGCTTGAAGTCTGGGACCAATAAAAATTACTTTTCGTGCATGTTCACTGGGTCAAATTTAGGATCATTGGGTCGGAAGAAAAATAAAAAAAAAAAAAAATCCGAGCAAAAATAATAGGCCCTCCCGGTCACCGGCTCGGGCCTAATAATAGAAAAACCTTGCGTCAGAAATAAATAATAAAATATAAACTGATGGAATATGAACTTATCTTTGGTTAGAACAAATTTATTGTAATAATAAGATAATTAGAAGTCAGTCTCGCAAGACAGAGAAGATATAGAAATGAAAATGTGCCAGAGAAAGTGTTATAAAACACAGACAAGACAAGTCTGTGTTTCCGCTTTCCGATCCCAAACAGACCTCGTACAGCCCAAGTCTTAAGGCTTATGAAAAGATAATTAAGAGATGTGGGAGTAGTTGGTTAAAGAAAGCAAGGCCTCCTAGAACATAAATAAAGTCACTTAGGAAGGGCTCACACTAAGAGTTATGGAGAAGGGCACAGGGTCATCTAGTGTTGCCAAATTCTTTAGTGAGAGGCCATAAAACAGATTCATGGATCAGATAGTGCTTTAGACAACATCTAACAGAAATACAAAAAGTTAAATTACAACCGAATAAAGGTGCTGAGGAGAATTCTACCGAAATAGCACCTTCCTGGCTGTGGATCAAGTCTGATGATGAGTCTTCGTCAAAAGTGTTCAACCATCAGGTTCAGTGGGAGAACAGTGCAAGTCTCATGAGAAGGTCTGGTGTCATCTTTAACACTGTTGACCTGTACACATCAAATCAGGTAAAAATTATGGACTTTTATGGAAGCAAATACGACCCCAGGTAAATCCAGGTGTCTTAGAAACGCTCTTAGAGACTGAAGAAAAATGAGGAAAAATTGTGAGTGGAACAAATGTCCAGCTGGGACAGGATAATCAAACAGACTGTTAATACTGGTGATTTCTCTATGATTCATGAAACAGAATCAAAAGGGAGAATGAGGAAGTAGACTATATAATGGTGCTATATAATGGGATATATTTGAAGTCAGATTTTATTAAGCTTAAAGGGACATTGCATAACTTTCAGAAAAACCTAACAGTTACTGCTCTCGCTGGCATGCGCTCATACGTGCACGACTGGGTAATCGGAGTAACAGACAGGCAGCTACAGAACTCAATAGATTAGATTAGATTAGATTCAACTTTATTGTCATTACACAAGTACAGGTACAAGGCAACGAAATGCAGTTTAGGTCTAACCAGAAGTGCAATAGCAGTAAAGTGCAGGATATATACAATGGTTGCGTACGTGCAGGATATGGAGATGTACAGGATTTACAGGTAATATGTACAATGAATATAAATATACAGATGGTTATTACTATAAAAGGTGAGTGTGTGCCATAAATATAATTACAGGTGTCTCTTTTCTATAAACAGCATTTACAGGTGAATATGTACTCTAAATGTAATGTAATACACGTCACAAGACACACACATACACACACTCACTCACATACACACACACATACATACACAACCATACACACATACTCACACATACACACATACACACACCACCATACACACATACACACAGGGGAATTAAACCGGGAGAGCTATACACACAGACACTCACATACCCACATACACACACCAAGCCTCTCCCATGGAACCTCTAAAATGGTCCTCGTGTAAGGGCGCCGCCATACGGTGATTTTACAGCGAAATACAGCAATATACCTCCGTCCACCAGAGGGCAGGCTCCAAAAGCGGAAATATAAGGTGAAACCCAATGGCGACTTTACAGGAGTAAAAATCATGTTTACAGCCTGGTACAAAAGATGACTCTGGTCTCTAGAGCTAAGTTTTTATTACATGACAACTCTGGGGGGGGTGAATTTTTGATTAATATGTTTGTTTATGCTATCTAAAAACCATTGATTTACTATGGAAAAAGCCAGGATGTAACGGCCATTTTATTGCCCATTCGTAATGACAATATTGGTGAATAGGGGACCAATGGGCGGATATCATCCATATTTATACTATCTATGACACACACACACTCACTCACATACACACATACGCTCGCATTCTCACTCACACACACAAACACACACACACTCACATACACACTCACATGCACACATACTCACACATACACACATACACACACTCACTCACATGCACACGTACACATACATACACTCACACACACTCGCATACTCGCATACACGCACTCACACACAAGCACACACACACACAAGCACACACACACACACATATACACACACACACACGCACACACACACACACACACAAACAACCATACACACACACACACACACACACACACATGTGATATACAGATGTCTCTAACTATGAACAGAATTTTACAGGTAGGTGTATACAATTGTATGTTAGCTTAAGGTAAGCAGTAGATTTAAGGTAGTGCAAACAGTGAAATGTAACCAGTTGGTAGCAAAGGTGCAGTAGTGCAAGGGATGGTGGGATGGTGGGGGATGAGAGGAGAGTCTGTGAGGGGAGTGGGATGGTGGTGGGGGGGTAGAAGAGTCTATGAGGGTAGTGGGATGGTGGGGGTGAGAGGAGAGTCTGTGAGGGAGTGGCATGGTGGGGGTGAGAGAGGAGTCTGTGAGAGGTGTGGGGTCAGCAAGGGTTAGAGTTCAGTAAAGACACAGCTCTGGGGAAGAAACTGTTCTTTAGTCTGCTGGTTCTAGTCCGGAGGCACCTGAAACGCCTGCCGGAGGGGAGGAGGGAGAACAGTCTGTGGGCTGGGTGAGAGGAGTCCAAGGATGCTGCAGCTCGACGCAGACAGCATTTCCTCTGGATGTTTTCGATGGCAGGAAGTGGAGTCCCTGTGATGCGTTGGGCAGTTTTCACCACCCGCTGCAATGCCTTGCGCTCCGCGACAGAGCAGCACCCATACCACACTGTGACACAGTTCGTCAGGATGCTTTCTATCGCGCAGCGGTAGAAGTTCACCAGGATGGCCGAGGAGAGCTGGTTCTTCCTCAGTGTCCTCAGGAAGAAGAGGCGCTGGTGAGCCTTCTTGACCAGGCTGGAGGTGTTGGTTGTCCAGGTCATGTCAGCCGAGATGTGGGTCCCCAGGAACTTGAAGCTGGAGACACGCCGACGCCCATTCCATTGATGTGGATGGTGTCGTGTGTGCCTCTAGACTCTTTCCTGAAGTCCACGATGAGCTCCTTCGTTTTGGTGGTGTTGAGGAGCAGGTTATTTTCGTTGCACCATGTGGACAGGTGCTGGATCTCTTCCTGTAGGCAGTCTCATCGTTGTTGCTGATGAGACCAATCACTGTAGTGTCGCCTGCAAACTTGACGATGGCGTTGGATCCAAACACAGGCTTGCAGTCAGAGGTGAAGAGGAGTAGAGAAATGGGCTTAGCACACAGCCCTGTGGTACACCAGTGTTAAGTGTGATGGATGTGGAGCAGGTGGATCCAGATCGGACATTCTGGGTTGGTCAGGAAGTCCAGAATCCAGTTGCAGAGTGAGGTATTGATGCCCAAGTCTTCAAGTTTGGCTATTAACTTGGTCGGGATGATAGTATTGAATGCTGAGCTGAAGTCAACAAACAGCATACGTGCATAAGAGTTCTTATTGTCCAGGTGGGTGAGCACAGAGTGCAGTGCCATAGCAACTGCATCCTCTGTGCTCCTATTGCTGTGGTAAGCAAACTGACGCGGGTCCAATGTGGGTGGTATGGAGTCTTTTAGGTGTTCCAGGATCAGCCGCTCAAAGCACTTCATGATGATGGGTGTGAGTGCTACAGGGCGGTAGTCGTTGGGGCACCTTGGACTAGAGTGTTTTGGCACTGGCACAATGGAAGTGCATTTGAAGCATGTTGGTACAGCTGCTTGGGCAAGAGACAGGTTGAAAATGTCTGTAAAAACCCCAGCGAGCTGCTCCGCACATGCCCTGAGAACACGACCAGGGATGTTGTCTGGTCCAGCAGCCTTGTGTGTGCTGATCCGGCTCAGTGCCTTGCAGACATCAGTGGATGAGAGTGTGATTGGAGGGTGGTCAACTAAGGGTTTGAGCTTGGTTGCAGTTTCTCTGTTGTCTCTTTCAAAGCGAGCATAAAAGTCATTTAGCTCATTCAGGAAGTTGACATCGGTGGCTGCAGGGGTGGAGTGGGTGGGTTTGTAGTCACTGATGGCCTGGATGCCCTGCCACATGCGTCGAGGGTCAGAGTTGGAGAAGTGTCCTCTATCTTCAGCTTGTAGCAGTGCTTGGCCTTTTGATGCCCCTCTTCAGGTTTGCTCTGGATGTGCTGTAGGCTTGTGCGTCTCCTGATCTGAAGGCAGTATTGCGTGTCTTCAACAGGAGTCGCACTTCCTGATTCATCCATGGCTTCTGATTTGGGTATGTGGTGATCTGTTTCTGGGTTGTAACACTGTCAATGGTGGTATTAATATAATCCAATACAGAGGAGGTGTAGCAGTCAATGTCTGTGTGAGCACCACTGGTGGCTTGGGAAGCAAACATACTCCAGTCTGTGTGTAGAAACTTTTCCTGGAGTGTGAAATCTACTCGCAGGCCACACCTTGATGGTCTTCACTGATGGCTTCACACGGTTGATGAGGGGTGTATATTTGGGAGTGAGGAACAGAGATATGTGATCTGATTGTCCCAGGTGGGGAGAGGGTGTCGCCACGTAAGCTCCAGCCATGTTTGTGTAGACATGGTCAAGGGTTTTGTTCCTCTGGTGTGACAGGAAACATTCTGATGAAATTTGGGTAGCACAGTCTTTAAGTTAGAGTGATTAAAATCACCCGCAACAATAAACGCTGCTTCCGGGTGAATAGTCTGTTATTTACTGATGGCTGCATAAAGTTCTTTCATAGCAAGCTTGGCATCAGCGTCCGGGGAATATAAGCTGCAGTTATAATGGTGGAGGTGAACTCCGCAGATAGAACGGTCTACATTTAACCATGAGAAACTCTAGGTCAGCTGAACAATGGCTCCCAACAACAGCAGAGTTTGTGCACCAAGCTTTGTTAATATAAATACACAATCCGCCTCCCTTGTCTTACCGGATCCATCTGTTGTTCTGTCCGCGGAGCATATGTGATGTCCCGTGAGCTCAATAGCAGAGTCTGGTATTCCACTATTTAACCACGTCTCCGTGAAGATAAGGACGTTACAGTTCAGAAGTCTTTTGCTGTGTGTCATGTTGAGTCGAATCTCATCCATTTTGTTCACTAGCGATCGTACATTGGCGAGGAAGATACTGGGTAAAGAGAGCCGGTGAGGTGTTAGCTTTAGCCTAGCTCTAAGTCCTCCACGTCTACCCCGTCTCTGTTTACGTTCTCGACGCCGCCTGCGAGCACTTCCGCCCGGCCGGGAAGAATGAGCTGCCACGGGCGTCCTAGTGATTTCAGGAGGGAGTCGAAGGTTGTCCATAAAACCGTCGGAAAATTGCAAACCAATATCCAAAAGCTCACTCCGGGTGTACGATGTAAAGGTACAACTGTTCTGCACAAACAGACCCGAGATAAGCAAAAGTAATACTGCAAAATTGCAGAAACTGGAGAGAACACGAGCCTCGCGATGTACTCGCGCCGCCATCTTGGATCTTTCAATACAAACGCTCGCCGTCATGGCGGCTATACTTGGAAGTCAGAAGTCAGTCAAAGTTACATATAGTCCCTTTAAGGGTGGCAAGAAAGATATATAAAATAACTGGGAAAAAAAACATAGTACAGGAGGACAACAAAAACAACAATACAGAAACACAGATATTACAATTTAAATTCAAAACATAAGGATTTGTTTTTTTAGGCTTTAAGTTTGTGCAATAATTTAATGAGACCAAATAAGAAGTTGGATATGTGTAAATGTAGGTTTTTGGTTTGTAGCTAATTAAATTTGCTGCTGGATATGAAATTATTCTGAAACTATACTCAGATTCATGGGAATGTTTTTACAGTAAAAAACAAAAACTATACATTGAGATCTGTGTTTAACTTTCTATTAAGAAAGAGGTTGATGTCTTTCCAAAACAGCTGTGTGTAAATTGTCCAAAAAAAGATTAGTGTTAGTTTCCTCAGTGGATTTAGATGAACAGAGAGAATCTACATTTAAGCAATACTTATTAAAAACATTATTGACAGGGAAAAATCTGTGTAACATTTTTAGCATTTCTACTTCTCAAATCTTGTTAGGAACAAAAATAATTTCTAGGAAAAAGCCATACATTTTTCATTCAGTATCAGCAAATACTAATACATAATTATTTCATACAACACAGTGGCAGGTTTGCTAATTGTGTTTCCATTAATTAAGTCTCTAATACTTTTGTTATTGGTTTTAAGACTTAAAAACATGACTGGTGTTTCCACAAAAAAAGAGTCACATCATACAAGTGTAGCACAAGCTGTGTTTCAAAATGAGATATAAACTGTACCTTAGGACGACAAAACCTTAGATTTGGTGATAATTATTTATATAAATAGGAGAATAAATTCTTGAGTGTAGCAGAATGTAGTTGTATGTATGCTGCTGCATACTATTGTATGACAAAGGTATTGCACAGGCTCTAAATCAGGGGTGCTCACACCTTTTCAGCACGCATAAAATGACCGAGTCAAAATGATCTACCCACTACAAAAATGCAAAACATATATTTATTTACAAATATATTAAGGATTCTTTATATGTACAATGTATGTTGATGTACCTTGCAAACCGTAATACTGCACAACACAACATAATTAACTATGTACAAGTTTTGTCATTACATGGGTTTACGCTGATGACTTGCACTGAATTGAATATTAATGCCCTGGCAGTGGCAAATATTTTTGGTTTAATATTTAATTTGATTACATTAATGTTTAAGTTGAGATTTACAAGAAATATTTTACCTGCTTTTAACCTTTAACTGCTGTAAAAAGCACCTTATTTGTTTAAAGTGTTGTTTAAAGTACAAACCAAATGTTATTGCACTTTTGTTCATATAGCAGTTCTTTCAAAATAAAAGTATGCAGTACACTAATTTTGAATTTATTATTAAATTTTGTGTATAAATGCAATTAATCGTGATTAATCGCAGAACATTGTGCGATTAATCGTGATTAAATGCTTTAATCGTTGCCCAGCACTAAAAATGACACAAAAATTTTTAATTGTGGTGAAGTGTTGCTAATTAATTGGCAGAGGACACAACACTATACATTGTACTCAAGTACACTTAAACGGTCCTGGAGTAAGGGCACCGCCATACGCCGATATACAGCGAAATACAACAATATACCTGCGTCCACCAGAGGGCAGGCTCCAAAAGCGGAAATATAAGGAGAAACCCAATGTACAAGTGTAAAAATCATGTTTACAGCCTGGTACAAAAGATGGCTCCGGTCTCTAGAGATTTTCTTCCTTTTCCTTGTGTAAATGTAAATACTAAGCCCCAAATTAACAAACTTAATAGGGATGAGGTTTGTTACTTTAGGGCTCCAAGGATGCTCCAAGAAGAATGGTTCCCAAGAATTTCAATTTAAACAATGTCACATAATGCTTTGTCAGTATTTTTATGGCAATAATTACAGTATTTTTGTCTTTATTTGAACAACAGTTTGGTGCTGAGCATTAACCAAAGATTTACATTTTGATCTTCTCAACTGCATGAGTATGTCTTTACTTATTATTACTGTTCAGTTTATATTTCTGTTGGTTTAATGAGTATATTATTAATCAATTATAATGTATATTCACACAAATTGTAATTCAAACAAGGGTTAAATTAAGGTGATGCTGCTGGTAAATTTATATGAATAATAGCAATCTATTTATTTTCTTTCTATAAACTGTAAAGAAAATAGCAACTGAATTCTTGGTCCTTGGCCTGTAACTATTACTTGCTATGAAATGAGAGAGAATGTTTTAAAAATAAAAAGCTGATTGTATTATTATTAGTAGTGGTATTTTTAATATTATTAATTGTAATATTTCTATTTGTATTCATGGGTTTTAGTCACATGACTTATTCCTGTAATGGGCGCCATTTTGAGGACTTTTGACCATTTAATACATAGAACAGTAATGTTTTGAATAGTTAATTGCTATGGCAACGATCCGAGTATTTCATCACATGAAAGCTTTAGAATGTACATATGTCACAGGGATCTGTGGTGGCGTTACATCATCGCCTTCCATTCTGCTGAGTCTATGAGAGGAACTAACGTTCAGACATATAGACATTTAGAAAACCACTGCGGTTGAAGACGACACACACTTTGGAACAAACACTGGAGAGTTATCTTTAAATAATATTGCATATTAGAGTTTTTACGGACACAGACTTGCTTTGACACTGAACAAATCAAGGACAAAAAATGGAGTCAGCTGTTAACGGTAAGAAAACATCCAAAAAAAGAAAGAACCAGAAGAAATACAGTTTTGTTCAGTTTTCCCAACCAGAGGGCAACAGAAGTTTCTGGGAAGGTGGAGTCAATGCTCTCCAACAAGATAAAAAAGAGTCAACAAAACTAACAAAAGTTTTTGTACCAGCTCCACCTAACGTCTGGACTTTGAGAAGCCAGATGTTCAAGCAGCAGGGCACCAATGTCCAGCCCACAAAAGAAGAAACAAGTATAGTTCAGGAACCTGTGGTGACTACACCAAATCCTGAACCTAAACCAGCAGGTGCTTCATCTTCCCAAGTCCTGCTGGATAGCAACAAATCCAACAACCAAAACAAACCAAAAACCCTGCAATCTGAAACTGCAAAGGAAGAAAACCCAAAACCGTTTTATCCGGCTCCCACCTAAAGTCAACGTCTGGACTTTGAGAAGCCAGATGTTCAAGCAGCAGGGCACCAATATCCAGTCCACAAAAGAAGAAACGAGCATAGTTCAGGAACCTCTGGTGACTACACCAAATCTTGAACCTCAACCAACAGGTGCTTCATCTTCCCAAGTCCTGCTGGAGCCAAAACCCCAAAGAACCACCCAACGACAGAAAAGATCTGAGGGGAGAGACTTGCCATCTGGACCAAAGACAAAAGAACCAGCAGTTCAACATAAATCGAAACTGGACACATCCTCAAAGGTCAATGGCAACAAATCCAACAACCAAAACAAACCAAAAACCCTGCAATCTGAAACTGCAAAGGAAGAAAAACCCAAAACCGTTTTTATCCCGGCTCCCCCACCTAAAGTCAACGTCTGGACTTTGAGAAGCCAGATGTTCAAGCAGCAGGGCACCAATATCCAGTCCACAAAAGAAGAAACGAGCATAGTTCAGGAACCTCTGGTGACTACACCAACTCCTGAACCTAAACCAACAGGTGCTTCATCTTCCCAAGTCCTGCTGGAGCCAAAACCCCAAAGAACCACCCAACGACAGAAAAGATCTGAGGAGAGACTTGCCATCTGGACCAAAGACAAAAGAACCAGCAGTTCAACATAAATCGAAACTGGACACATCCTCAAAGGTCAATGGCAACAAATCCAACAACCAAAACAAACCAAAAACCCTGCAATCTGAAACTGCAAAGGAAGAAAAACCCAAAACCGTTTTTATCCCGGCTCCCCCACCTAAAGTCAACGTCTGGACTTTGAGAAGCCAGATGTTCAAGCAGCAGGGCACCAATATCCAGTCCACAAAAGAAGAAACGAGCATAGTTCAGGAACCTCTGGTGACTACACCAAATCTTGAACCTCAACCAACAGGTGCTTCATCTTCCCAAGTCCTGCTGGAGCCAAAACCCCAAAGAACCACCCAACGACAGAAAAGATCTGAGGGGAGAGACTTGCCATCTGGACCAAAGACAAAAGAACCAGCAGTTCAACATAAATCGAAACTGGACACATCCTCAAAGGTCAATGGCAACAAATCCAACAACCAAAACAAACCAAAAACCCTGCAATCTGAAACTGCAAAGGAAGAAAAACCCAAAACTGTTTTTATCCCGGCTCCCCCACCTAAAGTCAACGTCTGGAATTTGAGAAGCCAGAATATTCAGCAGGGAAGCAGCTGTATTTTTGACCAAGGCCCAAACAAAGAAGATTTCCCTCCTCTGCCAAAGATTGCAGGGCAGCAGGGCACCATTATCTAGCCCATGAAAGAAGAAACACGGAAGTTCAGGAACCAACACCAAATCCTGAACCCAACCCAGCAGGTGCTTCTTCTACCACCTACAAAGCCAGAACATCCGGCAGCGAAGCATCTGTTGTTTTTACCAAGGCCCAAAAAAACAATTTCCCTTCTCTCCCAATAATGGCTAGTTTTTAGGATCCTTTTGGAAAAATAGTCTTGATTAGATGACAGCCAGCATTGTTACGTTTTGGAAACACCCGGAAGAAGGTTGGACCAAAGCGTTAGGTCAGCTATATTGTTGACATTACTTGCAATATAGTTTATTTGATGCTCTAGTCAGGCCTCTTTCCAGCGTTTTCTAATCCAGCTGTACTGACTGTTATCTATGAGACCAGTAGACAGTCCACAGTCAAGTTTCCTAGAAGGACCAACCATCACTGGCCAATTTATTAGATCACCAAGTCACCTCTCTTCAAAATTCGGATGCTTTAAATGTGATTAAAATGTGATTCTCTCCTTCTCCTTATTGGATTTGACAAAATTAAAACCTAAAATTAAATTAAATAAAAATAAAAAAACTATATTAAGTATATGAAGTTTTATTCCATTGAATGTTAGAGTAGCTGAAAACATTGTTTTGTTGTTTTTTTAGTGTGCATATAGTTAGTTGAGTTCCCTTATGTATTTTTACCCCTGACCAGCATTCCTGGTCATGTTTTACACATTACTTTAAACATGGCAAAGGAAGGAAAGTCATGTACTGTTATATTGAAGAAAAGGTTAAAGCAAAGGCATCTGGACTTAGTTTTCAAGGTGAAGACGTTTCATCTCTTATTTCCAAGAGACTTTTTCAATTCTCAGCTCAAATGATACGAGGGCTGAGCTTATATCTCTAGAGGGAGGGGTTTGACAAGAAACTAACTCTGATTGGACCAGGCTGTTCTCATCTCATAGTCGCTACCATAAAAAGACACTGTGACTCTTGATGTGAGAGTCATCAAGGCTCAGGTCAGTTGTAAGTATTACAGGTCCATTCAGGTGTTGTTCTAGAGTGAAACTGTTCTGGTTTAGGTTTCGAAACACTGTTGTAATTAGTGGGTAAGAAGAATCTGCGGCCACCTCTGTTCAGCGAGGGCTTTTCCATTTTAACAAAAATGGTTTCCTTCACCCCTCTCTCAAACCATCTGGTCTCTCTGCCCAAAATTTGGTCATTGCTGTCCTCGAAGGAATGCCCTTTCTCTATAAGGTGAAGGTGGACTGCAGAATTAAAAGACAACAGGTAGGATTTAAAGTGTGCTTGGAGGCTTGCAAATATTCATGTTAACAGACTGATTAGTGTTTGCTAACTTTATTAATTAATGTTGCTGATAACTACATTTATATTTTGTTTAAACCATATGGTATCAATCCTATGCATGACATATCTCAATTTTATTAAGGTAAAATAAGAACTGGTAAATATAAGGTATCCTGCACAATAAATGACTAGAAGCTGGAAAACATAACTTATGCAATAAGTCTGGTTTAGTTGTAGCTAGAAGAGCTGTAGTTACAGGCTCACATCTCTTTCTCTCTCTATAAAGGTCTGTGCTATATATAGACAGTAACTTATGAGCTGTCCTTTCTGTTAGCTGCTTAGCATCCATGTTTTACACGCACACTATTGTTATTTAGCATTAGACAACTGAAAACAAAACACCCCAATATCCAGTTTCTGGGCTGCGTTTGAGGCTAGTTGTTTTTTTTGTTGCTGGCAGTGTCTATCTCGATACACATTTTCACTGTCATGGCGGCTATACTTGGAAGTCAGAGCTGTACACATCCAGGTTAATTTCCTGGCAAAACCGGCCCGAATTCTCCACAATAAAATGAGCCTACAGGTTCATAGAGACAACAGTTTTTAACAATAAAGGTCTCAGTAATCTCATCTAATTATAGTCAGCTCATATTTGGGCAAATTAAAATGTTATTTGAGCTTAAAAAGTTACATATAGTCCCTTAACTGTGCAGTGGACTTTAAAATATCTTTAGAGGAGAGGGATAATTATTTACATTTACATTTATTCATTTAGCTGACGCTTTTATCCAAAGCAACTTACATTGTTCTAATGTAATTACCAGCGTTACAGCCACTGGAGGCAAGGTGGGTTAAGTGTCTTGCCCAAGGACACAACGATATTATGAACTTTGGGGAGAGTGGGAATCGAACCGCCTTCCTTCCGGTTGAAAGACGACCACTCTACCCACTGAGCTACTGCAGCTTATTATCAAAGCTCACCTGATACAGATCATACTGGTGAGTAAAAGGCTTGTCTGGATCTCCATGGTAACACTCAGAGAGAGGAGTTTGTGAAACTCAGATAAATTGTATGAATTTCTTTTATATTGTTGGTAACAACAGGCTGCTTTTTGAACAACTGAAAATGGGGCAAACCATCCCTTTATCTGGCTCTTTGTCAGTCAGTCCATGTGCGAGTGCGCAGTTCTGTCTGTAAGCGCGCAGCTCTGTGCAGCTCTATCTGTGAGCGAGCAGCTATTCGACATGTCTCTGTGAGCAGCTCAGAGACACGCTGCTGCCGTCTCGTCAGAACTCTAGTTAGTTCACTTTTGTTGGTTAGTTAAGGCCTGGAAGCCCTTATCATTTGACTGTATTGTTTAATGGACGAGCCATTTATGTATTAGTTTGTAATTTAGTAATAATGTTGACGATAATAAACGACTAATAATTAATGAAGGAGATAAGAAAGACTATACTGGTTTTGAACAAAGGAGATGTGCGCTAGTTTTAAGCATATATACAGCTGGAGCAGAGGATTTACCATTAGGAAACAATTTAAATGCAATTTATGTAAGATCAAATAGTTTAAATTGAAGTTGAATTGTGGGATCAAATGAAAAAACAATGCATGAAAGAAGGGGATATTTACTTTAAAAATTGGATGAACACAGATAGACGTAATGACGGGAATCACAATAACAAGTGAAGAAGCAATAAAATTTGTAAAGATCAAAACAGAGTATTAAATTGTTTTGATATAATCTGCTGTAATCTCTGTGGCTTCTTCTCAGGTGTATACATGTATAACCAATTCAAACCTGAGCTGAAAGGGAGAAGCACCAGAGGGACCAATAGGAGAGGGTGGACTGGTGCCACACTGGGAACTTTCCATTGGCGATTTGCAATCTACGTCATCATGAGGGTTTCCCAGCAAGGCTTTGAGAAATCAGAGTCTTACCTGGTGTTTTGGAGTCTGTGGAGAATGGAGGGTTTGGAGAAAGAAGAGGAGATACATTGCTCCCGGCATGGAGACGGGACCAGAGAACAATGTTGGATGGAGGCCAGCAGTTGACCTGGACAGCCGATGTCGGAGCTGGTTCCAGGTTAGCGGCAGAGTGGACAAAGAGAGAGGAAGTGACGCAGGGCACAGGACATTAGAAGAGCCAGGGTGCGAGAAGAAAGTTTGCCCTTAGCAATGCGTCACAGCGGTAGAAGACGTCAGTGTGATGATGCTGTGAAAGACGAGAGTCTCTTGGACTGTTTCCTGGACTGCACGAGGAGTTCCTGTTTGAGATCATTATAATATGATTTGGAGATGTAGTAGATTCAAATATGTATAGATAGGAGAAATGAGAAGAAGTGTATTTTTATATTACAAATGTTTTTACTCATATGGTTATATTTCAATGTGAGTAAAATTGGCAAATTTATAAAGCATTTTTCAGGAGATGCAAGAATGCTTTAAATACCTACGTACAATACATACACAAGACAAATAAAGCAGTAAATAAAAACACATATTGCATTGGAGGTAATGACATTTCTTGAAAAGGTTGTAACTGTTTCTTAAATGTTTTCAGTCAGTCAGAAGTTTGGAACCTTTGTCCTTGGTATTTGCCCTGACCCATTTCCTGAATATTGTCAAAACTTGAAAAAGGCACAATAACCAGGACACTGATGAGCATAGAAATTTACTCAATCTTGATCACTTTCACTTCACTCTTTCTTAGCCACGTTACTTGGGTCTGGAACTTCTTTCCTTGAAAATGGCTTCCACTGATCAATGACCTGACCAATCATAACTGTTGATTTAAACTTTGTGTTGCTCTGTTCTTCTGATTGGTTGTATATTTTTTTAACTCATTGGTCTCTGCAAATACTGTAATGGTACTGCCCCTGAATTCTAATTAGTTTTATGTGTATTTGTTTCTCTTCCAGGACCTTTTGCCATATTTTACCAACATCTACTGTAAATTGTCCATTATTTTTTTTGCAAAGCATTTTAAGATGATCTACTGTCCAGAAATCTGTTCTTTCACTGATTATTGAAGCCATTTTCTACAAACCAATCTAATAACGTACAAATAAAGTCAGTGCATTTCTCACCTGCTGAGTGCGAAACAGAGAAACCTTTACAGTCACAAAACAAAACCTCACACTTTCACACACCAATTCTTTTTCCTATTATTTTTCAAGGCTCTCCACACACCTCCCACATCTGGAAAAGTACTCAACACAAACCTGTTGCATTCAAAAGAAAGAACCAGTAACAGAAGGAAGCACTCCTGCCTCACGTCTGTGAAGGTTCCTTATCAAAACGCTATGGGGAACATTCTTTGTGTGACCGGTTGTGAAGCACGTGTGTCAAACAGGGCAAGAATTGGCTTATATAACCTCTGTTGGTGATGCAGCTCATCAGTGCCAGCTGTCTTAATGAGCTCACCTGAACGCGAGTGACACAGAGGGTATAAGAACACATGACGCAGAAGCGTCTTCAGGTTTCTTTGTCTTCAGACCTCATTGTGTGAAGTGTGAGCAAATGTGTGAGCCCGGATCGCTTTCTTTCAAAAGGAGGGGGCCGCTTTCCCACTCAGATTGTGGGGTTCCCTTGTCGATCTGGCTGAGGCACGGGGATTTGAGAGTCCTATGCCCTTTGCGCTCTCGCCAGATGAGGCGGACATCGGCTTTGTGCTCAGGCGGGCGCGCACCGGAGCTTACCGCAAGCATGTCGATGACGCCTCACCCCTGGCTTCTGCGGGCGCCGCCGTCTCGGACCGCTCCTCCCGCTCTGACGTGGCGTTTGAGGAGCTGCTCGAGGTGGTTACAAGAGCAGTGGCGCGGCTGAATATTGAGTGGCCGCAGGAGCAGAGCCCCCACCTAAATGCTCAAAACTGGATGACAAGTTTCTGTCAGGTGGACGGGCGGAGGGATTGCAGCGGCGGTCTCTCCCCTTCTTCAGGGGATGTTACATGCAGGGGAGATTTGTCTCTGCCTCCCTGCTCCTGTTTTTCCTCCTCCCCTATTTTGCTCTCAGGTACTGAGAGTGGAACCTGTTTGCCACACCCTGGTTGGATAATCCACCACCTGGAGCAGCCAATCAGGGCCTGGCTCAAGATTTAAAAAGAAGCACCTTGAGCTGCATGCTCTCTCTCTCTTGCATTGTTTGAATGTTCTTTGTATTTGTAAATCACATGTTGTTGGTTGGGAGGTTGGCAGGTGAGTGGGGACCCTATACATTTTTGCACCACGTAGGAAATTTCTGTTTAGCTCACTAGGTTTATTGGTTGTTGCCACCCGTGTATGTTTTGGAGTACAGACCTTTATTTAGATAATTTAAACCAGGACTTTTGTTTCTTGTTTAGTTCTCTGCTCAGTTAGTTAGTTAGGCTCTGTTTTGTTATATTTGTTTTTTTGATTTGGCACAACCGTACAGCCTCCCTCCCTCCACTTTTGTTGGGTGTTTTATTTTTGTGTGTGTTTGGACACCAATAAAAGCCAAACACCGAAACTCTATGACCTTGACTCTCTGTTTGTCTTGTATTAATTGTCTTCATCAACTGAGGATATAACAAGTGGGGGCTCGTCCAGGATCTTATTTTTCCCACAAGACAATCATTGAGTCTATTGTTTCATTTTTTAGAGAGCGTGAGAGAGGAAAATGGTGTTTTTTTTTTGCAGGATTTTATTGACAGTCTGTGTGCTGAACACTTGGAAAAGTGTCGTAGAGATGACTTGTTGTGTATTGCAGCACACTATAGAATTCCTGTTCAAAAACAATCTGCTAAACGAGAGATCAAAAATAAGGTCCTAGAGAAATTGATTGAACTAAAAGTTCTTGCTTCTGTTGAGCATGGCCCTACAGGCCTAGTGAGTCTTCTGATGAGGGTTTGGTTCACCTAGAAACTAATGCTAAGGCAAAGGATGTTAAAATATCCACTCCTTTAGAGACTCGAGAGGAAAGGGAGGCTCCTCCTGCAACTTTGCCTCATTTTGAGTCTTCCTCCCTCCACTTTTGTTGGGTGTTTTATTTTAGTGTGTGTTTGGACACCAATAAAAGCCAAACACCGAAACTCTATCACCTTGACTCTCTGTTTGTGTTAGAACTTTGCAGTAAGTAATACTTTGCAGTAAAAAACTTGACAGTTTGTCTTGTACTAAATTGTCTTCATCAACTGAGGACGTAACAGGGGACCTCCATGAGCGTGCTAGCTCCTCATGGAGGTCCCCGAAGAAGGGCAGAGCCCGCCGCTGAATAAGCCATATTTGTCCCGCGTTTTTGTGCCTTCGACGTCGATTTATTCAACTATCGTGGCCACACAGGCGCGGGGCTATGGGTCGATGCCCCAGGTGGAAGAGACGCTTGCAGGATATCTCTCCCATTGTCCTCCCTGAGGAAGCCTACACTCCCCCACAAAGCCATGGTGGGTCACGTCATTGCTGGTGGGGAAGGCTTTCCAAGTGGCGGTGCAGGCTAGTGTAGCACTTCACACCATGGCAGTTTTGCAGGCATACCAGGCTGAGCTGCTCAAAGATTTGAGCACAGGGAGGGCTTTGGACGAGGAGGCCTTTTCAGAGCTACGCCATGCCACAGACCTGTCTCTCTGCACAACAAAGCAGACGGCCCACACTATTGGCCGCTCCATGTCTGCTTTGCTTGCGATGGAGAGGCATCTGTGGCTCAACCTCACGGGCATCAAGGAGAAGGACCGCGCCTTCCCCCTGCACCCATCTCGCCTTTTGGTCTTTTTGGCGACATGGTGGACTCCGTCGCCACTAAGTACCAGGATGTGATGCGCTACAAGGAAGCGTTCGTGAGGTTCCTCCCCCGCCGTGCTCAGCAGTCGGGACCGCTGTGATAGTCTCAGAGGTCCGTTTAAAGCGCAGAGAGCATCATGAAGAACAAGGAACACACCAGGCAGATCCGAGATACTTTTGTGGAGAAGTTTAAAGCCGGATTTGAATACAAAAAGATTTCCCAAACTTTAAACATCCCAAGGAGCACTGTGCAAGCGATAATATTGAAATGGAAGGAGTATCAGACCACTGTAAATCTACCAAGACCTGGCCGTCCCTCTAAACTTTCAGCTCATACAAGGAGAAGACTGATCAGAGATGCAGCCAAGAGGCCCATGATCACTCTGGATGAACTGCAGAGATCTACAGCTGAGGTGGGAGACTCTGTCCATAGGACAACAATCAGTCGTATACTGCACAAATCTGGCCTTAATGGAAGTGTAGTAGATATGGATATTTATTTATGTAAATTCTCAATTAATATTATGTTATCAAAATTTTTGTCTCGTTAAGGGCACCACCCAGGATTTACAGTCCTGGGAAACTGATTATGCTTAATAAGTCTGATCTGAAGGAATAGAATTCTCTGTTTTATTATAAACAGGAAAACACCAAATAAAAATCTTTAACGTTTTATGGGTTTTTATTGACGATTACACAAAGTTAACAATGAAAGATAATGATGGGAGAAATGACACAAAGGGGGAAGTTATTGACGGATAATGAGGTTAATGATTAACACAGAACAACAAACAATGACATTTACTTATTAGAACTTTGTGGAGAAAAAGGATGTTTTGACTAACTTAAACTCGGCTACTGAGCTTAATTAAAGGACTATTAAAGGGGGCGGCAAGGATATAGGTGAATAGCGGATATGGTCAAAGTTCTGATGGGCCTACTCAAGACAATGTACAGGTTCTATAACGCCAAACATCAGTGTCACGTGCTCAACTCACTCTAGTCGTCCTGAGAACTCAGCGGTCCGGGCAGCAAAAGGTCCAAATGGATGCTCCAGAACTTTTGACGCGGCTGCTCCAGCTGGTTGTTGCTAAGCGACGAGATGGCGGCACGGGTACACTGATCCCAAAGGGGCCGTGAAGCTCCGTGGCAGGGAAGAGAAGGCGTTCTGTTACTGTCTTTGAGTGTAAGGCAGGCCTCTACCAAGCAGGTGAGGTGAAAGTCCTTTAAACAAAAATTCACTCACTGAAAGATGTCTCGGAAGCTGTTTTCTCTGGCTTAAAACTTGCTTACGAGATTTGGTTCAGTCCAAAATTCCTTTAAGCAGGCGTCTTGGTACAAACTGCAAAAATGTCTTCCTCGCGCGGAAGTGACGTCAAAAGAGAGTATCACAAAAATAATCAATACGCGTAGACTTTATAAATAAAAATCACGTTTGGCACTGAGTGTATGCCACGTGGCTAGAAAAATGAAAAGCAAGCTAAGGCTAAGTTACAGGATAGGACGAAGTATATTGTCCTGCAGACAAAGATCAGAAGATGACGAGAGGCAGAAGAGAGATTGCAAGAGAGTGATTTCCGGCGCGCACAACTGTTTTTTAACATTCCAGCTGTAACACTGGTGAATGGAACATTAATGTAAGTCGCTTTGGATAAAAGCGTCTGCTAAATGACTAAATTTTTTTAACATACGTTAAAGCGGGAACAAGATGCTTCTGCGTCATGTGTTACTTATACCCTCTGTTCAGGTGCGCTCAATTACACAGCTGCCGCCAATGAGCTGGGTCACCAACAGAGGTTATATAAGCCAATTGTAATGCTTGTAGGGCTAAGGGTCTGACTACGGCCAATTTAGTAGTGTGCCACTACTCTTGGCGACCAGAAGTAGGTTCGTTAGAGGAGCCAGCGTGTGTGAATAACCACAAAACAAAAATACGGTTTAAATATAGTTAAATTATTATTTACGTAAACCAGAGCATTAACAAGCATATATATATTAACAAGATATCAATTATTATATGATAGGCATATAGACAATATATTGATCTTAGATTATTATTTATAGTTCAGATATAAATAAAAGAAAACAAAATCCCACAATGACAAATTATTTCAGTCCGTTTCTTTTTCAATACAAACAGAGTAAGCCTTTCTCCAGGTAGGAAATAATTGTTCAATCCTACCGGACAGCAGCATGTGGGTAGCTCACCATCAATGATTGTCATGTGGGAAAAAAACCTGACCGTTGAGTAGTTGTTCAATCGTTCCCGCACAGATTTCTCCCTACCCCCAGAGCAGAGTCCAAGAACAGTGCAGAACAGAGCATCCACCGTGTTGTAGCAGCCAAAGCAGGTGCGCAGGTGATCCTTTGCCACGGATCTTAAAGGTGGGAACTGGAAGTGAGTGCTACGTTACCTTGGTTACACAATTCTTGGCGTGTTTGACACACGTGCTTCACAACCGGTCACACAAATAATGTTCCCCATAGCATAATGCTACGCAGTCAAGTAACCCGAGACGTTCTCAGAGTCTCACAGCAAGAAGGTTCTGGGTCCAATTCCCATCCAGGGCAGGGCCTTTCTGTGTGGAGTTTGCATGTTCTCTCCATGTCTGCTCCTGTTTCCGGGTGCTCCGGTTTCCCCTACCACTACAGACATGTACGATACCTCCAATCCCCCCATTGGGCCTCCTGCACAAGAGATTTGTAATCTCAGTGGAACTTTCCAGGATAAATAAAGGTTAGATAAAATAAAAATATGTTTGTGATAAAACATTGGATTTGTTGATCTGATTTTCCTGTCCACAGATTTTAACAAGCAGAGATGTGTCCTACAGAGAGCACTCATCAGAGACTGGCCCCGTACTTCAGTTCTTCTGCTCAATGTTGCTTTTAAACCCTGTTCCATACTGTGCCATAATGTCTGCTCTCCTTTTATCAGATGTATTAATGTTTTACTCTTGTCAAATGGCCATCTGTGGTTTAAACAATCCATATGCAAAGCACTTCAATAGCTATATATTTATAGAAGGATAAAAATATATTGCTGTAAAAGTAAATTATCACGTCATGGAAAATGTGAAAAGAAAAACTGATGGAGGGTAGCTGCAGCGCTTTGTCAGTGCTCTCTGTTAAAAATATAAATGAGTAATCAACATATTTAGAAATATAGCATAGTCAACTACATTGAACAAAAAACTGAACTCAAAGATCTAAGAGTTTTTCTTTGTACACAAAAGGCCTGTTTCTCTCAAATATTGTTTACAAATCTGTCCAAATCTGTGTTAGCCCTTTGCCGGGATATTCGCCGGTGAGCCCTTCGCCGGGATATTTCCATCCACCTCACAGGTGTGGCATATCAAGATTCTGATTAGAGAGCATGATTATTGTACAGGTGTGATATAGGCTGGCCACAATAAAAAGCAATTCTAAAATCTGCAGTTTCTATAATCTGCAGTTTTCCTGTATTGGGGGTTTCCAGGGTGGGGTCCAAAAAACAGTCAGTATCTGGTGTGACCCACCTTTGCATCACGCAGTGCAACACATAGAGTTCATCAGAACGTTTGGCCATTTTTTAGGAAATATGAATAATAACACAGAAAACTCATAGTTAGTGGTTGGGTCAAGCCATTAATTGTAAAACAACTGTTTACTGTTTATTATAATGACAACAGAAACTACCCAAATGACCCTGATTAAAGGTTTACATGCCCTGGTGATTTTGGCCTGATAACAACAAGTTGACACAAACAGGTTTGAATGGCTACTAAAGGTAACCCTCTTCACCTGGGATCTGTTTCTTTGTAATAAGTGTGTGTGTATAAAAGGTCAGTGAGTTTCTGGTCCTGACAGACCCTTGCATTTTTCATCCGGTGCTGCACTGATGTTTCTGTATTCTATGATAGTTTTTGTTGTTATTATGATTTAAAAAGTAAAACACAGTTGTTTGACAATAAATGGCATTTCCCAACCACTAACTATGAGTGAAAGAAACGTTTTTGTGTTCTCATTCATATCCTCTGAAAAATGGCCAAAAAAATCACCAATTCTGCCAGGGTAACTTATAAGCACAACTGTATTGCTCCACTAGAGTTAGTTGGTTGAGTTTCTCCTGAAAGCCTTGTGTTTTCACTGAGCTGTGTCCAGAAAGAGACATCTGCTGCAGAAACAGACATGTCACACGGTAGACACGGGAGACGTCTGTACATGAGTTGTAAATTATTATTTAAAGCATTCTTTTTAAAACTTTGATGCATTCCCAATAATAAATCCAAGCTGTAAACTGCTGCAAGAAACATTAGACTGTTTGTGAATTCATTCAAGGCTTTTTCTTACATAAATAAATGCAACGCTTATATTCACGACACGGGAGCTACAGTACACTGACTTTTTCTTAGAGTATGACAAAAACATTTCATTTTTATTCCACATATCCTACTGGCCATTTAAATATTGCACTTTCAGAACCTTGTCAAACTGCTCCTAATAGGTTTTCAAGACACAACTAACTTACCTGTAGAAAACTTAATTTCAAGATTTTGTTACAGCTTTAAATTCTGAAAAGACCCACAATTCTATAAAGCCCTAACTTCTAACTCTTTGTCTTGGTATTTTTTTTTCTGGCCAGACCTTGTCCTGCTCTGGTGTGAGGCAGGTGTTTCCTTCGCTGTGAAAAAGTGTCAAAGTTAAACCAAATAAACGTTGACGGAGTCCCAGCATCGTGTGTCTGACAGGTGATAATGTTGTCATTACAGAGACTCAGTGGAAACACCAGCTCACATTAAGTTAATGTTTCCTACAGCCTCGACACAGTTCAGTGAAGAGAGCACATATTGAAGCAGTCAGTTTCAATTCAACAGAGCGCTCTTTAAACATAATATTCGACACTGTTTCCTCAGGCAATAAAAGCAGCACAATGTCAAATTTTACCCAATATTTCCGATTTAATGAAAACAATACTTCAGGTTGCGGCAAGTGGACATTTTTGGAGAACTCTAATCTCCAGGACTTAGCCACATTTTTCCAACACAGACAGAGATCAGGGAACGGAAAGAGGACTGAGTGGTTCATCTCTCCATCACTGATGCCAACACCATTGGCCCAAACGACAAGGCAACCTCAGAAACAGAGGCCAGAGCTGGCTGATGGAGCTCTGTGGGCTCGGTCACTAACATTCGGACACATATGGTCCACGTCCCGAGCTGCCAGAGCGCACTGGGGCTGTGTGGAGACAGGCCTGAGGTCACTACAAATTGCCTGGCTGGGTTGGTTTGCCAGTTTAGAGTTGTGGCTGATCAGCAGTGGGAGGAGAGGAGGTCGGCAAATGGCAGCCACTGGGAGCCTTTTGCTCTCTGTATGTTGCAGCATTGGGTAAAGAAAGATATCACAGCTCAAAATCTATGAAATAAAGAGTCTAGGTTTACATGGAGCAACACCATCTGCCTCAGAGGGCTTTACAGACTGCACCAGAAAACATCCCTCTGTCCTTAGACCCGGCACGGTAAGGAAAAAGAGAAACCTCAGGGAGAACCGCAGAAGGAGGGATGGACGGGCCGTGCAATAGATGTGTCCAGGACAACTGGAAACAACACAGTCTATAGAGGACGGGGTTCAGGAAACATAGTCTGGACGGCAACAATGGAAGATGAATTACTGAATGGAAAGGCTTATTATGCGCTAAACTGGTCAAATTATTGATGTTGGGCTTAACTTTGAGCACTTTGAACACGTGTTGCTGGGCAAGAGTTCAAACATCACTTAAAATAACAGATTAACACATTAATCAGATAGTAATGTATAGCACAGACATACGTAATCAGTTACAGTTTCTACAGAAAGTAGCCTGTCCACATCAAATGCAACCACTTCAAATTTGTACTCGCTCACTCCAATATAAAGTTGCTTATGACATCTTTACAGGACAGTTTAGTCTGAGTCACTTTAAGGCTTCGTGTGGATCTCCAAGTATGTCAGTTTTTAATGCACTGTGCCCCTGCTTAGCTCTCGGACCATGTCAACAATACAGGGAATGTCTCAAGGTTCACTGTAAAAAAAAATCCTAATTTTACAGAAAATAACTGTAAATTTTTTAGAGTATTTTTCTGTTATTTTTAATTACATTCAAAACTCTGTAAAATTACAAACAATATCTGTAAATAAATGAATTGTCTGTTAATTTAAGGATTATATCAGTAATGTCAAATTACAGTAATGTTAATTTTTATACAGTACAATTACTGTATTATTTATACAGTATTTTTCTGTTTTCTTAAATTACGTATAAAGTAGTGTAAAATTACAATAATAAAGTGTAATTAAATGTGTAGCTCATTATTTTAAAGGTTTATATCCATACTAATAATCTAACATATTTCCTTGTTATTTTAAAGTAAATATTTTTTTTTATACAGTACAATTACTGTATTATTTATACAGTGTTTTCTGTTTTCTTAAATTACATATTAAATTGTGTAAAATTACAATAATATATCCATACTAATAATCTTACATATTTCCTTGTTATTTTAAAGTAAATATTTTTTTTATACAGTACAATTACCATATTATTTATACAGTATTTTTCTGTTTTCTTAAATTACATACAAAGTTGTGTAAAATTAGAATAAAAATGTGTAGCTCATTATATTAAAGGTTTATATCCAGTTTAGATTAAGACAGGATTAGACCTTAGTTTAATTAGGGCATGCGATTAGCTTTTAAAAATGTGCCTTAGATAAAAAAAAAATACATTATGTGTGCATCTTGAGACAAAACAATGGCACTGACATATTTTAAGACATGTCAGTGCAAGTTGCTTTCAGGTAAAACAGCTCAAACATGCATTTTAGTCTGAGACTACAGGCTTAAGCCTTGCCTGTGAAACCTGAGTGTTTTTGAGCATGATTGGTTATTCTGAGTGTGATCCAGGAATCTGTCCAATAACAACTATGCGCGCCTTTACAGTTCAAATTTGAATACGTCAGTTGGAGTGAGTGAGTGAGTGAGTGAGTGAGTGAGTGAGTGAGTGAGTGAGTGAGAGCGGGCGCTGCTGCTCGGGATATTCAGTATTAACTTACTTCTGTTCTGTGGCTTTTTATATTGTTTAAACATGGATTGGTTTACATCGGACTGCTACATTTTTATTTTGAGCGAGTTGCAGGATGTAAATGAAGAACAAACACGGAAGATGGACAACGATTTTTTTTTAACAACGCGTAAAGGACATAACGTTAATGCAATCTGCGGAAGGTAACGTTAAATAACTTTTTATTTCATAAAAAAATCTGCTAGCGTTACATCAAAATATAGTGTGTTAAGTTGATAATCTAAACGCGATTACATATTTCAATGTAGTATGCTAATATTATGTGTTGTTTGCATGTGTAAATATTGTCAGCTAACAGTTATTTAGATTAGCATAGGAGCTTTACAATGAGTGAAATGAGAACATTGTCTTTTTAGACAGAGAGGAACTCGAACCATAACGTTACTCCTTGACTCTAGAAGAATCTGCAAACTAGGTTTTTGAATCTACTGTTGATGGCGGGATATAGGCCCATATAGTTGCATGTGTGTGACTCGCGCTTAGCCTAGCCGGTGCTAGGCTAGCGAGTCAATAGATCCCTGTAGCCTGCCATTAAAACAGTTTTACCCACTCCACAGTACACCAAAAGCAAATCGATTATAACGCCAGACTACCGATGTAAATGTCTGTTGAGAGAATAATGTTAGAACTCAAACTACACTTGCATCTCAATGTTTGCATTACATTTACTGGAACTAGTTTCTCAGCAGCGGCGAATTATACTTTGCTCCGGTTAGTACTGCGCCGGAAAGTAAACAGAACAGAAGCGCACTACAGTCGGACGGTAGGTTGCCTAGGTAACTTAATATCACTCCTCCGCTGCTGTAGACTGTGCTAATAAATACAGGGAACAAAGTCTAACTATTACAATGTAATGCAAGGTTACACTGGCCCTCCAGGAGTTTGGCACATTCTCCCAAATAATTTACTCACCCTCATGTTATTCCAAACATTTATGCATTTTGATTGCCAACATTCTTCAAAAATATCTACTTTTAATGCTTGACAAAATAGAAATTTCAGGTTTGAAAAGACATGATGGTGAGTAAATTATGACAGAATATACATTTTTGGGTGAACTATCTCCAGTACTTTAATAATCGCACTCAAGGAGATTTTTTTTTTAACGCATAATCATCATCAATCCTTTATTGAGAAAAATTGAGAGAAATAATCCATTGTTGTTGTGAATCTACATGTTCCTTCTTTTGGTGATGCACATTTTTGTCACATCAGACACAAGTTTTAAATACCAGACAAAACAGAAGACAAACAGACAATTTAAATACAATTTATTAAGCTTGTTTAAAGGAAACAAAAATAATTTAAATCATCCTTTTAAGAGAATCATAGTGTGTCCTTTTTTCCTCCCAGATGCACCAAGGATCCAGTTGATTACTGGCCGCTTGCAGGATTGCTGTGACGCTGCTGAGTCTTGAACGCGGATTGACAACAGACCCGAAGAGAATACAATGCTGAATAATGTTTTTTTGGACAAAACTTTATTTTCGATGCTTCAAAAATTCTAACTAACCCACTGATGTCACATGGACTACTTTGATGATGTCTTTATTACCTTTCTGGACATGGACAGTATACCATACACATTTTCAATGGAGGGACAGAAAACTCTCGGACTAAATCTAAAATATCTTAAACTGTGTTCCAAAGATGAACGGAGGTCTTACGGGCTTGGAACGACATGAGGGTGAGTCATTAATGACATAATTTTCATTTTTGGGTGAACTAACTGTTTAGAATCAATAGTGGTGTGAAATCTTGTATGTATCAGTTTTGTGTAGAGTATGTTTAGAAAATTTCACTTTAATCCTAAAGTTTGAGAATTTGATAACTGTTCTATAACTACTAGTTAAAACGTTGTGTTTAATTTAAGATATATACTGTAATTTATCAACTGAATCATTCCATTTAATTTAGATTATATGTTTACGGAAATGATTTAAATCTTTTATACATTTTTTTTTTTTTTTTACAGACTTATTTTGTCTTCCAAAAATAAAACTGTTAATGTACAACCTTGAGCACGCCTTGACAAGTTATTGAATGTGTTTGATCGTTATAATTTAGCAAAGGTCTGTTAAATAACAGTGTTTGTCATTAGAACCTTTAGTGCTGTCACTTTATTGAAGGTGTTTGATTGTAATAATTTAGGAAATACCTGTAAAATAACAGCGTTTTTCCATAAAACTATTAGTGCATCACTTTATTGAAGGTGTTTGGTCATTACAATCTAGGAAAAATCCATAAAATAACAGTAACTGTAAAAACGATTTAGAAGACGGTTGCCAAACAAAACCGTAAATTAAAGTATTTGCACTTAATTGGATTTAAGATATTTTACTTTAATTTTACGGTTTTTGTTTGGCAGCCGTAGCTGCCAGTCATTTGACCGTTTTTTTAAGTTTTTTTTTTTTACAGTGTTTGACTTAACTTAAATATCAATTTGCACTCATTTGTGAAAAGTTATATTTAGATTTTAAACATGTCCTCCCAATGACAGTGAGCTGGTGTACAAAAATGGGAAAAGACAAAACCATCTGAGAACTATAATAATGCAACAGTCTTTTTTAAAAATATAGATAAATGTGCTATGTTCTATTTTGTTTGAGCCTATGCTACAGCATTTTACTTTTTAACTATGTGATCCAGCTCCATCTAATCCCCTACCTGTGTTTTTAGTGAAAGAGCTCATCATATTCCCTTTCAGTGAGTAGGATATCAAAGACTGTAGAGAGCATCTTAGAGCTAAAGGTCATAGTTGTGATCTCGAACAGTGCTGGTTTCCATCAGGAGCTCTGCTAATTAACCGAACCCCAGCCGCTCATTCAATATCTCCAGATAAAAGCCCCAGTTAATGACACTGGTGAAATATTTAAGTCTACATGAAAGGTGGACACGGAGGCAGCTGCTAACCCCGACTGCCAGCGTTTATACATTATATATCACAGAGGTGCTGTTCTTTCAATCAGAGGTCAAAGAACAGGCCCCTGAAATAGAGAGTCAGCGATCAGCATCAGTATGACACGTTTCACCACAAAGCCTCCACAATAACCGCGCCCCTGAGTGAACATGGAGATCAATACTAATACATTTGTCCATAAATGCACCTTGAGCAGAGTGGAGACGAGAAAAGAGGCTCAGATGATCAACATGAAGTAAACAGCACACAGTGTGGGCCATGGGCCATTTTAAAAACAACCCTATAACCAATAATAATGAAGTATTGTAACAAGGATAAATAAGAATATAAACATAGAGGGAAATGGACGTATAATATTTACATGAAAAGTATATGCATTTTTACTGGAAATGATAAAATGTCACTTATTTATGTCTGACACCAAACCATGCATACAGACCACAATAGAAATGATGTATTATACATTCACACAAACCTCTGTTGTGGGCAGTACTGTTGCCCAATTTAGTAAAACAGCTCCTGCTTAGCCATTTTCCAGCGACCATTAGTGGTGCGGTACAGGTTGGGTCAGTACTGCTTTGCTTGGTGCGGATAACCCCTCTGATTCTTCCACTGTGCTGGAAACACAACATCTGCTCCAGAAAACAGTGATGTCACACAAAAGTAACAAAAGTTAGGTTTCCAAATGACATACATTTTAGACAAAAAGACCTTTAGAATTGGAAGCGTTGCCAAGAAGTTCATGAATCCTGGTGTGCAGTGATGTGAGAGGCAGAAGGTGCAGCCGTTTCCCTTTTTTTTTTTTACAACTTTAAATTAATAAAGTTACGCTATTTTCCACCTTTTCAAAAGACGACCACACACTTGGTGCCAGGCAACAAAAACTTCCCCGTACTGACCCCCCAATATACAACAGCATTTGAATTGAAGAGCTTTTAATTTTTCATGGTTACGTGTCTGCTACATTAGTGTTTCTGTGTTTGCACTGCCTGGCACACCAGGACATGAGACATGAGCCAGTGGGCCGAGGTGAAATGATAATGCCCCCCATGATTTCAATGATCAATATAAAGACGTGATTGCAATCAAAGTTCCATTTAAATGAGGATAGTGACGCTCCTTAGTAAATATAAAAAGTGTTAACCCTGTAATAAAATGGTTATTCAGGATCAGCAGTAGAGGATGACTGAATTAGTAACAAAAAAATATTCACATAACATGAACTTCCTGATGTATGTATATCAGGAATACAGAATATTGTCAGAATGCGTCCTATTTATCACAAATAATAAAAAATAGGCTAATATTTATTGTGTGTAGGCTCTGAGTAGGTGTATGCGCTCCCTTGAGTACATAGTCACAGTAATGATCATTTTTATCCACTGGGTTTGGATGGAGCAGTATAAACGATGATTCATGAAGAGGAGAAATGCCCGGGCACATGTTGGATCGGATACTCTACACCTTATTCTAAACCCCGGCATTAGTCTTCTGTATAAACACTGCAATTACACGCTTACTGCAAAAGCACTTTTCCAGTCGAATTATCCAGCCTCCGTTTGAAAATGAGGGGTTTCCCTGAAGGATAATCCACACATGGCCTGTTATTTCCGACAGTCAGTGCTTCCAAAGAGATTCAGGGACCAAACAAGTACTTTCCAAAGAAGTGAAAATTAAGACTAGCACACGCTGTAGGCATTGATTACGTACAGGGTTTATAAAGCTATTACGTATTTATTGGCAACACCTAAGTAACCATTATTTCGACCAAAATAGACGTTTGGCTGTTGGGACCTGTGCTCTGCAGAAAACTGTATTTACTGTGGAGGTTCTCCGACTTCAGAACATATTCAAGGCATCCAGATGTAGGTTTGAACTTCCAGATGCCTCTGTTGAAACCTTTTCTTTATTGACTTATAAACTCTGATAATAATAATCATTTATCTAAATAATAGTGGATTGTTCAAACTCTATCTTGCCTTAAGTAGAACCACATACAATTTAAAAATATTTAATGCACAAACCAGGAGAGATTTATTTTGTAACCATCACTTTTCACTGTTTATACTGAGGGCTCTACATTTGACTCAGAAGACCTTTGGACATCACTAGAAAATGTCGTGGTCACTACAGAGTGCACTATACGGACACAGCCCAGGTTCTATTGAGCTTTAAATGTCAATTTTTCCAAGACAGACAAATGCAAAGATGGTTATTTTGACACAGTTACTGACAACAGAGTTTTGACTGATTTTGTTTAACTCTACAACCCTTCACAGACTGCCCCTTTAACTGCTGTGACAGAATAATACTTTGCAACACGCGTCAGTGACGAATCCAGCCTCAACACAAAAAAACAAGAACCCACTCTGACAAACTGACAAATCCTTAAGCGACATGAGCTGCATTACATAAACTAGAAACTCCATTTACATGTTTACATTTGTCCACGTTTGAGAGAGTGTGAGTCACGGCTCGAGACGAATGAGTAGTCGCCTGATTGTCACTCACTTTCCTTCTCACAGCTGTGCACAAATAGTATCAGTGTCTAACATTAGGTCTGGGGCACCTTGTCTAACTAAAGCTCGCTGTTGAGATGGATTGGTCTGTGCATTCACCAACTTTAGCCGAGCGAGAAAGTGTTGATATTGTCAGGCACCAAAAACTGAGACATGCAAAAACATCTGTTATTGACACTTAACACACAGATAAGCTTAAAAGATAGGCTTAAAGAAATATTTCAGGTTCCCCACTTATTTAAAGACATTTTCCAGGACTTTTTTATGACTTTCACAATAGATCAGTTAGTTTTATAACACTGTTTTTTTCATGTGCCATTACAACTCTTTTAACTCTTTTAAGTTAAAGATTCAAACTCCACTGAGAAACTACAGCCTCAAAGGGTCAACACTAAAACCTTAAAAAAAAATCCCACTGCATTTACTTAAAGACAACACATAATAAGATTTAAAGACACTTGTGTTTCAAACTAAATATGCACCAAAGTTTACAAAGCAGAGTCAGGGCAAAGATTTTATTGTACAACATATTTAATCATTTATGACTGGAACACTTGTTGTTTTTTAGCCTTTGGTTCCAAGTGTGTGGTTAGTTTTTGAAAAGGTGGAGCCATACTCTGCACTCTGTAGATTGGACAATAGATAATCCTCAACTGATCGATCAGGAAGATGGAAAATATGAGATTATTCAAATACGATTTATCTAAAATGGAAACTTAACTTGTGTCTCTCGTGTGACGTCTCTGTTTCTGCAGCAGACGTCTCTCTCTGAACACAAGCCTCTTCAGGAAAAACTGTACCATCCCACTACAGTAACCCTAGGCTCTGTGCAGTTGGATAAGTACAAAGTATTGAGGCCTCTCATTCTTACACTTGTTTGATACAGCCAAACAAAGACTTTACTATTTACTGTAAGTAAGTCTAAGTCCAGATGCTTTTGCTTTAACCTTTTCTTCAAGACAACCTGGATGACTGAGAATACAGACATATTAACGTAAGTAAATATGATAAATGTAAAGCATACTCCAAATAATACTCTTTTTAAGTTTATAGGCACAAAAACATCTTCAAAACATGTCACAGACAAAACATATTAAATAAAATATATATATTTTTTGTGCATTAGATTTTATTAGGTCCTTGTATCTGTGCTGATGCTAAATGCAGGACTCATTTTTCTATTGGTGTGTTGAGTCAAGTGGAAGCAGTTTCACAGTTCCTCAGCTGATCCAGACCAAAATAAATCACTGGGTGTTAAAACGTTGCTAATATGTGGTGAAAACGATGTGTTGCTCACTTCACATACTGAAGTTTGAGTGTGCTATACAGAGGGGATCAAAAGTTTGGGCACCCCAGGTAAAAATGTTATTAATGTGCATAAAGACGCCAAGAAAAGATGGAAAAATCTCCAAAAGGCATTAAATGACAGATTAGACATACTTATAATAAGTCAAAAAAGTTAGATTTTATTTCCATCATTTACACTTTCAAAATAACAGAAAACAAAAAAATGGGGTCTGCAAATGTTTGGGCACCCTGCAGAGTTTTTACCAGGGGTGCCCAAACTTTCGATCCCCACTGTACACAATATATTATTCACAGCCAAATAAAGCGAGCTCTGGTCCAGTAATTAAACACAAGGCTATTTGATTTAGGTTTACTCTTCACGGATCAATGGCGTTGCAGTTTATGAGGCCACGAGCACATGACCAGTCTGTATCAACAGCCAACGTGTCGCTCCAAAAACTGAGAGCAGAGAAGCCAAACTGCAAATGACTGCTGAAACATTAATTGAGCGGGAGGCTGTGTGATGTGGGCCCAGAGGACAGTGGCACCAACGACACTGAGAAATGAGGGAGAAGTGCGATAAACAAACTGGAGTTGATTCTGGATGCATCAGACTCACGCTTAGTTAGTGCCTTTTATATCTCTTCATATCAAATGGTTTGATATGGTTTTAGTTAGTGTTGTAGTCAAGACCGCATTGATTGAGACCAAGACATGTCCAAGACCAGAACTTATTAAGACCAAGTCAAGACTGAGTCAAGACCAAAACCAGTACATTATACACTGTAATAGATACAAGGGAACAGTTAAGAAATCCAAACAGTCCAGGTCCAGGCTCGTGGAGGTCAGTGTTTGGTGAAGGAGACAGAGTTAGTCCGGTCTTAGACCAGGTCCAGACTCATGGAGGTCAGTGTTCGGTGAAGGAGACAGAGTTAGTCCGGTCTTTGACCAGGTCCAGGCTCGTGGAGGTCAGTGTTCGTTGAAGGAGACAGAGTTAGTCCGGTCTTAGACCAGGTCCAGACTCACGGAGGTCAGTGTTCGGTGAAGGAGACAGAGTTAGTCCGGTCTTAGACCAGGTCCAGACTCACGGAGGTCAGTGTTTGAAGGAGACAGAGTTAGTCCGGTCTTAGACCAGGTCCAGACTCACGGAGGTCAGTGTTTGGTGAAGGAGGCAGAGTTAGTCCAGTCTTAGACCAGGTCCAGACTCGTGGAGGTCAGTGTTTGGTGAAGGAGGCAGAGTTAGTCCAGTCTTTGACCAGGTCCAGGCTCATGGAGGTCAGTGTTTGGTGAAGGAGGCAGAGTTAGTCCAGTCTTTGACCAGGTCCAGGCTCATGGAGGTCAGTGTTTGGTGAAGGAGGCAGAGTTAGTCCAGTCTTTGACCAGGTCCAGGCTCATGGAGGTCAGTGTTTGGTGAAGGAGGCAGAGTTAGTCCGGTCTTTGACCAGGTCCAGGCTCGTGGAGGTCAGTGTTTGGTGAAGGAGGCAGAGTTAGTCCAGTCTTAGACCAGGTCCAGACTCATGGAGGTCAGCGTTTGAAGGAGGCAGAGTTAGTCCAGTCTTTGACCAGGTCCAGACTCATGGAGGTCAGGGGTGCCCAAACTTTCGATCCCCACTGTACACAATATATTATTCACAGCCAAATAAAGCGAGCTCTGGTCCAGTAATTAAACACAAGGCTATTTGATTTAGGTTTACTCTTCACGGATCAATGGCGTTGCAGTTTATGAGGCCACGAGCACATGACCAGTCTGTATCAACAGCCAACGTGTCGCTCCAAAAACTGAGAGCAGAGAAGCCAAACTGCAAATGACTGCTGAAACATTAATTGAGCGGGAGGCTGTGTGATGTGGGCCCAGAGGACAGTGGCACCAACGACACTGAGAAATGAGGGAGAAGTGCGATAAACAAACTGGAGTTGATTCTGGATGCATCAGACTCACGCTTAGTTAGTGCCTTTTATATATCTTCATATCAAATGGTTTGATATGGTTTTAGTTAGTGTTGTAGTCAAGACCGCATTGATTGAGACCAAGACATGTCCAAGACCAGAACTTATTAAGACCAAGTCAAGACTGAGTCAAGACCAAAACCAGTACATTATACACTGTAATAGATACAAGGGAACAGTTAAGAAATCCAAACAGTCCAGGTCCAGGCTCGTGGAGGTCAGTGTTTGGTGAAGGAGACAGAGTTAGTCCGGTCTTAGACCAGGTCCAGACTCATGGAGGTCAGTGTTCGTGAAGGAGACAGAGTTAGTCCGGTCTTTGACCAGGTCCAGGCTCGTGGAGGTCAGTGTTCGTTGAAGGAGACAGAGTTAGTCCGGTCTTAGACCAGGTCCAGACTCACGGAGGTCAGTGTTCGTGAAGGAGACAGAGTAAGTCCGGTCTTAGACCAGGTCCAGACTCACGGAGGTCAGTGTTTGAAGGAGACAGAGTAAGTCCGGTCTTAGACCAGGTCCAGACTCACGGAGGTCAGTGTTTGGTGAAGGAGGCAGAGTTAGTCCAGTCTTAGACCAGGTCCAGACTCGTGGAGGTCAGTGTTTGGTGAAGGAGGCAGAGTTAGTCCAGTCTTTGACCAGGTCCAGGCTCATGGAGGTCAGTGTTTGGTGAAGGAGGCAGAGTTAGTCCAGTCTTTGACCAGGTCCAGGCTCATGGAGGTCAGTGTTTGGTGAAGGAGGCAGAGTTAGTCCAGTCTTTGACCAGGTCCAGGCTCATGGAGGTCAGTGTTTGGTGAAGGAGGCAGAGTTAGTCCGGTCTTTGACCAGGTCCAGGCTCGTGGAGGTCAGTGTTTGGTGAAGGAGGCAGAGTTAGTCCAGTCTTAGACCAGGTCCAGACTCATGGAGGTCAGCGTTTGAAGGAGGCAGAGTTAGTCCAGTCTTTGACCAGGTCCAGACTCATGGAGGTCAGTGTTCGGTGAAGGAGGCAGAGTTAGTCCAGTCTTTGACCAGGTCCAGGCTCATGGAGGTCAGTGTTTGGTGAAGGAGGCAGAGTTAGTCCAGTCTTAGACCAGGTCCAGACTCACGGAGGTCAGTGTTTGGTGAAGGAGGCAGAGTTAGTCCAGTCTTTGACCAGGTCCAGGCTCATGGAGGTCAGTGTTTGGTGAAGGAGGCAGAGTTAGTCCGGTCTTTGACCAGGTCCAGGCTCGTGGAGGTCAGTGTTTGGTGAAGGAGAAAGAGTTAGTCCAGTCTTAGACCAGGTCCAGACTCATGGAGGTCAGCGTTTGAAGGAGGCAGAGTTAGTCCAGTCTTTGACCAGGTCCAGACTCATGGAGGTCAGTGTTCGGTGAAGGAGGCAGAGTTAGTCCAGTCTTTGACCAGGTCCAGGCTCATGGAGGTCAGTGTTCGGTGAAGGAGGCAGAGTTAGTCCGGTCTTTGACCAGGTCCAGACTCACGGAGGTCAGTGTTTGAAGGAGACAGAGTTAGTCCGGTCTTAGACCAGGTCCAGACTCACGGAGGTCAGTGTTTGGTGAAGGAGGCAGAGTTAGTCCAGTCTTAGACCAGGTCCAGACTCACGGAGGTCAGTGTTTGAAGGAGACAGAGTTAGTCCGGTCTTAGACCAGGTCCAGACTCACGGAGGTCAGTGTTCGGTGAAGGAGACAGAGTTAGTCCGGTCTTAGACCAGGTCCAGACTCACGGAGGTCAGTGTTCGTTGAAGGAGACAGAGTTAGTCCGGTCTTTGACCAGGTCCAGACTCACGGAGGTCAGTGTTTGAAGGAGACAGAGTTAGTCCGGTCTTAGACCAGGTCCAGACTCACGGAGGTCAGTGTTCGGTGAAGGAGGCAGAGTTAGTCCAGTCTTAGACCAGGTCCAGACTCATGGAGGTCAGTGTTTGAAGGAGACAGAGTTAGTCCGGTCTTTGACCAGGTCCAGACTCACGGAGGTCAGTGTTCGGTGAAGGAGACAGAGTTAGTCCGGTCTTTGACCAGGTCCAGACTCACGGAGGTCAGTGTTCGTTGAAGGAGACAGAGTTAGTCCGGTCTTTGACCAGGTCCAGACTCACGGAGGTCAGTGTTTGAAGGAGACAGAGTTAGTCCGGTCTTAGACCAGGTCCAGACTCACGGAGGTCAGTGTTTGAAGGAGACAGAGTTAGTCCGGTCTTTGACCAGGTCCAGACTCACGGAGGTCAGTGTTTGAAGGAGACAGAGTTAGTCCGGTCTTAGACCAGGTCCAGACTCGTGGAGGTCAGTGTTTGGTGAAGGAGGCAGAGTTAGTCCAGTCTTTGACCAGGTCCAGGCTCGTGGAGGTCAGTGTTTGGTGAAGGAGGCAGAGTTAGTCCAGTCTTTGACCAGGTCCAGGCTCATGGAGGTCAGTGTTTGGTGAAGGAGGGAGTTAGAACAATTTTTTTTTTTGTTTTCATTCAATCCCAAGAATGTACTAATGTTGTTGTGGTCTTGGTTGATCATGGTTGGTCTTGACATTCCAAACAGAAACAGCAGAGAAAAAAATAAATTTCAAGACTGAGACAGGACCAAAATTAGTCTGAAAAAACTTCTGAGCTCCCCCTCCCTCCCACTCAAGAGTGTCAAAGTACTACCGGTGGTCCTTGTTTGAGAACCCCTGGCATACAAACACAAAAGCCTATACATAAAAATAATAACGCTATGATGCTTCTGGTATACTCTGGAGCTGTTGTGTGTCAGTTACTGTGTGTGTTTATTAGCGTGCATTGGCAGCAGACACAGCCAGGGAATGTTGCTGACACAAAGAGAGGCCAACCACTTTTGCTGCTGCTACACAATCAGCGTGGCATCAATTGTAGCATCAAAGCAGCAGTGGGTTAGTGCTCGGGGCTCGCCGCAGGAAACTGAACCCCTCTCACATGCAACATGAGGTCTCTGAGGTTATTCTTCCAGAGTTCACTTCAGGTTAGCCGTGCCACATGTTTGGCTCCGACGTACTTTTCTCTGAGTGATTGGCGCCGTGAAAGAGCAGAAGATGCAAACCTGCCAATGAGGGTTAACGTAGCAGGCAACGGGGAAAATCACTGAGCCGCCTTTATCAAGTGTCTGTATGAAGTTCGACTTATAGATGTAGGAGAATGTGGTTTTCTTAAGTTGTGGTAGAAAATGGGCTGTAAATTTAATGGGCAGGGGGCTTGACTGAAAACAGAAAAAAGGTGACTGCATCAAAAAATCAATGCTATTAGCATAAAATAGCTGCTTTATTAAAGAAAAACATTGTTAATTAATAATATCCTAATACTTTGTAACACATTTGTTTTGACATTGTTTTAACTCCTTTATCTAATGATTCTGAGCAAGAACTGCCAAATAAGGTGTACATTTTTTGGGAACAATTTTAGTCAGCCTTGTCTTTGGCTTCCATTTCACACTTGTCTCCGGACTGGTCCATCATGTGACTGTGATTCGTGACTAGAAAATATCCTTATAGTCCTTAATATCTTAGAGTGGTTAACACTTCTTGCCTCTTTTTGCTTGACTGAATAAACTAAACTAAACAGTCAGAAGGTCGTAGGCTGGCTCTCTCCAGGTCCGGCTTCCTTCCACCAACAAAAAACATACAGGCTCGTGGTGAATAGGTAAATCTAAACTGGCCAGGATGAATGAATGAGAGACTGAATGGTTGTCTGTCATTGTCTGTCTCTAAGTGTCTGCCCTGCAACTAATTAACCATTGTCCAGGATGTACCCTGCCTCAGGTCCAAAGCTGCTGGGATGGGCTCCAGTCAACAGGACTAAGTGAAAGCTGAAGTGAGGTGTACTGGTGTTTCATTTTATCAAACAGATGAATTATACTCAAACTAAATGGCACACTCAGTGCCATTGTGTAGGATTTGCACCAATGTACGTAAACAGTGCAGGTTAAACAGGGTCTGTCTGGTCTTGTGAATGCACTGGTGGAACAAATATAATTGTGGATGGATTGATTTGATTTTTGTTTTTTCATAGAAGTGGGAACCCTTGAACATATGTTTAATTAATCACTTGCATCTACATGGAAGATACTGTAATTCCTTATGTCACATTGGGTAAGAGACAAATAAACTGGGAAACTATTAGTGTCTATAACAACATTTTTTTTTAGCTAGACTCTCACAATACTGTATTTATGATTTCACAAACTTTTGAAAACATTCCATATTGTACTGCTCTGGGAAAAGCGTTTGCTTGTAAACCTGCTGCCGGCTCAAACCATTGACGTACCTGCCCTGTTAATGCTTTTTATGAAAACCTTTATAAAATAAATTCCCACGACACAAGTGATAACTGGGTTAAAACCAGCTGAAGATCCAAATAGAGATGTACTGTATTTCTAATTGGGGTTGATGTCTGTCATGTAATGAGTGTATATGAGGTGGAGATGTGCCTGGAGAAAACAGCATAGAGCTTTATGTTCAAGACAAAAACAAAAGACCAAATGAAAATGAGGTCTTTTTAATTTTCCTGGAAGAGGATGGATGTGTGTTTGTTACGAGTGACAAACCCCGAGAGACAGACAACAAATGGAAAACTCTGCTCCTGGCACAGGCTCCGGAGAAAAGACAGCAGATGTAGGTTGGGAGTTGTTGCGTTGGCGTAGATCCCATTAATAACACTGTAAAATATGGCTGTAGTAACAATGATGTCATACATTCAGTTTGTGGAGTAACATTTTAAAGACTCCCAGAACTGACAGTACCAGTAACAGACTGACAGAGGAAAACATTTACCATCATTTTTGGTCAAACCATAAACGTTTAATTTGGAGAAGAGTCAACAAGGCCTATGATGAAAGATACACCATTCTTACTGTAAAACATGGAGGTGGATCTGATGTTTTGTGGATGTGTGAGCTACAAAGGCACAGGAAAAGATGAATGCAGCATGTTATCAGAAAATACTGGAGGAAAATTTGCAGTCATCAGCACCAGATGCCTCGCATGGGACGTACTTAGACGTTCCAACATGACAACAATCCAAAGCACGAGGCCATGTCGACCCGTCATTGGCTACAGTAGCATAAAGAGAAGGTTCTGGACTGGCCTCAGTCTCCTGATCTAATTGAGCCACTCTGGGGAGACCTCAAACGTGCAGTTCATGCAAGACAGACCAAGAATTTACAGGAACTGGAGGCTTTTTGCCAAAAAGAATGGGCAGCTTTACCATCTGAGAAAATAAAGAGCCTCATCCACAACTACCACAAAAGACTTCAAGCTGTCATTGATGGTAAAGGTGGAAATACACAGTATTAAGAACTGGGGTATGTAAACTATTGATTATTTAACATTTGGGTAGTGTCAATATGAAAAAAGCAAAAAAGCAAACACAGTTGTTTGACAATAAATGTCAAAATCAGTAGTCCTATGTAGGCACGGAGATCTGTATAGCCCACCCCAGTCCAGTTTCTCTCTGCGTGGCGTACATGGAGGCTGGTCATGCTGACAATGAGGTCAATCATTTCCACCGTAAAAAAACAGGCTGAGGGCAGAATCCATGTTCTGGACCCTGGTGATGGCGTAACGTGTCATCCACAATCAGTTTTTATATTGAATATCATTAATTTTGTGTGTTTTATCCCAAATCTGTAACATCACTTATGAAATTAGAAATTGTAAATTTTGTAGTTTTGATCAGAATAGGAATCGATAAACAGACTTGAGCAAAAAATAATGATTTTTTTTTTTTTTATCTGATACATTTTCACAGCGGTTTATTTTAGTGGATGTTTTTGTCCCCATCAAAACATTAGAGTAGTAAATTTGTGAATAACTGACTTCATAGTTTAAACATTTATTAAGGTTTGTCACCAAATATCATTCTTTTTGGTAAAAAAATAATTATAAAAATTGACACTGGAGGACAAAAACATCATCATTTTCCATCATTTGGTAAATCAGTTTATCTGTTTTTGTATTTTTAGAAGTAATGGTGTGACTGAGATTTGTTATAGTTTAGCAGATTATGACACTTTTAATCTTTCCCAATAAACCATTGTTGTATGCCTACAAGACAAGCATTGCTACCCGTTGACTAATGAGTTAACATAGATTCACAAATCTACCATCTAAAGGGCGTCTGTGGTATTACAAGAACAATATTTGACCCTAATCATGGACCTGGGCTGCATTCCCATGATTCAACTTGAGAAGCAGGGGCAAGTTTTTCCAAAGTGTGGAGGATGTGAGAGGGACTAACACAATTTTAAAGTGAGCTGAGCACCTTATTAGTCAAGCAGTCACAAGTCACCAAAAGAAACATGTTAACACAGTTTTGGGCGTCTAGTCAGAAGCAAGTATGTGGGGTATCAGATTTTGGGGTGGTCTAAAACTGATGTAATTTCCTGTATTCTGTTGTATTTTAGATGATATTTAGCTGGCCATGCTGTCAGAAAATTAGTACAATTGTTTGATTTAACTGGTCCCAAAATCCCAGACTGAAAGGTTTCAACAGTTTCAACAAGCTACTGTACATTGTCAGTAGCATGTTCGCAGGTGGTGCGGTTATATGAGTTCATTAAAATGAGATGAAATCTAATTTTCAACCCTGAAAATATACTTGTGTTGTGTGGGAGTTTGCTCAGTTTGGTTGCTGTTTTATGCTGTGGCGCGGTGACAGTGCGCAAGGTTGTTGCTGCTTTGGCGCTACAAACATAATGGCACTGTTGAGTTATCACTATAGGCCTACCTGTCCTGGTTCTTCCGATTAGCCTGCAGGAGAGGAAGGGGGAGAGGAGGCAGCCGCAGCGGAGACACAGAGTGGTCAGAGAAACAACTGTACTAAGGCGTTTGTGCAAACCTGTGGAAAAAGTGTAGGTGTTGAACCCTCTCACTGGGAGAAGGATGCGACGCCCATGATGAGAATACCTCTTTATTACACAGATCATTGCTGTAATGAAGGCTTTGTGTTTCCGTGAGACTGCGGCAGGCTTCGGGGCGACTCCATCTCCATCTCTCTGCAGTTTGCATGTAATGTGCCTGCTTCAGCACTCGCCTTCCCGCTACAAGATCATTAAACCGACATGCCATTCATCATCCCTGAATTACTGCTAAGAGGAAGCAGTGAAAAGTAGTAAGCTACACACATACAGCCTCTGTTTGACTCTGTGTGTCTTTAATACACAGCCATTTCAATGTCAAAGCTAGATGAGTCGGGAGATGAATGAGTTGAGTGTAAATAAGAAGCAGCGGATATTTCCACTTTACCTCATTATATCCAAAGTGATGGCTTATCAATCTTTTAGCAAATGACACAAAAATGCGGATTCATGCTATTTCTATGCTGTTCGGCGTTGGTGTTTCATATCAACACATTACCGACTGCAGAAGTACAATTTGTCCAATGCACTCACACATCAGGCACTAGCCACAAGCCACTATGTTAGCTTGAATGTAGCTTGTTCTTTGAGCTTTTTGATGTAAAGTGTCAGTATGTCTCTAGTGTTTTCATTGTCCTCTGTTTGTAGTTTGCATTCTTTTAACTGCTTTGTGAACATAGGCATTGTTAGGCCTGTTTTATGGTGGCTCCAGGACCTCAAAAATGTTCTTAACCACCCATAAATGATCAATGCCATGACAGTGCTTCATTACCAAAGTCTTTTTTTTTTTTTTTTTCTGTTTGGGGTTTAGAAAGCTGAAAAACTACTAAAACGTCATTGCAACTAAACGTAAATACAGTATATTGTACCATTTTCCCTTTCTCTTAAATAGAAAAATGGTTTAATTTTGTGCTGCCAAACTGAACCAGAACACTTGGATTTACACAGGTCAAGGTATGATAAATAATATGGTGTGACAAAGTTGTATAAACAATAAATCAATATAGACAATATTTATCAATAACTTTACACACTTAGGTCTAAAATGCTACACATACTATCCCAGGGTTGTTTGTTTTTGCTTTATCAGTTTCCATTTCAGCACTAAAATTGCTATTTCTTTCTAATGCTTCAATTGTTCTTTGCTCACGTGGAAAATGTTTGTTGAGGGGACTCACCATCAGAAAGTTAAATTGTTAAAATATGTGTTAACTTATCAATGTCAGTAGTGTTTAATTATTCATTTTCTTCCTTATTCCCGTTAGTGGTCACTGGAGGGACTGGAGCCTATCCCAGGAGCTTTGGCCCCAAGGCAGGGTACATCTTTTTTTATTTAAAGTTTTGTTTAACCAGGAACATTTCTTGGCCTGAGAGTCCTGGGACATTGGCTTCTAGTTGTCATGCCCAGTTCTTAAGGTCATGTTTATTTTCACTTTATTTGTCATTTCCTGTTTTTATTTTTATTTTATTTTATTACCTTGTATCTCGTATCAGGTCACTTCCCTTCCTGCTTTCCCGCCTGTGTGATTGCCTGCCCCGCCCTAATGTCCACCTGTGTCCAATTGTCTGCCCCTTCCTAGTGTGTGTGTAAACTCACCTCCTTCCATTTGTTCTCTGCACGATCGTCGTGTAGTGTTCCAGCAGGTTTTTTATATGCGTTGTGTTTTTGAACCTTGCCTATTTTTTGACCCAGAGTTTTCCTCACATCTTGGACACCTTTGCTGTTTTATTAAACTTGACTTACCTTGAGTCCTTTTTCCAGTGTCCCTATTTGATAATCGTTAACTTGTAATAGGAAATATTTGTTTAAAATAACCCTTTACGTTGTCTTCTCTTAGTTTTCAGGCCTGACAATAAAAGACGTGTACTACACTATAAAAAAAGTCAGGTCATGCTGTTGAACATGTTTCAGACCTACTTTTATATTTTGGCCATTTTAGTTGAATGTGTTTTTATGTCTCAATGTCTTTTTCAACATGACTTCTTTATTATTACTGTCATGTTGTGTTGTTGTGTAATTCTGACTGATATGATGCAGCTCTATGTGCCCAAGACAAATTACTAGGGATGCACCGAAATGAAATTCTTGGCCGAAGCCGAAGCCGAATAATAATGAAATGCTTGGCCAAGGCGAAAGAATACCGACGCGGTGTTTCACATTTTTCCATTTATTTTGACAATTTTTTCAACATTACAATAATTAAATAGTAAAAATTTGCTTTTTACTATTTTGTGTTGCTTTTCAGATAAAAAAATCAAATAACAAAAATACAATTTCAAAATATTTAACTAACAATGAGCAATACATTTGTTATGGTATTTATTAATCTTCCTTAATTTAAGATAATATAAAAATATTTAGTTCATGTTAGTATGAGTGCATTCACAATTTTAACAAATAGGCCTACCACTTTGATACTTTTTAATTCAAAAATTACAAATGTGACACTTAATTTTAATCAGTGGTGGACGAAATACGCAAACCAAGTACTTGAGTTAAAGTACAGATACACTAGGTAAAATATTACTTCAGTAAAATCCAAAGTACTTCCTTTTAGCTTTCACTTGAGTAAAAGTACAAAAGTATTTGCCTTCAAATGTACTTAAGTATCCAAGTAGTATCATTTATTATGGCTATAATGCCCTTATAATTTTGTCAGTCTCTTGCTTAAAATAATTGAATATGCTTTTTGCATGTCATAGATGTATTTGGTTTCAATAAATCTAGTGATATATTTAAAAATTATTCTTAAAGTAGATCACTACGGAGCCTCAGACATGACATGCAGGAAAAAAATAAGCTGAATCGTGCACACGATTTACTAATTTGTTCCCTCGAGTTTTAAAATTCATTCATTCATTTTCTACCGCTTTGTCCCATTAGGGGTCGCGGGTGACTGGAGCCTATCCCAGCAGCTTTGGGCCTGAGGCGGGGTTCACCCTGGACAGTGGCCAGTTAGTCACAGGGCTGACATTTAGACGTAGACAGTGACAGACATCCATTCACTCTCACATTCATTCACTAGGGACACTTTAGAGTTGTCAATTAACCTGTACATACATGTCTTTGGACGGAGGGAGGAAGCCGGAGTACCCGGAGAGAACCCACGGTAACACGTGGAGGACATGCAGACTCCTCACAGAAAGACTGGAGTCGGCCGAGAATGTTTGAGTCGGCCGGGTTTTGAACTCACGACCTTCTTGCTGTGAGGCAGGAGTGCTAACCACTCTGCCACGCGCAGTTTTAAAATCATGCACATAATTTATAAATTGAGGAAGCGAAATAGTAATAGTGCGCACGTTTTAGTAAATCAATCTGGGGGAAACACAGTAATGTCGTGCACAATATTTTTTTTCTTGCATGCCATGTGCAGGGCTCTGTACATCACAGTCTTTGGAAGCTGAACTGTTTAGCATCATAAGCTGCATATAAAACTAGTCACAATTTAATTAATATTCTACCAAAAGTGTTAACATCAATCGACTGTCATTTCACAAATCGAATCACTCAGTTTAAAATAAATACTACAAACGTTGGTGAAACAGCTAACTAACGTTAACTTAAACACAATGGTGCGAGCTACTGTTGGATTACTCAATAAAAAATGACCACCAGAATGAAAATGGCTTATGTTTCCTAAGATTGGAAGGAGAATTCCAGTACGAAGAAATGTTACAGTTCCGAGGCAGGCAAAGAAGGCAGTTAAAAATGAAGGACTCGTTTTTCTTTTCAACGACTTCAAAATAACACCGCAAATAAGATTAGATTAGATTCAACTTTATTGTCACTGCACATGTAGGGTACAAGGCAACAAAATGCAGTTAGCATCTAACCAGAAGTGCAATAAGCAGTAAGTACAGAATATACAAGGTCTATAATATGTACAATAACTATACAGATAAGTATTATGGACATAATTGACAGATTTTAAATACTATAAGCATGATATACAGGTAGGTGTACTATGAACATACTATACAGATGGATTATGTAAAAGTGTATGTACACTATAGGCAGAACTATGAACATATAAACATAATTTACACTCGTGCAATAGACAGTACAGTGCATAGAAAATAGTACAGTATGCGAATGGATGTAGTGCAAGTAATAACAAGTTTTCTGTTTGCTTGTTGTGAATAATAAATAAATCAGTCAGACGCAGTGGTTATGTGGAGGAGGAGTCTGTGTGTGTGGTGGTGTCAGAGGGCAGAGTTCAGTAAGGAGACAGCTGTAGGGAAAAAGCTGTTCCTGAATCTTGTGGTCCTTGTCCGGAGGCTCCTGAAGCGCCTCCCGGAGGGCAGGAGGTTAAACAGTCTATGGTCAGGGTGAGAGGAGTCCTTAAGAATGCTGCGAGCTCGACGTAGACAGCGTTTCCCCTGGATGTCCTCAATAGCAGGAAGTGGTGTCCCTGTGATGCGCTGGGCAGTTTTTACCACCCTCTGCAGTGCTTTGCGGTCAGCCACTGAGCAGTTTCCATACCAGACTGTAATGCAACTGGTCAGGATGCTCTCGATCGCACACCGGTAGAAGTTCACAAGGATGGCTGAAGACAGCTGGTTCTTCTTCAGTGTCCTGAGGAAGAAGAGGCGCTGGTGAGCCTTCTTGACCAGGCTGTAGGTGTTTGTGGTCCAGGACAGTTCCTCCGAGATGGTGATTCCCAGGAACTTGAAGCTGGAGACACGTTCAACAACCATACCATTAATGTGGATGGGGTCATGCGTGCCTCCTTTTTTCTTCCTGAAGTCCACAATGAGCTCCTTTGTCTTAGTGGTGTTAAGGAGCAGGTTATTGTCAGCGCACCATGTGGCCAGGTGCTTTACCTCTTCCCTGTAGGCAGTCTCATCGTTGTCTGTGATGAGGCCAATCATCAGTGGTGTCGTCTGCAAACTTAATGATGGAGTTGGATCCATGCACAGGCTTGCAGTCGTAGGTGTATAGGGAGTAATAAGGCCAAATAAGGCCACAGATGTTGTGGCACTGGCACTTTAGATTCAGGAGTTTGTGATTGTTCCATCCTAATGAAGAGTGAAGACAATCGGCACTCTCAGAATGATATGCTGTTGCACTGACGCACTAAGAGGTAACCAGAGTTACCAGACCAAATTCAAAACAGAGTGCGCTGTATCCTGATTGGTGGTTTGCCGTGATTGCCCTCTTCAGTTTTTTCTATCCACTCATAAATAAAAAGGAACAACTAATTTTGCAAAATGTAATTGAGTAAAAAGTAAGATATTTGACTTTGAAATGTAGTGAAGTTTAAGTAAAAAGTATCTCCGAATGGAAATACTTAGTAAAGTACAGATACTGGAAAAAACTACTTAAGTACAGTAACGAATTACATTTACTTAGTTACTGTCCACCACAGATTTTAATACTGTATTAGTAAATGTTAACATTAAGATTAATAAATGCTGTTAATAAGGGGTTTTCATTGTTAGTTAATGTTAAAAATAGAAACTACTTATAAAGTGTTACCATAATCCAAAATATAAATAAAATCTTACCAGTCAGACAGCGAGACTGTGCGTGGCTCATCTGTCGTACGAGCCCGTTTACTCTCTGCGCTGTTTTCATCTCCTGTGCACCACCTGACCGTCTCCATTACCTAGCGGCTTTCCCAAATCCAACTCGGCCTGGATTATTTCTCGTGTGCGTATCTTTCTCCCCACATCCAAGTAATGATCTTTATATCGTGGATCAAGCACATTCGCGATGCAGTACAGGGGTTCTGAATCCACCTGACTAAATCATGTGCTGACAGCTTCTAAGAGCGCACTTTTAGTTGTTTTCACTCCGTGGTCTGTTTCACTTTCGTTTTTGCAGATGCACTCCGTCTGGACAATTCAGCAGAACAATGTCTGCAAACGGCCGTTTTTGCCTCTTTCTCTGACACTTTAAAGTGCTTCCACACTGCTGACATGTTTGCTGCATAAAGCCCGGGCCTCTCACACTACGCGGGTTATTTGATTGCGTCATTAAAAACGCCATTTTTCGGCAAAATTTATTCGGCCTTTTTACTTATTGCTTTTTTTGGCTATTTTCGGCCGAATAATTTCGGTGGCCGAACATTCGGTGCATCCCTACAAATTACCTTTCCTTATATCTTCATAGTGTCAAAGTGTCACTATAAAATAAATATGTGCTTGTGAAATAAAAAAAGGCCCCAGAAGCTTTCTACTACCTTCATTTCTAGTATTTTACATAGACATAAATTTGAATCAGTGAAAGGGATACAGGATGGATGTTTAAAATCTTGGGGGAAAAAATGTGGATCTGAAAAGAAATGAGCAGCTTCTTCACTGCTTCAGAGCTGACAATCACTTTGACAAATATGTTTGAACTCAGCGGCTTCACATTAAGAAGCTATGTGTGGGTTGGAGACAATCACGACAAATGAAAACACACAGTTGAGATCTCAGAGATTATCAACGTCTAAAATTCAACAGCATAACAATAAACTCTTACTTTTTGTATCGCAAACTTTTTATTTTATTTAAATGGATTTTAGTGGACCGGTTTGTGTGCTTGCTGCAACATGCTTTGCATTTAGATGATACAGTAGAATTTTGAATTTTGTTTAAAAAAAGTAACTATAACAAAGCCACATAATTACGTACTTTATAATAATCTAACTTCAAAACATATCAACTTAAACCTGATAAAAACAAAAGAGCAGGGATGAAAAACTGAAAGGCTAATACAAACTTACAGTCAAGCCCAAAATCATACCCCTGGCAAATTTTGAGTTAAAGTTACTTTTATTCAACCAGCAAGTTTGTTCTTGTTTGCAAAGGGTATGAATAATTTTGGACATGCCGTGAGCATAAAGGCCTCCAGGTGCTGTTGTGAAAAAGAGCACCTAAGCCTTTTTATGATTCATTTTAGGAAAAGCTTCTGGGCACAGACTCCCTGCGTTAAAGACAGGCTGAGAACAAACCTGTATGCATCTGGAGGTTGTATTGCCTCGGAAAATCACGATAAGTGCCTCAGGCCCAGAGGGCACCTGTCGCGGGCCGGGACTTAATGGACTGTTCTCCGCTGCTCCCTGTCTCAGCCGGGCTGCTCTACAGTGCTTCAGCTCGTGTTGTTCGTGCACGACGTGGCCGTGCACCTCGGTGGGATGCCTGACCGGAGCAGAGGAGAAGCAAAGAAGGCATTTCCATGGGGCAGTGCAGTGCCGCCTCAAAATAGAACAGGAGCAATGTGTCGCCTTTTTGTTGAACTAATTCCCAATATTCTGCATGCCGTGTGCTTTATTTCTATTAACAACAGAGCAAAAAGGAAAGCCACTTGCAACTTTTATGCTGCAACTGAAGAAATATCTACTGATAACACAGAAAAGAGCATAAAAGAGGCTATTGTTTCAGCAGAACAGATGAGTAATCTGAAACGTATTTACTCAACTATTGCAGTTTTAATTTAGTGGCTCTTGCTGGATTTACTGATCTGTGTGTTCTCCAAAAAATCCACTTTTGATGATAACATGGAAATAAGCAGCTTTTCATCTTGTCAACTCACTGTGGCTCGAGCTGCATTGTTCAACACTTGAAGAGTAAGTCCTACTTTTCTCTCAGTCTGATCCGCTGTCGTCTGGAGCTCGTCTGGGAACATATCATCAGTACAGACACCTCAGATACATTGGTGGAGGTTGCATTGAATGAAGGACAGTTGCATCAGCTGCTTACAGCGTTTTTTAATAACAGTCTCCTAACTCTGGCTTTGAATTATCCCAAGAGCTTTGTTAATAAACATTTGACCTTTTTTGTATTGTAACAGTTTCATAATTGGCCTTTTTGACCCCAATTTCAATAGTGCATTGAGTCCTGACTTACGCTTACATGTATTATAATTGCACGCTTTAAAAAAAAAAAACTAACTATAGATGTGTCTAATTGACCTTTTTGACAGTGGCTGCTGACAGAGCTCCAAATGTCTTTGAAAAGTCACAATGTTGTACAGTCAGAACATATGTTTAAAGTTAAGTCTGGTAGTGACACTGCAGAGTGCATTTCCTGTGAGCACCTATGTTCCCTGCAGAGACATACAGTGTCAGAGAGGAGCACTTTTACCAACCATGACTTTGTAGTCCTCTAAGTCTCTTTCAGGATTACCTTGAACGGGGACCATATATTTATCCACAGACTGTTTCACATTCATTCAATGATGGACACAGATAGGAGCCTATTTAGAGCTGGAGCTGTGGTGCATTCACTTACAGTAGAGGCACCTGCAACCCAAACGTAACACATGCAGTTATTAATATAATGAGATTTGAGTCAAATGGGACATCAGTCCTAAGCCTTTGTGCAAAAGGGTGTTGTCGTCTCTGTACAGTTTTAGGAAAATAAACAGGAAGTAAATGAACTGATGGATCCTAATAGTCAATTTTTTTTTCAAGATAGACAAATTAATAAATTTTTCTACTACAAACTTTCATAATTTATCTGTTTTCACTAATTTGATGGAGGTTTGAATAATATGATAATATTATAGCCATGCAGCAGATGCTCAGGGAGGCACTGTGCACTATCCGTCATGACAAGTTCATTGAGGCCCTTCTAAAAGCAGCTCCAGAGGCCATCAGTGTCATCAGCCTCTCTGGCCTTAACACTCACTGGTGACAAATAACCCGCCTCTGCCGGGTCTTCATTGTGCTTCCCTATTCTCTCAGAGCACACAGCCTCAGAGACATGAGCCCGTTCCCGTCAGAAAACCAAAGCAGCAGCCGTTTGTTTCCACGTGTTCTTATCTCTGTGGTTTGATTACACATAGCTTTTGTCTAATACTCCCTTTTTGTAACAGCCTTTCATTTCTGAGCCGCGGCAGAGCTTTAAAGAAGCACAAGCCGTCTGCGAGCTGAGCCCACTCCGCCTGGGATAGACACTTTTAAAATTTTAAACAATTTCATTTCTCTATACTACTATAAAGTAATCTACTTTTTTGCATTTTCCATTGAGGTTTTGGAGACAAAGATGTGTGTTCCTCAACCTCAATGTTATACAACCCTGGATTGTTTTTATTTTAATCTTTTTGCCTGCTGTTTCCACATATCTATTTGGTTTGGTATTGTTTGACAAGGTTGGAACACCAAAGCAGACAGTAATGTTTAAGGGTTGAGGGAAAGTTTCTTTTCCCAACGTGCCGAGGTTTTCAACATCCCAGGTAAATGATAAAAGGGGCAAATGTATAAAAAGTAGAAGTCAAATCAATTAAACAGACTGTACCTGTTTTTTTTTTTTCTTCTAGTTGGGCTAAATTGTTTAAACCACAAAAAGTTTCTTGTAAAAGCAATCATTTGTGGAAGAAAACAGGCTTTATGATCCCATCTACTGTTGATAACAGAGGATTTTTCATGTGAGATTCCAGGAAGTTTCATAGCTGCCGATAAAGTGTATATATTTAGCACTGAATATAACTTTTAATATTAATTTTAACTCAGAAAAAAAAATACATCATCAGAAAAAAAAACTTGCAGCTAAGCTAAAGCTATAAGTTCATTTCTGACAAGCAGCTCCTTGGAACATCTGCAAAGTAGCCCTTCTTTTATAAGGCTACAGAATCAATCATATTACAAAAGGCTGACTAAACAGCTATAAATGTTAGACTATGCTTGTGGTTAAACTTAGTAGACAGAATGTGTTCTGTTACAAGTCCGACTGTCAAGCAGTATGCAAAAAAACTGTAAAAAGCTGACTTTTTCTGGAATAATAAAAGTGCACAGCCAGCTTTAGTCCTAATTTACTTCAAGTCAGTGAGCACTGCATGAGTTACCTAATTACAAAGAGGATAATTATTAATCCATGAAAGCATCAGATGGTGACCCTGCAGGTTCCACTGAAGCGCAGATTAATCAAACTACTCTGGCCTTAAAATGACAATGGGGCTAATCGATGCTGATAGTGAGCAGCAGCACGCTCTCCTATCACCGCCGTTAAACAGTCGTCTGAGAAGGCTCGTGCTAATTTAATCTGACACCTCAAATGAAATATCTTCAGCCGTCGATGAGCTCACTACATTTGTGATCTGCCACCAAGACCCAAGGGCAAAGCAAGAAGTTGAGTCAAGGTTTTGAGAGTAAAATGGCATGAACAAAGGAGAGAAAACGGAATGTAAAATTCTGGATGTCGTTTGAAAAAGGGGAATAGCAGGATGAATGGAAGATGAAACGTGGGTTTGCAGGACAGGGATAGATTAAATGGCTGCAGGATCAAAGCAGAACGGAAAGCGGGAAGAGGTTGATGGTTATAATGGTGAGACAGGGAGAAGATGGGGGTCAACAGTGCCACATAGGGGAGCGTCCAGTCGTGCTCTGAAGACAACTGCAGCTTATCAAGCCTCAAAGACCTGCCTCACAGCTCATCACCACCAATCATCTACAAAGACCCCAGCTTTAACGCTTACCACCTCCAAACAAGGAATCAGGAAGAGCGGGGGTTGAGTTAGTTTCTGCAGGCAAGACAGAGCTAAGAAGGCTGCATATGACCTAATATCACAAAACACTGTACTGTACACAACAACTCCCCTGTCCAACATCTCCCCTCCATCAGGGCAAGGAAAAACTCCCAAAAACCTCAGGGTTGAACCACAGAAGGAGGTTCCACTCCCAGGCTGGACAGACATACAGTATGTCCAGGAAAGTTATATCTAGTACACTGACAAATAATTCATCATATGCCACTTTCAGTTCAGTTTTTTTGTTTGTTGTTGCTCTGATAAAGGTAAAAAAAAAGAATATAGTCGATGATAATATCAGCAGGAGGGGAGTTATGTTGAGCTTGGCACTGATTTTTACTCATCAAAACTATAGGGGTAAATCCAAATCAAACCATGCACCAAACCAGGACAATTTAATTTAAACAGATTGTTCCTAATACTTTTTTTTTCTTCTGGCTGGGAAAATTTGATCAAACCCTAAAATGAAATAGTAACATATTAGTTTTTGTTTTTTTAAAGAGAAGCTCAAGAGGTCCCTAGGCTGCTTTTGGGGGTGAGTGGAATCTAAGACAGGAATAACAACAAGAAAATCAGGTAGTGGAGCTTCACGGACCTGATTGGACAATTATTTGAACACTATCACAATGTGAATGTCTGTCAGATGGACAACCATAATGTTGCTATTCAATGTTCTTGGCAACACAGATAAACACACCTAAAATGACTTTGATAAAATTACTTTGACTTAAAGCAGAACTTTAATCTACAATTACCTCACACTGTTCTGGGACAAACCATATCTACAGAATGTGTCAGATTGTTGTTTTGCCATTTAGCCACGAGACAGACTATATATTGTATGTCTTAGTGCAACAGTGGAATCACTTTGGAACTGTGCATTACATTATAACAATTTGATGGGGCATTTCTACCAGTATAAGGTTTGTGTTTGAACAACAACTAAGAGCTATATATGAGAGGTTTGAATAGCACACAGTAGAATATCTGTACTGTGTGTCTGTGGCTGAGAGGCTATAGACACACAATGCAATATATTTTCAAATTTGTTTTGACAAAAATGGATAAGCCACACAAAATAACAAACTTGATATAAATAAATACCTGTCTGACATAAGTAACACAGAGATACAGCTGAAGAGCAATGCAGAAATATGTGAAGGCTTTAGCTTCTTAGCATTCTTCCTCAATCCAATTCTACTGTCATACTCATATTAATGAATGGGAAATACTGCTGCTTTTGTTCATGTGGTGTTTATGTAAGGGTCCATTCTCCTCATTCAGAGAATATAAGGATTTTCAACTATTCTACCAATGTTACACAATGCCAGTTTAAATCTGTATCCATTGGGGCTAAAATAAATCAACTAAAAATCAAAATCATTTAATAAAATCAAAAATGTGCATAGAGCCTGTAGAAATTGACTGTTTATTGGACAGAAATACCTTGAAATCAGTCTTTGTTAGTCTTTACAAACAGAAAGCAGAAAACTGACAAGGCATGGCACAGGAGCCGGCAAAACACAGAGAAAATCAAAGAGAAGTGGCACCGCAGATAAATGCCTGAGCGTGTCCAAAAAGGGCTTAGTCAAAGCAACAACCAACACTAATCAGATTCACACGGCTCAAATGTAAAAATGGGCAACGGAAAATGAGCGCCATCTCATGAAATACTGCACACACAACGAGATAAACCACATAATGAGACGTATAATTTTATCTAATTTTGTCATTTTTAACATCAACATTTAGATTTGCCTTAGGACAGAAACAGGAATTAAATTAGGTATGTGTGATTTTTTTGGGGGCAACATCTGGTGGTAACGTTGCAGATTACTATTCCATACTTCACAAACCCCTTTTTAGGACTATGGAAGCCCTGCAGAGACATGCTGTTGTCTCAGAACAAACCCAGTGGAAATTGGTCTAAAGGTTGTGTTTGGATTAGTTTGAGTCAAGTCAAACTTTTTTTTTAAAGCACATTTAAAACACCCTGAGTTGACAAAAGTGCATATAGACATAAAATAACCAGTAAGAGAGTAAAAATACAACATACACAACTTGCAATAAAATTACAGCAATGCAAAAGACACTGCCTGTCTCCAAAAAAAAAGTCCATCCAATCCTTTGATGGAATAACCTGGTCATTCAGTATATTCAGATGGTCAGCTGACCTTATTCTTTGGGCACATAACGCTGCTGAACCTAGACCTGACCAAGTGCAGCAGCCTCAGATCATAGCACTGCCCCCACAGGGATGTACAGTAGGCACTAGGCATGATGGGAGCATCACTTCATCTGCCTCTCTTCTTCTGATGATACCCATCATTCTGGAACAGGGTCCGTCTGAACTCATCCGACCACATGACCTTCTTCCATTGCTCAAGAGTCCAATCTTTATGCTCCTGAGCAAATTAAAGGCTACACAGCTGTTTAGTCCCGGTCCCTTGAGTTCCCTGTATATTGTGTGTTTGGAGATACTTTCACTTTGGAGTTACTTTCACTATTAAACACAGCCATTAGTTCTACTCGTTTTTTTAATGATTTGATTTTACTGAAATGTGTTTCCGACCACATTTCTTCCTTGAAGATGATGGGTCCCCACTATCCTTCCAGTTTTTAGTAGTAGTAGTAGTAGTTTCACCAATCTCCTGAGATGTTTTATTTTTTAGCTTGATGCCAATAATTTGGCCCTTCTGAAACAGATCAACATCTTTTCAACAACCACAGGATGTGTCTTCCAACATGTACAATGTACCTTTTAGGACAGCCTCAGTCCATGATGTTGATGCTGTTTAGTCTGAGGCTGAGGCAGTATAGTCTGAGGCCAAGTCCCTTTTCTCTGTGCCTGAGGATGTCTTAAAATGTACACTGTACACAAGGTTGTTTAAGAAATGAGAAACTACTCACTACATCAGTTGGGGTTAAATAACCTGTTGCAGCTGAAACATAATCCACACAGTAATTATCTAATGGGAGGCTCTTACACTATTCGCTTGGCTAAATCCAGGTGGTAACTTTTGTTTGGGACGGGCAGTGTGGAAAGATAACAAACAAATAAATAGTCTGCGCTAATAAAAATTAGGATTAAACAAGGGTGAAATGCCAATGAAATGCTTTAAAAAAATTATTTAAGTAAACTTACGTAAAGTATATATGTTAAGTAGGGATGCACGGAATGTTCGGCCACCGAAATTATTCGTCCGAAAATAGCCAAAAAAAGCACTTTCGGTGTTAAGTAGTTTCTATTTTTAACATTAACTAACAATGAAAACCCCTTATTAACAGCATTTATTAATCTTAATGTTAACATTTACTAATACAGTATTAAAATTAAGTTTCACATTTGTAATTTTTGAATTAAAAAGTATCAAAGTGGTAGGCCTATTTGTTAAAATTGTGAATGCACTCATACTAACATGAACTAAATATTTTTTTATTATCTTAAATTAAGGAAGATTAATAAATACCATAACAAATGTATTGCTCATTGTTAGTTAAATATTTTGAAATTGTATTTTTGTTATTTGATTTTTTTTATCTGAAAAGCAACACAAAATAGTAAAAAGCAAATTTTTACTATTTAATTATTGTAATGTTGAAAAAATTGGCAAAATAAATGGAAAAATGTGAAACACCGCGTTCGGTATTCGGTATTCGGCCTTCGGCCAAGCATTTCATTTCGGTGCATCCCTAATGTTAAGGATTTTGGTAATTGGTAATAATAGAAATATAAAGTGAGCTTCACTTCCAGCAGTGCTCAGTTTGTCCTTTCTGGGCTAGAACACAAAGTAATGGAAAAAAATGAGCCCATCCACTTCAATGGTGCTTTTTGTCTTATTTTGAGGCACATGGATCATAATGTGAGTTTTGTTGGATTTAAATGTAAACCCCAACATCTCACAAAAATCAGTTTTTCTCAAGTTACAATTGAAGGGTAAATGGTAAAAACTAAGCCCAGAGGGGTACAGTTTTGACAGGAGAGGATGATAAATGCAGCTTTCTGGGATGTCTGAACTGAATCACGAGGGGATGCCTAACGTATAGAAAGGAAAAGTTTGACATCATCCCAGAGGCACACAACAAAAGGGAAAGCAACTGGGAACTCTCATCTTAGAAAAATTACAAATTCATAAAAGTTTTACTTGATGAAGTAGGGTTTAGTATTACTCAAAGGAAGCCATAAAAGTTGTAGAGGTCATGTTTGTTGGGGAGTTTTGTGCTGTCCTTTAGAGCTGAGAGGAGTCACACGTTAAGGGGCATAAAGAGTTAATTTAGCATCAAGCAGGACCCTCACACAGCTGACAGAGCGACAGTTCACCATTCAAGTCTGGCTATGCTTCCAAAGGGAAATGTTCATAAAGACTTTGAGTGCGCCGCCACAAATGTAACACACCCGATATTTAGCCTCGAGACAAGACTTAGGGTCAGGTTATCCATGCAAAAAGTCTTCAATCGCCAGATTGAGAAGAAGAGTTAAAGGTTGAGTGCATTGTTGCTCAAATAATAGTTAGAGAATAAGTACCAGCACTGCTGGTTTACAATTCTCTTAATGGTTTAGCACCAGAATATATTTCTGACATGCTAGTTCCTTATGAACCTCCTCGGACTCTGAGAACATCTGGGAATTGGAGTGTCTACACTCTCGTCGATGTCAGACTCATTAGCCCTCATTTAATACTGGCCTTCAGGAACTTAACTTAATGCAATGTGAGTTTATTTTGTTCCTTTCCTTATTGTACAGCACTGTTATGACATATTTTACTGTAAATTAAGTAAAAATTGTTCTGTTTAAGCCAAGAGGTGAAAAAAGAAATGTCTCCTTCAAAACACTTCACTGATGTAACATCTGTAAAATCAACATGGCTCTGAAATCTGTGAGGGTTTGTAATTATTAGGTACTCAGTTCCATTGAGTACTTTAGGTACTCATACTCCTTCTGGAAAAAGCGGTATAATTTCACAACCAATCCCACTTCCTCAGATGGCACAAAATTGTTTTTCATAAGTCAAGATGGAGTCCCAAATTCATGGCTACAGCAAAAAACATCAAACCCAAACGCACTGTAAAAATGATTGTGCCACATCACATGCACGTTGTCCAATTGTATCTCTAAGTAAAGCAGCCTAAGTCAACCTACGAGCCTGAATCTGCCATAAATCCCACTGGAGACACTTGGCACACAATAATCTACTGGGTGAACTGGGAGCGAGTCTTAGACAAATCTCTGCTAAGGTCATTAGTCTCTCCCTGGGGGGGGGAATCCTGAGCCCTTTCATTACAGCTTTAGGGTAAATGAATGAATGAGGGGTTAACACTGTCAGCGGGCACAGGGCCAGCTCCACACAGCACCGTGAGGTCCCACGGGACAAGACGCCACGTGCCATAGCATCTCACTTGTTACATAATCAGCGCTTAATTGGAAAACAGACCTACCCATGTAATTCAATCAGAGCAATAAAGGAGCAATTATAGATCTTTGAGATAAATCTGAATAGAAAATGACAAAAGGCTATTTCAAATAATGCCAGAACAGGATAAAGAAAAAGTACATTGTGTTATAACATGGGAGGTATTAAAAATGACAAACACCCAACATTATGGATTAAGATTTCTTTAAGGTACCAACAAACAGATTTTCCGTATTTATTAATAAACCCTTGCTCTTTCAATGGTATAACTGTTTTTAGGGAGGATGGTGTCATACCTTGGAAATATGAGCCTAAAAATAAGATTGAGATTATTCATTTTCTGTTGAATGTCTAATAAATCAGAAATATCAATTCTCTTTTAGATGAAAATCTAGTTGCTAATGAAGTACAATCACATGACTTTACTTTCTCACAATTTGACAGAAGTGAAGTGATTCATTGTGAAGAGTTTTTTCCAGGCCATAACTCTAAGACCATACAACTGAGGTCCACATGTTTTACAGCTTAAAGACTTCCCACAGTAAAGAACAATGTCTGAAAATTTAATCTATTTGAGACACATAGTTCAAAGGTTATTGCTTGTGGAGCATTGTTGTTTACAGACAACTTAAACCTAAATCTCAAAAACTAAAAAAGAAGATTCAAATTTGGTTAAATGGACATTGATCCCACCATCTTTGAACAAATCAAAAATGATCAAACAGATTTATTTTTTATTTTATGTTTTATGAAATTTGCCATATTCACATAGATATACCCATATTCATGTTTTAACATTTCCTTTTATATATATATATATATGTATGTTTATATAAAATAAAAGAGGTCTGACCAACTTTGACAAAGAGGAAAAGCCTAACAAGTCACCTTTAACATTTGATTTTGTTGAGGCAAACTCTACTTTGACAAAAACTTTTAAGCATTTTCCAATTACATTTTATTTCCAATCCATTTTAGACTTTACTGTATGATTACTATGGATTTTTGGGTAACAGAGAATATGCTGCTACGGGTGGCTAATCAGATGACTCTTTACTGCAGACAAAAATCAATGTCCAGCCGCTGGAAATATCGAGCTCATATTAAAACCATGGCAGGGATTCACGAGAGCGGGCTGCCGGTGATTGTATCCAGAT